>CADCXT010002602.1:0-24361 GCA_902806775.1 Microtus agrestis | reverse complement strand
AATGTGAACCCAAAAAATACATATATAGATACTTCTGAAAATTGGAAGCAGACAAGATTGCCAGGCAAAAGTTCGGAGCATTGGGGTAGGGGGTGGTGTAGGGGGAATTGGAGAGGAGTAGAGAGAAGGGAGAAGGGAAAATTGGAGAGAGCTTGGGTGAGTGGGATGGTTGAGATGGAGGAAGGGCGGCTATGGGAGCAGGGAAGAAGATATCTTAATTAAGGGAGCCATTTTAGGGTTGGCAAGAGACTTGGCTCTAGAGGGGATCCCAGGTGTCCACAGGTATGTCCCCAGCTAGGTCCTTAGGCAGTAGAGGAGAGGGTGTCTGAACTGGCCTTGTCCCGTAGTCAGACTGATGACTATCTTGAAAATCACCATAGAACATTCGTCCAGCAACTGATGGAGATAGAGACAGAAACTGACAACAGAGCATTGGACTGATCTCCCAAGGTCCAGTTGAAGAGCAGAAGAAGAGAGAAGATGAGCAAGGAAGTCAGGACCACAGTGGGTTGGTCCACCCACTGAGACAGTGGGCCTGACCAAATGGGAGCTCACCAAAGTTTAGCTGGACTGGAACTGAACAAGTATGTGATAAAACTGGTCTCTCTGAATGTGGATGACAATGGGAGATGGCTGAGAAGCCAATGATAATGGCACTGGGATTTGTCTCTACTGCATGTGCTGGCTTTTTGGGACCCTATTCTATTTGGATGCACACCTTCTTAAGCCTGGATGGGGGGGGCTTGGATTTCGCAAAGGGCAGGGTACCCTGCTTTCTCTTAGGACTGGAGGGGTAGGGGAAGGGGGAGTGGGGAAGAGGGGGGAAATGGGAGGAGGGGAGCAAGTGGAAATTTTTAATGGTATTATTTATAAAAAAATAAAAATTTAAAAAATCATTCTATGATCTCAGAGAAGGTTTGTGATATCTTTTGACTTCTAGGAGAGTCAAAAAGGGTAATAAAATGTAAATTTTATTAAATTTTTAAAGTTTCTGTGAAAATAAAGATCATATAAAGAGGGTACTTAGCGGTGGCATACAATAATAACTCAAAATGCACATCTTATAAAAGGACAAAACAATAAGCTACTTTAGAAAAGGTTTTCTCCATAAAAGAGAAAGAAATTTAGGAAGATATACAAACCATGTAATGATATGAATAAAGCCTTAAAAATCCTAGAAAACACAAAGAGTGCAAGGAAATAAATAAAACTGTTCAAGACCTGATAACAAATGTAGAATAGAGGAAGAAAATCCAAACTGAGGAAACTGTGGGAATGAAATATGTGAGTATTTGAACAGGAACTACAAAGGCAACCCTAAAGAATACAAGAGATGAAAGAAATCTGGCATCGAAGATAGGCTAGGAATAAGAATGGGCACATCATTCAAAGAAAATGTTAAATCTAACAATTTCCTGACAAAAAACTTGCAGGAAATCTGGACGGTATGAAAGACCAAACTTGGAATAATGGGAATAGAGGAAGTCAAAGAAACCAACCTTAAAGACCAGAACCATCTTCAACACATCACAGAAGAAAATAATCGGAACCTATAGAAGGAGATGACTGTGAAGGCTCAAAGAGTGATCAGGATGCCTCTCTATCGGATTAGATAAGAAAGTCCCCTCAGCACAGAATAATCAAAACCTACACAGATCAAACAAACCAAGAATATTAAAAGCTGCAAGGAAAAAGTCCAGATAAGAAGTAAAAGAAAAACTATTAGAACTGCACCCTAAAAGACAGAGAGTCCAAGAGCGGTGTACTAAAGACCCTAAGATACCACGGATTCCAACCTATACTACTCTACCCACCAAAACTTCCAAACCATATTCAGCAAAATAAGATATTCCACAGCAATATTAACTTTATACAATGTCTGTACAGAAATCTAGCCCTAAATAGGTGCTAGTAGGAAAACTCTAACCTAGTTAAGTTAAAGACAACCTTGAAACCACAAAGAATAAATAATTCCAAAGTCACCAAAATCAAAGGCAGGAAAACCCATAAATACACAGGTACACACACACACACACACACACACACAATCACTATCAATATTAAAAATGAATCAATATTCATTGCTCATTGATATATCCCAATATCAATTACCTAATTTTTCCCGGAAAAAGATACAAACTAACAAAATTAATGAGAAAACTAGATCCATCTTTTGCTGCATCCAAGAAACACACGTCAACATCAAAGAAAGACATTACATCAGAGTGAAGGGTTAGAAAAAGATGGTCCAACTAAATGGACCTAAGAACTAACAAACGAATATTCGACTTTTTTCTCTGCACTTATGGAAAATTTTCCAACTTAGAGACATACGAAACCCAAAGCAAATCTCAACAAATACAAGAAAAATTAAATGACAATCGGAATCCTATGAGACCACCTCAAAATAAAGCTGAAAATCGACAACAAAAACAATAAAAAGCTGGAAAAGTCATGGAAACTGAAAAACTTTCTACATATTAAAAAATAGTTCAACACTATTTAAAAATGAACACATTCTAGGATTGAATAAAAATTAAAACACAGCATGCCTAAGTTAATGAAACACAATGAATAAAGCTCAAAGAGGCACTTCAGAGCAATAAGGGTCTACATTTAAAAAAAAAGAAATTGGAATGATATACTGTAACTCAAATTACATCTGACAACTCTAGAACAAAAAAGAAGAAATCACAGCTAAAAGAAATCAACAGAAGTGGTCAACTCAAGGTTGTATTCAACAAAATGGAAAACCATTAAAAGTAGAACAATGAGTTAGTTCTTTAAGAAAATCAGTGAGATTAATAAACCCTTAGACAATTCCACTATAAGTCACAGAGTGAAGATCATAATTAGAAATGAAAGTGGCCACATGAAAGCAGACACTGAGAACATCCAGAGAATCTTAAGAACATATTTTAAAATCTATGTCCTGTACTGAATCAAATTGGAAAATCTAAAAAAAAAAGAATAGTTTTCTAAATAGATATGACTTACCAAAGTTAAATCAAGATCAGAGAAGCAGTTTAAAAATATATATATATAATATTCCCAAGGGACATTGAAGCATCCATTAAAAGTCTCCCAACCCAAAAGAGTCTTCGGCCAGATGGTTTTAGCAGAGAAGTCTACTAGACTTTCAAACAAGAGTTAATAATAAAACTTATCAAATTATTCCACAGAATAGAGACAGGAAGAACACTGCCAAATTTATTCTATGAGGCTACAGTTACCCTGATACCTAAACCAAACAGAGACCCAACAAAGAATATTACATATTGTAAACAGAGACTGCTCTTTCATTCCGGCCATCCAGACCCAAATAATCACACAGAAACTATACTAATTACAACATTGTTTGGCCAGTAGTTTGGGCATATTTCTATCTAGTTCTTGCACCTTAAATTAACCATTTCTATTAATCTGTGTATCACCATGAGGCTGTATCCTCCCGGTAATGTTCTGGCATCTTTCTCCTTCAGCAGCTATATCATGTCTTCATGACTCGGCCTATTCTCTCTATATAGCTCTGTTCGGATTTCCTGCCTGGCTTTATTCTGCTCTGCCATAGGTCAATTTAGCTTCTTTATTAACCAACAGTAATAAAACATATTCACAGCATACAGAAGAGAATCCCACATCAACATATCAATTTCCCTTTTGAACATAGGTATAAAAATACATAACAAAATCCTTGCATACCAAAATGAACACATAAACAGATAACCCCCATAATCTAGTAGGGTTCATCCCACAGACGCAGTCATAGCTCAGTATATGAAAATTTAGAAATGTAATCTGCTACATAAACAAGCTGAAATAAAATGGTCTTAAGATCATCTTTAATAATCTAATGATGCAGAATAGGCCTTTGGCAAAACCCAACAACCCTTCATGAGAAAAATCCTGGAGAAATTAAGAATAAAATACTATACACTTTCACATGATAATGGCCTATACACGTCCACATATACCACACATGTTCACACACACAAACACATTTTTAAATTTAAAAACACACACACATATCTTTTAAATAAACTCAATTTGGAGACTTAGTTCAGTTGTGGATTCATACCTGGCATGCATGAGGCCTCAATCTAATCCTCAGCAACACTCAAAGTAAGCATACAGAGGAATGTATGGAAACGGAATGTACGCTCTTTTCTTTCAAAGGGCTTACTGAGATCAAAGGAGTTCCATCTTTAAAGAACCTTATGAAGAAGCCATCTCAACCGGGAGATTCTTCCAACATTAGCTACACTCAGAAATCACCAGCCTTCCTCACACAAGAGGTTTAGCTAAGGGTCCCTTCGGTGCCCCCCCTTCCCCCGTAGTGGCTCGGGGGTCACTACCCACTTACCTACCCCTACCCCTGCGATTTGGGTGCGGAAGAGTGAAGATACTCACTGCTTTCTTGACGTTTTTTTCTGTGCGGTGCCAGCACAGTGCATCTTCCAGAGCCCAAAGCTGGGCTTGGGGGGGGGGGTGGTGGTGGTGGGCTGGGGTGAGGGGGTGGGGGGGCGGGGCCTAGAAGAGAGGCGTGGCTTAAGCGCAACCTATTGGAGCAGGTTGCACCAATGAGCAGGGCTTCTCAGACTCCACCTCGCGCACCACCTTTCGCCACGCCCCTCCTGGGCCGCTCCCACTCCTGCCTCAATGCAGCTCTTCAGTGCATGTCCCCGGAGTTAACCGAAACCGCTTGTCCAAGCAGGGCGCCGAACTAGAGCTTTGCGTGGGTGAGCTTTGCGTGGGTGAGCTTTTCGCGGGTCGCAGTCGCGGACTCAGGCTCCTCTGCTGCCAAGCGGGGCTCAGATCGTAGCCTCCAGGGCCGGGCCGGCCTGTTGCATTAGCCACCCCACCCGCTTGTCGCCTCCATCCATGGCGGTGTCCAGCTGTCTCTGCGGAACGGGGGCCGCGGCTTCCGTCCTCCGCGGGATACAGGCGACCTGCGTTGTGCTGTAGCGAGCGCCTGCGCCCGGGGGCTACCGGCCAGGCGGTCAACGAGGGAAACACAGCCCTAAACTCCGGAGGAATGTGCACTCGAGGATGGAGTGGAGTCCTGGACAGCTTGAACGGTGAGCTGCCTCTCCGCTCCCTCCCCTCCCAAGCATGACTTGGAGCCTTGCAGGTCCCCTGCCCAGAGTTGAAACACCTCAGAATGCTGTTTTTTTTTCTCCCTAAAACAACAACAACAGCAACAAAAAACAATTACCAGGCGACTGTGGATTAAGTGATTTAGGTTTTGCAAGGGCTACAATTAAAATCCTGTGAATTTCAGATTCATCTGGATGATCTGGTTTGTGTATTTGGAAAAGTTAAAGGAGTCATTTACTACAGCTAGCCATGTTTTATCTTACTGATTTTGCAATAACCTTCTCAGCATTGTTTTATCATCAAACTTTATAAGTAGCGTGTACATTGGGCATAAAATACAGTTTATGTGATTTCCAACTCACAATATTAGAAGTAGGAAATATATCCTTATGCCGTGATTTGTTGTTGTTGGTGGTGTTGTTGTTGGTTTGGTTTTGTTGTTTTCTGTTTCATCACACAATTTAGTTAAACTCACTTGAAGTGTATTTATGAGAAAGAGTAGACTGTCTTTGGAATGAAGCGTGACTTGTAATGTGAAAAGCTACTTTTAAATTCTAAGGAAAGGATTTTGTCAGCCTTTCGTTTTAGGACGGCAGCTTTATTCAATAAGGATACTCACAGTTTATAGTAAATTCTGGTACTACATGATTTTTCTAGTGTTATTTAGGATTTATTTTTATTTATCTGTTTGTGTGTTTGTGAATGGGTTACTTGTGGCGTCAGTTGAGGTCAGTGGGAGGTGTTGTGTCCCCTTGATCTGGAGTTCCAGGTGGTTGTGAAGTGTCCACCGTGGATGTTGGCAACTCTGTCAGGTTTTCCGGAAGAACAGGAAACATTCATTCTTAGTCACAGAGCCATCTGTCCAGCCGCTGGGTGTTACTTTCTGTGTCCATTAGCTTGATCCTCTCTTTAGATGAATTTAAACTGTGGCCATGCGTTTATACATTTTAAAACGTGCAGAAGAATATTAAAGTTAGAAATCCCCCCCCCCCAAACACCATAATAAAGCTGTCTTTTAAAAGGAGTGAAGAGATGAATGGGTTCATTGTAGAAGACTGGTGCCAGTCCTGTCCACGACTGACAAGCAAAAGCACATGGGATACTTTAATAGTTCATTTTACTATTAGAAAGGTTTACGTCTGATGGGTATGCGGTGGACTTTGAGTTTATCCCCCCATCCCTCCCTACTCTCACCTTTCTCACGCCTCCCCTTTCCCATCACTCTCCTTTGTTCCCAAACAGCTTTGCTTCTATGTGCATACCATTCCACACAGAGCATTTGATGTACCTATTAAGTATGAGGCCCATGAGTGAGAGAAAACATGGGGATTTGTCCTTCTGAGATGACATAATTTACTTGCTATAACTATCTCCAGTTGTCCCCATTTTACTTAGGATGATGTAATTTCATCTTCATGACAAAAATGAATTCCATTGTCTATAAATCACACCCTTGTTTTCCATTCCTCAGTTGGTGGGCAGTGGTGCAATAAACATTGAAGTGCAAGTTTTTTTGTGATTTGTTTTCATTATGGGGCAAATACCCAGTAGTGCTATAGCAGAGCCATAACGGAGATTTATTTCTAGATTTTTCAAGGACATCCGTATTAACACATTCTGGACTTGTTTATGTGGTCACCAGCAGTGTATAAGGGTGTACCTTTTATCTGCATTCTCATGGGCATTTGTCATTATTTGTTTTCTTAATAAAGGCCATTCTGAATGAAGTGAGATAAAAATCTCATTGTTGTTTTTAATTCATATTTATAATGGCTAGTGATGCTAAATGTTCTTTCATATATTTTGAAATTTTCTTTCTCTTGAGACAAGATCTCACTATGTGGAACTTGATGTGTTGACCAGGCTGGCCTTACTCTCACAGAGATCCACCTGCTTCTGCTCCAAACGTTGAGATTAAAGATGTGCTCTAACGTTCTTGGGTCCCTACATTTGTTGCCTGTTTGTACTTCATCTTTTGAGAACTGTCAATCTAATTCGTTAGACCAGTTTTTGATTAGGTGGTTTAGTTTTTTGATAACTGGTGATCAGGTTTTTGAGATTTTTGAGTATTCTAGATTTTAACCCTTTGTCAGATGCACAGCGGCAAGGGCTTCTCTGATTCTGTGAGCTGTCTCTTCGTGCATTTGTCTCCTTTAGTCTGTATACATTTTCTTTATGTTCATGCAAACCCATTTCTCCTTGTCGCTGCTATTTCTTGAGAGACTGAGTTTAGAAGTATTTGCCTATGCTGGTATGTTAAATATTTCTTCTACTTTGTACTTACTAGGTTTTGGGTTTCAGGTATTGCATTAAGGTCTTTGATCTGTTTAGAGTTGTTTTTGTGTGTGTGTGTTGTGCGAGACACAGAGCTAGTTGTAGTCTTCCACTGTAGATAGCTAGTTCTGCCAGCAATGTCTGTTGAGAAGCCTGTTTGCTCTAATGTGTATTTTTCTGATTTTTGTAAAAACATCTTGTGGCCTCTGGGTTTATATCTAGGTCTCCTGTGCCATCACTGATTTCTGTCTCTGCCTTGTTCATGATGCTTTTTGTTGTCTTTTTGAGACAGGGTCTGACTTTGTAGCTCCGCTGGCCTGGACCTCATTAAGTACACAAGGCTGACCTCAAGCTCACAGAAATCTACCCATCCCTTCCTCTTGAGTGCTTAGATTAAAGGCTTGTGCCAGTGATGTCTGTATTACCATGCCTGTGTGGCACATGTTGAAATCAGGTATGGTGAGAACCTCCAGCATTTTTCTTCTGCTTTACTAACTGGTCTTTGGTGTTTCTTTGTGAATTTTTAGCCTTTTTTCCTATTTGTACAGGAGAATGGTGTTGGAATTTCGATGGGAATTGCATCTAGTTTGTAGATTGTTTTTATAGTCTTCCTATTTTCATAGAATTTATTGTTCACTTGATGCGCATGAGATGGTTTTCCATCATATAGTATCTTTGATTAATCTCTTCAGTATTTTAAAGTTTTCACTGTAGAAGTGTTTTACTTCCTTGGATAGCTTTATTAAGACACTTTTGCTTGTTTGTTTATGAGGTGATTGTGAATGGGATTATTTTTCTGATTTCTTACGCAACATGTTCATTATTGGTATCTAGGAAAGCTACTAATTTTTGTATACTGATTTTTTTTACCTTATCTCTTTGCTGAAAGTGTTTTTTTATTGGGTCTGGTAGTTTTCTGGTGGTCTTTAGGTGCTCTTATGTATAGATACTATCTGAAGATAAGGTTAGCCTGACATCTTTCTTTCTCCCACTTGTATCCTTTTTATTTCTCTTTCATTATATTGTCCTACATAAAACTAAAGGCATGATATCGAAGAAAGCGCAGATGGGACATCTTTGTCTTATTTCTTACTTTATTGGAAATGCTTTCAGGTTAGCCCCACTAGTGTAAGGTTGGGTATAGGTTTGTTATATATGGCTTTTCTCATGTTGATATGTTCTTTTTTATTCTGTTTTCTCCAGAACTTTATTTATTTTTTTTTTTCGAGACAGGGTTTCTCTGTGTTTTTTTGGAGCCTGTCCTGGAACTAGCTCTTGTAGACCAGGCTGATCTCGAACTCACAGAGTTCCGCCTGCCTCTGCCTCCCGAGTGCTGGGATTAAAGATGTGTGCTACCACTACCCGGCTTTCTCCAGAACTTTAATATGAAGATTACTTTGTTGAAATCCTTTTATGCATCTATTAAGATAAT
The DNA here is from genome assembly GCA_902806775.1 of Microtus agrestis. Lineage (NCBI taxonomy): Eukaryota > Metazoa > Chordata > Mammalia > Rodentia > Cricetidae > Microtus > Microtus agrestis. Next base: position 15,558 of record CADCXT010002602.1, on the reverse strand, counting down.
CATGTGATTTCTGTCCATGAACCAATTTATGTGCTGCATTGCACAAAACGTTTTTTCAAATTATGAATTATCTTTTTATATGTTCTTGATTTCTGTTTGCAGAAATATTTTTCTTTTTTGTGTACACCAATATTTGGTGAATGTTTTGTGTTTTAAATGAGATATCAGAAACAATCCCCAAAAAGAGGAAAAGAAAAAGAAGATTGCCTTTTTAGAGAATGAAGTTGAACATTATTGTGGACTGTACTAAAGAAATGGAAATCAAGTCATTGCAATCAGCTGTTTGGCACTAGGGCTCTATCTTAGTTGGGGTTGCTATTGCTGTGATGAAAAACCAAGACCCAAAGCATCTTAGGAAGGAAAGGGTGTGTTTGGCCTTCCGTATTCCCAGTCACAGTCCATTGAGGAAAACTAAGGCAGGAACTCAACCATGTGGGAACCTGGATGCAGAAGCTGATTCAGAGGCCGAGGAGGGGTGCTGCTTACTGGCTTGTTCTTCATGGCTTGCATAGCCTCCTTCCTGAGAGAACCCAGGCCCACCAATCCAGAGGTGGCCCCACCCACAGTGCACTGGGCCCTCCCACATCAGTCACTCACTAAGAGATGCCAACAAGCTTGAAGGAGGCATTTTCTCAATTGAAGTCCTGACCCCTCAAATGACTCTAGTTTGTGTCAAGTTGACATACAAAAGAGCCAGCACGGCATGAGCTTACAGAAGAATTTTGCCAATGACGAATGAGGTGGTATGGTATGCCTTTCATTTGAAAGATATCTAGCTTTCATTTGTTAAGCAATTATTTAGAAAAATCTTTGGAAGACCTCAAACCTGTTCAGTAGTCTTAGGGCAGTTTAGAGCATAAAGCTGTTAGTAAGGTTCTAATGGAGGCTGTAGGGTCCTCTCCAGTCCATTTTTTATGGCCATACTCGTTTAAACCTGTAAACACTAATTTGACAATTAAGTAGTATTCTGCCTCCCAGATTCAACAGATGCATCCAGGATTTATCTCACCAGAAGTCTTCAGCACTGGTATCATTTAGAGCAGAAATGTAGGCCTGTTCATTAGTATGAATAGGTTCATTTAAAGGGTTCCATGTAACTGTGAGATGCATCTGGGCTGACTGACAGTGCAACCTGCTATTCTGGGGTTCTTTTGGTATTGAATCACATAAAAGCAATAAATTTCAGGATAAGTGTGTATAGATCCACTGTGAGTCTTTACACAACTATGTCTGAATATCCCAAATTCTCTGCTACAGTTGGTCTTTGGTTTCCTTGTGTTCCATGTGTGAATTTCTCTAATTGCTGACCACAAATACTTTTAAATACTTGTGTCTGTACTGAATACATGTAAACTTGCTTTGTATCTGCTCTCAACACATGCTAGTAACTAAAGAGCAGTTATCTTCAGTACTGTAAGTAATCTAGAGAGGAGCTGTGTACAAACACTTGGCCATTTTCTAGGAGAGACTTGACTCAGACTCTGGTATCTAACAGGATCCTGGAGCAGGCACCTGCAGCTGCTGACAGGCAGCAGTATATTGTTACAGTAATAGTGAAGGCGTAAGTCACACAACAGCCCACACCAGCGTGGAATTATGATTAATAAAAGGGTTATTTATTTAAGGGGAAAAACTTACAGATCACTGTCCTAGAAAACAGCCCTTGGTGCAACCAGGAGTAGAGTCTAGCAGCTGGAAGCAGGAGCCAGAAGCAAGAGAGGGAGAACAGGGCTACTGCTGCTTTTTAAAACAAAAGAGACCATGCCCAAGTACGCTAGTGACTTAAAGGCTATTGGCTGGAGGAGGAGAAGGAGCTAGTGCATCACCTCCCCGTTTTGTTTTAAGTAAGAGAGTTCCAAACCCAATACAAAACAATATATACTAGGAACAGATATCAACTATAAGATTAGAATTACAAGCAGCATAAACAATATTAAGCAAGAAACATATGCTAAGTGTTTTAATAAACATTCTATCCTAAGGAGTCTAAGTCTTGTATTGGAAATGGCTTGGCTAGATCATAAGAGGACAGTAACTATGACTATCTAACCTTTAACCCGATCGAAGGCCTGAGAAGGGAAATAATATTACTTGAGGAGACAGGAAGTACAATCAAGTAGCTTCCAAAGCAAGCAATATATGACGGAGACAATTAGCTACCTGAGCAATCATCCAAAGTCTCATTTTGCAGCATGGAGGCAACCAACTTTGGCTGTAGCCTAGCATAATTGACAGACCATTTTCAGAGGCAGGAAATTTTTCAAAACCATCTTATCCTGTCTTGGCAAGAGTTGACCATCATGCTTATCTATTTCCGGATATCATGTAACTTGTCAGTGATTGAAGCATTGTCAGTCCTTGCCCAAAGGCCAATTTTGCCAAGAAGAAAACAAGCTCAAAGTGGAGTGTCTTTAGGCACTCAACATTCTCCTGGGAATAGATTGGCGCTGTCAGAAGCAGTCATGTCTCATGTCAACAAAACCCCAAGTTATTTAAATACCATGTTCTACAGATCCTTGAAGTGGTTGAAGTTTCCCTATCTAGACAGAATACAATCTCTATATATCTAAAGAACCTAATTGATCTGACTATATGTACAACAAACATGAACAACTATTGACCTATAATAATTAATACCTGTAGAACTTAAAGAATAAAACTTCATGTCAAAATATTAAATAATCTGTAAATAAATGTGCAACAGATGAGGACAGTGACCTCAAAATGTAAACAATCTATAAGTATTTTGATCAGAAGTAGGAGTAATATATAATGCAATATGAAAATATATCCTAAAAGTTGTGTCAATATACAAAATGTCCTAAACCGAGGTAGAAACATGCATATATACAACCTGACAAAATAACATTGCATCGGTGTACAAATGTAAACAAAAGTAACAGATATAATTTGAACTTGTATCAATATACAAAAACTATACCATTTAAATAGGTAACAAATATTCACTCTATTACTCACTGTTACTTTCTCCTTTTTTTTTTTACCAACATAGTTTTCACCCCAACCCTCTATCTAGAACAAGGAATAAGCAACAACCCCTAAAGAGTGTTCCCAAGCCTATGAACAACTTTTTTGGAATAGGGGGCATCATCTTCTAGAATTGCTTCCCGCTGTCATGGGGGCAATGTTCTCTTAATGGGATCCTGCAAAAATTAAGTGGTGGTTAAGTTCCAAAATTATTGTCTAGTATAGTTGCAAACAATTTCTGAGCAATCAATAGGAGTTTTTTGTTTTGTTTTTCCAAGTTCTCATTTGGAGTTCTGGCCAGAATATGAGAAGGTGCAACATTTCAGCAGCTGCTCCCCAAAACAAGCAGTCTTATAGTAGCGCTGTCTGCATCATGATGTTGTCTCAGCTAGGTGGAGTTGTTGTTGTGGGGCCCCATCTTCTTCCTGGAAACTTCAAAGATTACTGCAGGAAAAGGATCTGTATGAAAATCCATGTTCATCATGAAAAACTTTATCATTCATATAAACATACATTCCTGAGCAAAGGACCTTGCAAACAGCGCAGGCTTGGGGGCAGGGTCGTGTGTAAGAAAGACAGCCCTGCAGAAGGAGCTGGGGGAGGAGGGTTTGTGCTCTCTTCTGGGACAATCTGCCCCTGGGTAGCACATACTCACCCGTCCAGATGGAACTCCTCAGCACCTAACCAGGGATGCCTGGTAGCACAATGAGCCAGGGACAAAAGGAAGAAGGTGGCAGGCAGGGCAGGGTCTAGTAGAGCACAGGAGACCCTGCAGCACAAACTGAAGGTGCCCGGCCTCCCTTGCAGGGGACCTTGAGATACCCAGAAGGCAGGCACTCACCGCTCTGGGTGGGTAGCCTTAGTGTAGGAGCGGAAAACTGTTCTTGAGCACAGGTCCTAGCAGACAGCAGGGCAGGCTTTGGTAGGGGTCTGGGAGGCTGGGTCGTCTGTAAGAAAGACAGCCCTGCAGCAGGAGCTGGGGGAGGGGGGTTTGTGCTCTCTTCGGGGACAATCCGCCCCTGGATAGCACACACTCACCCGACCAGATGGAACTCCTCAGCACCTAAACAGGGACTCCTATATTTCTTTCTTTTGTTCACTTTTTCTTTCTATATTCCTTTCTTTAGCAAGATCTTTACAATAAAGTTGTTTTCAGTAAAAATGAAATGAAAAGAAATAGAAAACTTTCAGATATTGTCATAATGTTGTGAAGCATTGAGTTTGTTTTGAAGTTGTTAAACTTTGGGAAAGAAAAAATTGCTCATTTTCTAGGAAAGATCAATTAAATGACTTCTATATGAAAGTGGAAGATCTTTGTGAGATTTATCTCCATCTACCTAGAAATATTAGCTAGTTATATCATTGTACAAGTCTTGTTTAGGTGGCCATATTGTTAAGATTTCATGTGTGCTCTTCTGTGTCATGTATAGAAAACACTGTTTTCTTCTCAGCAGGCATTCTGGTCATCTGGTTTTTATAGTTTTCTGCCCAGAACATCTTTTGTGCTGTTTCCTGGGCCTTAGGGTTATCTTGCAGATGTATCAATTATGGATGGGCACCCCAACCTTAGTTGTCCTCTGCATTTTGACCAGGTGTGAATTTCTGGGATAGTCTCCATCCGCTGCCAAAAGATGTTTCTTTGATATCAGCGTGAGTTACACTTCTCTGTGGATATAAGAATAACTATTTAGACTGGTTTAGGAAAGTGTCAGTAAGGGGTTCTCCTCTAGGGTTCATGGCCTCATCAGCCATGGGTGTTTGGTTAGGTTACAGTACCAGGCATGAATCCTCTACTTTTGAATGGGCCTTGGGTCCAATTAAGTGGCTGTTGCTTCCCTAAAGATAGATATGCCATTACTGCACCCTTGGCTGTGTCTTGCTGTGCTGGTCATTGTTGTGGTTTGTAGTCAGTGTCTGCTGTGCCTCTACCTGCCATCTTTTTATCCACAGATTCGAGCCTGCCAGCAAGCGTGTATGACACACAGGAATAAGCATACTGTTTTGTTTTGATTCAGAATCACAGGGAAATATTTTAAGAAAACATTTGGCTGAAGCTAAGAACTTAAGAATTTTGCACACTGAATAGCACTTAAAATGTTGACGAAGCCCAAGTGAGTGTCCTGTGACTGACTCTTGGGAACACAACTAGTGTTTTGGTGTCATCAGAGGCATTGGGAACTTAAAGCTGGTCATGTTGTGGCATTGTGTTCTGATGGTGGTATGTGATATTCCCAGCCTCCTGCTGTGCTCTTAGAGGATCAGCTCAGTACACAAACCCAAAAAAGGCAGCATCCCTGGCAAAAGCTCTCCTGGTAGCATTCTCCTTTCAGCATCTTAGTAGAATGAAGTTTAGGTCAAAGGCAGTTTGAACTCTGAGATTTTCAACCAGAGAAATCCCACTGGCCCAGTATGTCTGCCCTGTTATTAATTGTGGTAGAACTCTTGCTAAGACACGTTTCCTTTTTGGTCTGATCTTGGAGAAAGAAGCAATGTTGTGTCATACTTAGGATTTCCATTGCTGTAGTAAAATACCATGACCAAAAGCAACTTGAAGAGGAAAGGGTTTGTTTTGGCTTAAATGCCCATCTCCCAGTGAATTACAGGGCAGGAACCAGAAGAATTTGTTGGATTTAAAGTTTTCTTTGGCCAATGGTATTTCCTCTACAGTATCTTCAACACCTGAGGTTCTTTCTTTCATCTCTTTTATTCTGTTGGTTATGCTTGCCTCTATAGTTCCCATTCATTTACCCAGATTTTCCATATTCAGAATTCCCTCTGTCTGTATTTCTTTATTGCCTCTATTTCAGTCTTCAAGTCTTGAACTGTTTGCTTCACCTGTTTGATTGGTTTTCCTTGGTTTTCTTGGGGTTCCTTAAGATATTTATTGATTTCTTCTATTTTTTTGTTTTTCTTTTCCTCCATTTCTTTAAGGGAATTTTTCATATCCCTTTAAAGGTCTCCAACGTCCTCATAAAGTTACATTTAAAATCATTTTCTTCTGCTTCTTCTGGGTTAGGATGATCAAGTCTTTCTATGATATAATGATTGGGTTCTGGTGTTATCATATTGCTTTTTAGGTTGTTGGATGAATTCTTGCATTGGTGTCTACCCATCTCTTCCTTCAGTTAATGTTGCCAGTGTCTTTGCATCTTGTTCCAATCATTCCAGTGGACGTCTGTGTCTTCAGGAAGTGTTGTTGGTCTTCTGTGTACTGCCACTGTCTGTGTGTCAGGGAGCCACTGAGGTCTCTCTTGGCCCCCTCTCTTGCCTGCTCTCTTGATTCACTATCTTGGTCCACTCTATGCAGTCACAGCTTGTGCATCAGAGTTCTTTCTTGGTTCTCTTTCTTGGTCCTCTCTCGTGGTCCTCTCTGTGTAGTTGCAGCTTGTGTTTCAGCATTTCTCTGAGGTTGTGGGGGTTTGATAGGAGGGTTTGGGGGCAGAGTGGGACTTGTAGCTTTCAGGGTCTGATGGCTGGTATGGGGATTTTGGGGCAGCCTATCTGAAAGAAACTTCCTTCTGGCTGGCTAGAGAAGCCAGGGTAGGTGCGATAAGGGTCCAGGATTTTTCTCTCGTATGGAAAGCCTAGAGAGTGTCCTGCAGGGCAGGTGGTCACTCATCTCTTGGCCCTCTCTGTGTAGTAGGCTATGTTTCAGAGTTCTGCTGAAGTTATGGGGGATAGGAGGGTTTGGGGTCAGAGTGGGACCTGTAGCTTCAACCATAATATTCTTATTACATTTTACAAAAGTGAATAATCATTCATTGTAACCTAATGTGGAAAGCAATAAATTATCTAAGTCAGGCTTGGTGGCGCTTGTCTCTAATCCCAACACTGGGTAAACTGAGGAAGCAACATGAATTCAGACCAGCCCAATTCCATATAAGATTATGTCCCCATCCACCCACAAAATCTATTCTGAAGACAGTAATGAATTTGAAGACAGTGTAGTGATAGTTGGGGTATAGAAAACATGTTCTGTGGAACACTAGTAGAAATCTCCTAAGATTCAAGGAAATATTATATGACCAGGCTTGTAGAGAAGACATTTAGAATCATGTCAGTCGTGTCTGGAAAAAAGCATCTTATATCATCGTATAATCAAAATAGTCCCCTCCTTTTTTTTTTTTTTTTTTTGAAGCAAAATTTTCTTGAAGGCAGTTTTCCCTGTGGAGCTCAGGCTGACCTGGACCTCTCTATATAGACCAGACTGGCCTTGACCTTGAACTCACAGAGATCCCCATCCTCTGTGCCTCCTGCCCAGTACAGGGATTAAATGTGTACATCACTCCTGACCATGCAGTAAATATAACTTTAATGTCTTTCACTATAGTGAAAACGTCAAGAGAACATTGACCCAGAGGCACCTTAGAGAGAAGGGTCAAGAGAGAAGTACTGGATCTCATGCTATCATCCCCATCCCTGTAGCAGACGATGGCATGCCTGTCTTCCCTGTCTGCCTTCCCTAGGAGCTGTGTAGATCTTATTACCACACTTAGACCTCCTTCCTCACCCCATTCCTTGGTCACAGCCAACAATACTCAGAGTCCTTCTCTACCTGGAAACCCATTGGCCACACTAACCTGCCAATCAGGTGATTTTAATTCTTCTCTTCCTCTAGTTCCAATTTCCCAGTCTCATCCCCAGTCCTGTAGTAGACATCTACAGAAGCCCATCTTCTCTCGCTATGTCCACCTCCTGGGTCTCTGTAGATCCTCATGGTAGACTGAGCTTCCCTTCCTCCAAGGGAACCCTCTCACATCCCCCAGCCTACCATTCACTTCTGTTAGTCTCCAGTAGCTAGAAAGTCATTCTACACAGCAACCCCAGTGATCACACCTGGCAAGAACTCAGATGCCCTTCCTACTCTACAACCCATGGCCATCACCCTCTCCTAAGGTCCAAAGAGTTCAACAGAAACCCAGGAATGGGACACAGACCCAACAAAGCCCCTGAGAAATGCAATGTAACTGAAGCACAAGACAAAGCCTTCAAAATAGCTAGTGTAAATAAGTTCAAGGACCTTAAAGAGGATGGAAGAACACAAACAGTGGAATGGAATGAAGAGAAATGTTCAAACCATGAAAGCAGAAATAGAGTCACTAAACTGAGTAAACCTGGAAAGGAAAAATTCGGGAAGTTCAATCAAATCCTCAATTGTAAGCCTCACCAACAGAGTACAAATAATGGAAGAGAGTCTTGGGCATTGAAGACAAATTGGACAAGTGGATACCCCAGGCAGAGAAAATGTGAGATCTAAAAAATCACCCAGGCACAAAACATCAAGGAAATCTGGTGCACTGGTGAAAAGACAAAATCTGAGAATAATGGGAATAGAGGAAGGATAAAAACTGGGGGCAAGCTCACAGAAAATGTTTTCCACAAAACCAAAGAGAATATTGCCATAACCTAAATAAAGAGGTGCCTATCAAGCTATAAGTCATATAAAGAATACCAGATAGATTGGACTGACAAGAATTTCCCCACAACACAATAATAATCAAAACACCAAATCTACTAAACAAAGAAAGTGTATTAAAGTCCACAAGCAAAAAAAAAAATCAAATAATATTGTAAGGCAGACCTATGAGAATAACAACTGCCTCTCAGTGAAGATGCTAAAAGCCATAAGGGCATGGATGGATAGTCTACAAACTAAGAGACCACAGTCCAGTCTTGCCAGCCAAGATGACTGTACCCAAGAAAACTTCCAATCACAATAGATTGAGAAAATCATTCCACAGTAGAACCAAATTTAAGCAGTGTCTATCTACAAATTCAGGTCAACAGAAGGTGTTATAAGAAGAACATCAACCTCTAGTGGTATCCACACCCAAGAAAACACAAAGGATAAATAATCTTAGATCAGCAAATCAAAAGAAGGGGAGAAAAATCCAACACCATCACAACAAATTAAAGGGATCAACATTCTTCACTGATTGCTTTGAATATCAGTGATCATTATTCCCCACTTAAGGACAGGCCACATATTCAGCAGTAGTTGGCCAACACAGAAGGAACTAAATGGTAATTTTTTTAGTGTTTTTGTCTCATAAAATTTTAGATGGTCTTTAAAAAAAATTAATTTTGCTTACATATCATGGATCCTAATTTTGTGTTTTATTGGGATTTCTCTGTGTGCAAAGGTGTGTGTCTCCCTGGCTTTATTTGTTTCTTGTGCTTCTTATTTGGCCTGCATATTTGCTGTGTTTGTTTTTCACTATTATGGTTTCCTCGTTTCATTTTATATTGTATAGTTGTTGTATTTATTATATTATTATATCCCTGTTTGTTTCCAGTGTGAGAGAGAAAGAGCTTAGATTTGGTGAGGTGATGCAGAGGATGTGGAAGGAGTCAGGTGAGGGAAAATTGTAATCAGAATATATTTTATGACTATACTCTATTTTCAACAGCCAGAGAGAGATAGAAATATAGTTAGTTAGTTAGGTAGGTAGGTAGATAGATGATAGATAGATAGATGTACCATCCTTCTACAAAGGCAAGCTCATATAAATAACATGACTTTTCAGTGAAAAGCCCAAGACAATTTCACACCATCCAATAAAGAAACCCCCCAAGAAAGATGATTACTGTAGGGAGTAAAGGTATCATTCAAATTTGAAAATGAAGACTTTGCAAGGTCAGTATAAACTAAGGCCAAGCAAGAGCACCAGGCCCTCACTGCACATGTGCACTGACACCATTTGCTACAGGTGCTGTGAGCTTTGAGGAAGAATGTTCAATCTTGCCTTTTTCCAGGGTTGCTTGACAATAATTGTTACAGATGACTGAGTACTAAGCCCGGTTTTGGTGTTACACCCTCGGTACAGTTCGCGCTCAGCTGTACCAAATGCAAGTCCGAGCAAGGACCTGGAGATTGAACAGAACACACAGAGAGACACCAGGGTCATTCGGTAGGAGATCAAGCAAATGCCATTTATTCAGCCTTGGGGAAGCCCTTATCTACCTAACTGTAGCACAAGGACCCCCGCCCAGGCAGGTGGGGAAATTACCATATCTCAAATTGAATGAATGCCCTGCGGCTAATCACCAGGCGGGGCAGGAGGAATACAGGAACTAACATAATGCTAGTCATCTGACTAGAAACTGTATGCATTTAGTCATGCTGACCAGAAATTGTCCTCGAGATGCATGCACCCCAGGAATAAGGGAGGCCAGGGCCCTACAGGTCCCCCCTTAATATAAATTATGACTAGGCCTGTCTTGGGTGGCCTTGGACGTCAGGCAATACCCCTTACCCGTCATGGGAAAGCATCCAGGTCAAAAACACATTCCTGTCTTAGGTTGAGGCAGCCCCCCCTAAAGCCTTGCCCGTCTTTGGCTCACTAGTCATCCACCATCCAGTTCAGCAGATCTGTGCTGAAAGATTCTCTGGGGCAATAGCTAAGAGGACTTGCCATGTGGCAACATTGACCTGAGTTAGCCTTTGGCTCTGGCATGACCATGAAGATGATACTCCAGCACATGTAAGCATCCCTTAAGGAGACTGTGCCTGCTCAATACTTAGTAATTCTGCCCAAAATTGGAGCCTTTTAAGTAAGGTCTCAGCACTGGTGAAAGGAACCCTGGTACAGCTAACTAAAATAATTTTAAGAGCCAATTTGTAAATTGTACACCTCAGGGTCCATGAATAACAACAATAAGCTCATTACTGTAACATCTAACAGTGGTCTTTAACCACAACCAAGAGCAAAATTAACTGCAATATTCATTTGTAAATTTAGTTCAAATTGAAAGCTATGGCATTTGCAACCTGCCCTGAGAAGGTATCCTTGTGCTAGCAGGAAGCAACTGACTGACTAAAAGGAATCCAGCAGCATTATCTGCTGTGGCAGCAACAGCAATGGCTGCCAGTATCATGGGAAGGGTAGATGGGTAGACAGGCAATCCTTGGCATTTGGACCACCGCAGCCAGCTCCTCAGGAAACCCGCAACTCTTCAGATGACAAGCCAGAATCTCCTTGATCTCTTGGCTCTGTCCTGTCTTCAGGCTTCTGGACAGGAAAATCCACAGCACGCACCAGCCGCTCAGGTACCCATATTGGATTGTCAGCATCCTGCGGAAAAACACAAACAGCCCCTCTACCCCAAAGCAGTACGGGATCTGGATCATACCAGGTGCCATCTGATAGATTCTTCCATTTTATGTGAGGCATACCGGAAGAATCTGGCCGCCAATGCCTGTCAGCGGTGGTATGAGATTGAGCATCCACAGTCAAAAAATTTAAAATGTATAAAATAAAAGATAAATGATCTCTGGGGGTGGAACCATATTCCCCCTTTTTTGTTTTATGTAAATAGGCTTTGAGCGTACGATGCGCTCGCTCCACTACAGCTTGTCCTTGAGGATTATAAGAAATTCCCTTTATGAGAAATAGAAAACTCAGAGCAAAATTTAGCAAAGCCAGTGCTAGTATAGGCAGGTCCGTTATCAGTTTTTACAATTTTAGGAACTCCCATGTAGGCAAAAGCCTGGAGACAATGACTTTTAACATCTCCTAATCTTTCTCCTGTGTGAGCTGAGGCAAAAATGAGATGAGAATATGTATCCACGGTTACGTGAACATATTGCATGCGCCCAAAAGAAGGAACATGGGTGACATCCATTTGCCATAAATGATTAGGAGCAAGCCCACGAGGGTTAACTCCCAAATGGGGAACAGTTAAAAGTTCTGTACACAGAGAGCATTTTTTAACAATATCAGTGGCTTGCTCTCGAGATATCTTAAAATGAAATCTTAAGGATCCAGCATTGAGATGAAAACGATTGTGAGCTTTTTTTGCAGCTTCAAAAGATTCCTGACTCACTACATAAATTTGACGGGTAAGCTGATCAGCCAAAGCGTTTCCTTCACTCAAAGGACCAGGGAGGTCAGTATGAGCCCGCAAATGCCCTACATAAATGGGTACAGATCGGGCCCAAAGCAAAGCTTGAATAGCCAATAACTGCACCTGGACTCGAGATACAGAGGCAGTATAAGCTGCAGTTTCCAACGGTGCAAGAATTTTGCTTATATACTGACTGTCAGTAAAAAGATTAAATGGAATATCAGCATATTTTTCTAGGGCCATCTGAACAGCGACCAATTCAGCCACCTGAGCAGAGTTAGTATTAATAGACTGAATATCAAAATCAGGAGGAGAGGCTACTACCGCTCTCCCGGTGGAAGATCCATCAGTGAACACATTTCGTGCCCCTGTCAGAGGCTGCAAAGAAATAACTTTAGGGAAACATATCGGATGATTTTTAAAGAAAGTGACTAACTTATCGGAAGGATGATGATTGTCTAACTTGCAGGGATTAGTGCATAAAAATAAAGTCCAATCATCATCAAAATTTTGCAACCAAGTTATTTCTGCCTGGGTATAAGGTGTGATAACCTTATCAGGTAACATTCCAAAAGTTTGCAAACTAAGCTTCCTGAGGTGCCTCGTACAAGGTCGTTGACAGTGAGGCATTTCTCTGAGGAATGAATCTGATGGGAGCTGCTGCTCCACTCATGGCCCCGTACACTTGTGTTTTGGGGGCCCGGGGCAGGCCCCTCCCCCCGTTTTTTGACCTGGGGATGAGATTTCCTTGACTGTCCGTCTTAGAGTGACAGTCGTTGGCCCAGTGTGCTCCCTTTTGACATTTAGGGCAAATACTTGGATTTCCTCTAGGCTGGTTCACTGCTCCTTTGCCAGCAGTTTCTTTTGAGGTGTCCTGACCTTCCACACTGAAAACAATTCCTAGGTCTAGCTCCACCTTGACCTTCCTTGAGGGCTGAAACAATTACCTGGCCCACCACACACGAGTGCCATCAATGTCTCTGCACAATCGGATAAAATAATTCAAATCTCCATCTCTATGGGGGCGTAGAACTTCCTGAGAGAACCTGTTAGCATTTTCAAAGGCTAGGTGCTTAACCACTGGCATAGCCGAATCCACATCCCCAAAAATGCGACTTCCCACCTGTATAAGGCGATCAATGAATTCAGAATAAGGTTCTGAAGATCCTTGAAGGATCTTAGAAAGCTGCTCTCGTGATCCTTTGTTAGGTAAAGTTTTCCAAGCTTTAACGGCTGCTGCAGCTATCTGAGCATAAGCAGAAGCAGCAGTGTAAGGATTTAGCGGAGGAGGTCTCATGGAGACATCTCCTTTTGCTTCCTTTCTTTCCTCTTTTTCTAACTTCTTTTTTATCAGTGCGATCTCCTTTTCTAAAAATTTCTTCTTCTTCTTCTTCTTCTTCTTCTATATCCTTTCTAATACTACCTGTTCCCAAAACTTCCTGTTCCTCAAAACTCTTAATAGAACTCACAGATTCTACCTCCTGAACTTCCTCAAGGGTTTTGTTCAAGCTCTGTAATTGCTCCTTGACTCTAACGTCATCACTGAGAAGAGCATCTCTGAGTAGGTGGAACAAGTTCCCCTGGATCATCATACACCCAAGAGAATAGGGGCAGCATAAATATGTCTGAAAGGGTTAAAAAGCAAATAAACACTAACAAATTATCAATATTTAAAAAAACACCACTCAAGTTACTTCAAACCATCAGTCAAGGAATTCTTGAACCTCTAAGCATGGAAACTGTCCCTGGACACGACACCATGAAAGCACAGTTTTCAGATACTTGGGAATTCTCTTCGAAAACTCTTTACCTCTGTAGTTTCTTCAATATTTGCATCTCTGACCAAGCGCCATAGTGAAAATATTCTGCCCAAAATTGGAGCCTTTTAAGTAAGGTCTCAGCACTGGTGAAAGGAACCCTGGTACAGCTAACTAAAATAATTTTAAGAGCCAATTTGTAAATTGTACCCCTCAGGGTCCATGAATAACAACAATAAGCTCATTACTGTAACATCTAACAGTGGTCTTTAACCACAACCAAGAGCAAAATTAACTGCAATATTCATTTGTAAATTTAGTTCAAATTGAAAGCTATGGCATTTGCAACCTGCCCTGAGAAGGTATCCTTGTGCTAGCAGGAAGCAACTGACTGACTAAAAGGAATCCAGCAGCATTATCTGCTGTGGCAGCAACAGCAATGGCTGCCAGTATCATGGGAAGGGTAGATGGGTAGACGGGCAATCCTTGGCATTTGGACCACCGCAGCCAGCTCCTCAGGAAACCCGCAACTCTTCAGATGACAAGCCAGAATCTCCTTGATCTCTTGGCTCTGTCCTGTCTTCAGGCTTCTGGACAGGAAAATCCACAGCACGCACCAGCCGCTCAGGTACCCACATTGGATTGTCAGCATCCTGCGGAAAAACACAAACAGCCCCTCTACCCCAAAGCAGTACGGGATCTGGATCATACCAGGTGCCATCTGATAGATTCTTCCATTTTACGTGAGGCATACCGGAAGAATCTGGCCGCCAATGCCTGTCAGCGGCGGTATGAGATTGAGCATCCACAGTCAAAAAATTTAAAATGTATAAAATAAAAGATAAATGATCTCTGGGGGGGAACCATATTCCCCCTTTTTTGTTTTATGTAAATAGGCTTTGAGCGTACGATGCGCTCGCTCCACTACAGCTTGTCCTTGAGGATTATAAGAAATTCCCGTTTTATGAGAAATAGAAAACTCAGAGCAAAATTTAGCAAAGCCAGTGCTAGTATAGGCAGGTCCGTTATCAGTTTTTACAATTTTAGGAACTCCCATGTAGGCAAAAGCCTGGAGACAATGACTTTTAACATCTCCTAATCTTTCTCCTGTGTGAGCTGAGGCAAAAATGAGATGAGAATATGTATCCACGGTTACGTGAACATATTGCATGCGCCCAAAAGAAGGAACATGGGTGACATCCATTTGCCATAAATGATTAGGAGCAAGCCCACGAGGGTTAACTCCCAAATGGGGGACAGTTAAAAGTTCTGTACACAGAGAGCATTTTTTTAACAATATCAGTGGCTTGCTCTCGAGATATCTTAAAATGAAATCTTAAGGATCCAGCATTGAGATGAAAACGATTGTGAGCTTTTTTTGCAGCTTCAAAAGATTCCTGACTCACTACATAAATTTGACGGGTAAGCTGATCAGCCAAAGCGTTTCCTTCACTCAAAGGACCAGGGAGGTCAGTATGAGCCCGCAAATGCCCTACATAAATGGGTACAGATCGGGCCCAAAGCAAAGCTTGAATAGCCAATAACTGCACCTGGACTCGAGATACAGAGGCAGTATAAGCTGCAGTTTCCAACGGTGCAAGAATTTTGCTTATATACTGACTGTCAGTAAAAAGATTAAATGGAATATCAGCATATTTTTCTAGGGCCATCTGAACAGCGACCAATTCAGCCACCTGAGCAGAGTTAGTATTAATAGACTGAATATCAAAATCAGGAGGAGAGGCTACTACCGCTCTCCCGGTGGAAGATCCATCAGTGAACACATTTCGTGCCCCTGTCAGAGGCTGCAAAGAAATAACTTTAGGGAAACATATCGGATGATTTTTAAAGAAAGTGACTAACTTATCGGAAGGATGATGATTGTCTAACTTGCAGGGATTAGTGCATAAAAATAAAGTCCAATCATCATCAAAATTTTGCAACCAAGTTATTTCTGCCTGGGTAT
>CADCXT010002601.1:0-27947 GCA_902806775.1 Microtus agrestis | reverse complement strand
TAGTTAGAACATAGGTGGGTGGAGTAAACAGAAGAAAATGCTGAGAGGAAGAGGAAGTGAGGGCAGAAAGCATGCAGCTCTGCTCAGAGCCAGACGCCTCAGAGAGAGACACCGAGAGACGCCATACTCCTGTCTAGCGGGCAGGCGAGGATAGCTCTTCTCTCTGAGAGACACGTGATGAAGCTCCTTATCGACCCAAGATGGACATAGGCTAGAATCTCCCCGGTAAGCGCACCTTGGGGTGCTTATACACATTATTAGAAATGGGCTAGTCCAGGTGCGAGAGTTAGCCTAGAAGAGTCATGATAGAAATGGGCCAAGCAGTACTTAAATGAATACAGTATGTGTGTTGTTATTTCGGGCATAAGCTAGCCACGTGCAAGCGGCAGGGGGTGTTGGGGACGCAGCCCCGCCGCTGCTATTTCAACAGATGGCTGCCCAACGTGTGGACAACTGAATCCACAGAAAGTCTGAGAAAGCTTGGGAAAGAGTAAAGCATGTTTTCTTGGTAGCAGCAGTTTCTCGGTCTGCTTGCTAGAGGCAATCAAGCACTCTCAGCTAAGAGAGGCTTCCTGACTCAGCTTCAGCTGCAAAACCTTGCAGCTCATTAAGAGGTCCTGCCACAAAACACTTAAACTGTGTTGACGAAAAGCTGAACGCATGGTTTTCGGTTTTCAGCCGTAGCAGGAAAAAAGCTGCGCCATTTAAAAATGCCGGCTTTCTGGGCTGCCCTGCCAGGGCAAACTCTGACTCTTTTACGCAGGTGGGTCATGCGGTTTGCAAGCCCAGGCTGCGGAAGCTCGCTTGCTGGTAAGGACCTTGAAACACTGTAGAGTTGTGGCACTGAAGGCGGCTCTGGCCGGTACCTCAGCCACAAGGTTGGAATGGCAGAAAGCTAAGGAATGGACTGGATCTAGCTGGCAAAGCCACGGCTTTAATCCTACTCATATTGCTCAGTAAATTAAAGGCTCGTGTGGTCAGAAAAAGAGAGATATACAGTAAAGAGAGATTCAAAGACAAAGAAAATTTCTAAATAATTTACAGTGTGTTGAAAATATATGCAGACTAAAAGTTGAAGTTCATAAAAGTAAAAAACAATTAAAAAGGAAGAAAGAAAGTAGTTGGGTGTGGTAGTACACGCCTTTAATCCCAACACTTGGGAGGCAGAGGGAGATTGACCTCTGTGACTTCAAGGTGTGGTAGCACACGCCTTTAATCCCAGTGCCTAGAAGGCAGAGACAAACAGATCTCTGTGAGTTCAAGGTGTAATAGTATATGCCTTTAATCCCAATGCCTGGGAGGCAGAAACAGGCGGATCTCTGAGAGTTCAAAGACAGCCTGGTCTACAGAGTTATTCCAGGACAAAGATACAGAGAATATAAAAGTAAAAATAAATGAAATAGAGGTTAAAATAAAGCGTACAAAGATGGAAAATACACAGAGAATCTTGATACTGTATGCTATTATGCTCTCTTTGAATTGTTTGAATGCTGAGGAAGGAGCAAAAGCTACTAAAAGATATTTGTTTATAAATGCTGCTGAACTAATTCAACATAGATATTTTGGAAATGCCTTGACTTTGCAATTTGGATCTAAGGACATGATACTTTGGAAAGGAGTTTCTTGTTTTGTTTTCACAGAGGATGAGACCCTGTTCATTTCTTCTATCCGAATATGGTATGATGGACCACGCCCTCCTGAACGGGTTGCTGTGAACATCTTCAGAAAAATTGCTTCGCTCAACTGCCAACTGAGATGAAACTAGCACACAGGTTATATCATGAAAGACCGAATTAACGACGCCCCCATTCAGCAGGAAGCAGTTTGGAGAGAAATAACTGCGCCCATGTTCCCAATTATGGTTTATGAACGTTCTTTTTACATTTAAAGGGGGATATGATAGAGATATGGATAATTTGCATTGATATGGATTTTGCTTTAGTGATTTAAATTTAAGGTCAATTTTGTTATATGTATATGTGTTTCTGATCTTGATTAAGGTATTATGATTGTGTAGTTCATTTAAAAATGTAACATATATAGGTTGTTAATAGATAATCATATATTTTAGATAGGCATTCTTCATATCTTTCAAAGGCTAGAGAATATGGCATTT
Source organism: Microtus agrestis (assembly GCA_902806775.1). Taxonomy (NCBI): domain Eukaryota; kingdom Metazoa; phylum Chordata; class Mammalia; order Rodentia; family Cricetidae; genus Microtus; species Microtus agrestis. The sequence continues at coordinate 25,831 of CADCXT010002601.1, read as the reverse complement.
TAAATGTTTTAATAACTTAGGACTTTTCATGACAATGAGACACTCTGCTCCTGGCAGCACTAATTTACTTCAAGAGGAAGATTGGCATTGAAGAGGATTCTTATGGAGTTTGATAGCCATTTGGGCAAGAAACTGCTCTTGCCTGGACTATTGCATAAACTGGACACAGAGAACCCGCAGAGAGAGGACTACTGAACTTGCCTAAAGGTGAGATGATCTTTCGGGGTTCCTGATTCATGAAAGAGTCTGCAAGACATTCTTCAGGACAAGCAGATAGTGACTACCTTTGAAATTTCCTGCTTTGTGGAAATGTCTGCTGGAAACTATGGGCCTGTAGGCCGAAGATGGATGCCCCAACAGTACAGAGGAACTTTGTGTGACTGCAGGCAGCGAGATGTCTCTGTCATTTCTAGAGTTTTGAAAATTGTTCACTTTTTATTTGCTATGTTACAGTTAAAGCCTTTCCTTTTGTTTAAACAGAAAAAGGGGAAGTGATGTGGGAGTGTCATATCAATCTGTTGATTTCATTGGCTAAGCAATAAATAAACTGCTTGGTCCGATTAGTTAGAACATAGGTGGGTGGAGTAAACAGAAGAAAATGCTGAGAGGAAGAGGAAGTGAGGGCAGAAAGCATGCAGCTCTGCTCAGAGCCAGACGCCTCAGAGAGAGACACCGAGAGACGCCATACTCCTGTCTAGCGGGCAGACGGGGATAGCTCTTCTCTCTGAGAGACACGTGATGAAGCTCCTTATGGACCCAAGATGGACATAGGCTAGAATCTCCCCGGTAAGCGCACCTTGGGGTGCTTATACACATTATTAGAAATGGGCTAGTCCAGGTGCGAGAGTTAGCCTAGAAGAGTCATGATAGAAATGGGCCAAGCAGTACTTAAATGAATACAGTATGTGTGTTGTTATTTCGGGCATAAGCTAGCCACGTGGAAGCGGCTGGGGTGTTGGGGACGCAGCCCCGCCACTGCTATTTCAACACACCCAGTCACTACAGGACCGGGAGTGAAGTAAAGTAAAGTCAGGTGACATATCTGGGGACAGGCTGACAGCTCTGCAAATGACAATAACAATGATTGCCCCTAGCTCATCCTAGCCCTCCCCAGAGACCTCAACCTCAAAGCATAACTGCTTTTTTTTTCTCTCTCTCTCTCCAGAACTTGTCTATGGGGAATCAATGTTGGTGTTCCATCTGTATCTGATCGTTATCACATTAGGGTGGATGCCCAGCCCTCCTTACCGCCTAGAGAGTGTCCTTCCCAGCCAGGATGTCCATGGTCCAGAGAGTCTTTGGTCCTCTGATGCGATCGCTGGTAGTGTAGCCTGGCTGCAGTTCCTTTCACAGCCACACTTCCCGGTAATATCCTCCCTGCTCCATCCTGCTGCCCCAAGCTACCCCTAGCCTTGCTTCTCGGTGAACTCCTACCTCCCAAAGGCTTACCGTCCTGCTGCTACCCTGTTCTCCAGAGCTCAAGGATGGCAGTCACCAGCAAGCCTCCTGGTCCTCAGGGACTTGTCTCTGCTCTCGGTTCATACAACCCAGACCGGCTCTTGCTTCTCCAGGGATATGAGCTTGGGAGTAAGACTCCATGTCTCTCCTGTCTCATATACCCAGAGGCCAGTAAGTATCTAGATCTCTCCTCTTCCTTTCTGGGAAGGAGCCCAGGAAGGGACTAGGAGCATGAAAAATTAATTTAGAGTTTAAGTAGAGCCTGTTTAAAACCCTCCAGTGTCTAACAGGAAAATTCCTCCTCAACTGCCCCCTCCCAGGGCTGCAGTGGCCCCCACACCCTGACACTCCTGCGGCCATCCAGGAGATTGTTCAAAGGTCATTCCTTCCTTGTCCAGGTACCCATTCTTCTCTTCTTCTTTTCCCTCCTAACCAGGGGCGAAAGCATTTGGTGACTGCGGTTTGAACCACGGCCCAGGTGTGATGGGACCATTCCAAGCCTCAAGTACAGGACAGGCCCCCTGCTCCTAGAACAGGCCTGGAGAAAATGTCACTCTCTCCCTTCTTCCTCCTGTTTTCCTGAATAAATCCACTTTCTCCCCCTCCAGAACCCTGAGCTAATTCCTCTCCTCAGGAAAGACTTTCCTCCCCAGCCTCTGCTGAGCTGGAAGATGAGGTGGCCTCCCAGGCTTTGCGTCGCCTTGTGGTGCGCTGCAGGGGCAGGATGGAGCCACCTCTAAGCCTGGATAAAGGTGAATTCCAACAGTCGGCAGAGGTTATTTTTGAGCTGACACAAATGGTCAATGAAGCGCCCCCAGCCTTCCAGGCAGTCTTCGCTTTGTGCTGCAAGGCCCAAAACTAACATTTTCATAATAATTTTCCAGTATCAAAGTGATAGTTTTGATTCAAGACAGCTGGAGCCTGCAGAAGTGTGGAGCAGCCTCTCCCTCCTCGAGCCAAACATGCGCCGCCTCTCTATCTTAACACCTTTAATAATCACCGAAATATGCGTGGCCCCAGCACTTTCCACAGCTCCCATATCAGAAGGGTCACCCCTGGGAGGAGAGCCCTGAGTGTCTGCTTTCCTTCTCTGCTGCCCTGAGCCCAGGACCTAGTCCTCCCAGCCTCGCTCTCTACATTCCACTAGTGATGTCTGATGAAGAAAGTGCCCTTTCTGCTACTATTAAAAATGGGGGAACCCAAGAAACACAGAAACCCAATAGCATGGAAAACTGATATAATCTTCTCCAAACTGTAAAGATTGCTCACCCTGAGGAACATCTGCACAGAAAAAGAGAAGAGCTTTAAACAAACTGGAACGGGGTCGAGTGACTTGTAAAGGCAGGAGTGCCGGAGAGATGGCTGGCGTGGCCGTGGCCTGCTGTCACTCTGGAGGAGGAAAACCATCTCTAAGGAGCCAGTCCCCTCACCAAGAGCTCCTGCCATCTGGAACTCATTGCAGGATGGAATAGTGGGGTTTGTAAAAAGAAACCTGGCCTTACAGTAATTATTCCTTAAATCATTAATACGACCTGAGCACCAGATGGAGAGGGGACAGCAGAGACAGGCTAGGGACCCATTCTGAGCCCTGGCCTCGCCCTCTGCCATCTACATCAGAAGCTGTGGCCACCTTCTCCCAGGAAATAGCCTCGGTACAGATGCCAGGCATTCCCTACTGCAGCACCTCCGTTATCCGCAAGGATCTCCTCTGGCTCTCAGCACCCTTGGGAGATGAAAGAGCAAAGATGGCCTCTGCCACCCTCGGGAATCTGCCGACGACTAAGTCAGCCACATGGGCCACACGCACTCATGCAGAACAGAGTCAGTATGGGCCAAGGTGAGACCAGTGACTGGTGTGTTGGACATGGGGTTTTGAGACGGAAGAGGCTAGTGCGGGCCAGTCACCAGGCCTCAGAATAACAGAGCTACAGTTCTGACATCCTGCCTGAAGCCTAGAATCTGAGCTCCCTGAAGCAGAACTCTGGAATCCCCTTCCTCCTTCTCATTCCAATCCCACCAGGTCTTCCTCTTCAACATCTCATGATCCATATGCTCACACGAGTTTCAACAGCATCCCACTCTGCAACATAATCTATCTTGAAAGCACACCCACACACGGGGATGCTCCTGCTACATACCTTCTGCTCCAGAGTCAAGGATAGCAAGGTTTTCCAGATCCTGAACTGAATGAACCTCCAACCTTGTCACCTTCCTGTACAGCTTACGTTCCCACCACATATGCTTTTGAAAGTGTAGCACTTCCAACCTCTCCACCTAGAGCACTCCTTCCTTGTCTCCTTAAAGCCCTGGGATAGAGGCAACATCCATTTCTGCAGTACGCCTCTCTCCTCTTCTGAGAAGGTGGCACTGTGAACAGGACCTGGCCAAAGAGGAGTGTCGTGGTATACGAGCCTTCTCCATTGGTTAGGACCTGCCTTACGTCTGGAACAAGAGTCAGCTTTGGTCACTGCAGCAGTCCAGTTGCCAGAGACCACAGTAGCCAGCATATAGCAGTTGCTCAGTCAACTATGGGTGACTGACTGGCTGATGGTTGGGGGAGGGCCCTGTTGAGCACACATACCTGCTGGCTCAGTCAGACTCCATCTGTGGGTGGCGGGGATCCAGTCAAACCTAGAGCTGCCTCTCCACCCTGCCATAAATCCCAGTGGCCTACTTTTCCTTGAACATCCCCCAGAGTTCCTCTTTCCCAGCAACGGCTGTAATGGAAGAACTGGGTTTTGCCAAGGCCGTGGCAGCCATGGTGTCCTCAAGGCTATTCTCCTGGCCTGCCACACTGGGCAGCCTTTCTCTTGGCAATCATTGGCCAAGCAGTTTCACGCAATTGGTTCCAGTGCAAACTCAAATGCTCTTTTTGGAATGAATGAATTCTAGGTTCTAAGCAAAGAACATGCGTGATCTTGCTTGGTCTCCACACCCTTACCCCTAATCCCAGAAGATCAGTTCTTATATGTGTACTTCTGTTATGAGGGGCCTCGCTAAACATAGAGTTTCCTTCATTTAACAATGGCACTAAATGCTGAGGCCATCACTATGCAGAGCTTGCACCTGCTTGCTATATCCTCCTTGTACCAACCCTGAGGTGTCATGTGCCACAAAGGTCCTTCTCTCTGTGACCACTCTATGAGAGAGAGAGAGACCTTGCTCTGTACCCCACCTGCCGGCTCATTCTGCAGAACTACAAGCTCCTTCTCTTTCCCTGTGGATTTTTATGAGGAAACTCTTTAGTCTCCATCGATGAAATTTTTGTCAAGGTCTGTCATTGTCCCATTCCATATTTCTGACCCCCAAACACGCAGAATATAATGGCAGGCGAGCCTGAAATTCTAGCCCTGCCTTTTCTGGGACGGTGAAAACTTGGGTACTGAGGGGGTTAGTGATAAGAGTCATGGTACAGTGGAGGCAAGAGTCCAGGTTATGGGGGGAAGTCAATGGGGAGAATCAAAAGAGCCATAATATACTCAAACCACTGGATACCCGGGGACATCTGTGAGAGCCCTCAGCAGTGATGCAGGAATGAGGACTGGGCAGGTGGGGGCTTTTGGAGCTCAGATTGGCACACCTGCAGCCATTGCCCAGCAGATAGGGACCAACCAGAAGGCAAAGCTTCAAGAGGAATCAGGTTGTTCCTGTTCCTTCACAGAAGCCCTGGGGAGACATCAAAGTTGTTCCTTTAGAGAAAGAACTAGAAGGCCCCAAAATTTTCCCAAGAGGAGCTCTGCTCATGGGACCCCTGGCAACATTCAGGCTATAGCTGTGACCATAATTTTGTCTGTTTCTAGGTTAGGACTTTCACTACTTAGGACCTCGGTTTCCCCATTTCTTCACAATAGTTGGTAATGATTGGAAATCTCTAGTTAGTAATCTGTAGTTAGTGGCCTTCCTGAGTCTACCTGCTACCCACATTTTAATATGAGTTAGTACCTCAGTGCTACCAATGAGCAAATCTCCAAATGGACCAGCCATGTGTCTAAGCTGGAAAGAATCAGAAGCAATGTCAGCTAGCTTGAAGAAAAAGAAAGAAGATAGAGGGAAGAACCTGGTGACAAGAAATCATTCAGAAGCTGCCTCTGGATTTGGTTCAAATGGTCAGAAAAAGGGCTGGGTCTTGGGTCAGAAGAGAAAGTGCCCTGGGTTCTTGACAAAGGCCCATGCTGCTAGATCCAGCAATGCCCCTGTCAATGAATGGGAAGTAAGGTGAGCTGGAGAGACAATGAGCTCCCTGCCCTTGGAGGCAACCAAATACTACATATGTAGTATTATATAAGTATAATATAGTACTTAAATACTTATAAGTATATAAGTATTATAAGTACAAAATACTTATATAAACTTGTTTATAAATGTGTGTGTGTGTGTGTGGGAGAGAGAGAGAGAGAGAGAGAGAGAGAGAGAGAGAGAGAGAGAGAGAGAGAAAGAGAGTGTACATGTTTGTGTATGTAGGGGTGTGTGTGAGGGTGCAGGTGTGTGCATGCACAGTACATTGCAGAGGTCAAAGGACAGCCTCGGGTGTCAATTGTCAGTCATCAGGTGCTTTTCACCTTTTCATAAGCCCAGGTCTCTCATTGGCCTCCAACTTGGCTGAGCCTACTAGATTAGCTGGCCCATGAGCTCCGCCTGTCTTCCCCTCCCATCACCAGGACTACAAGCACATGCCGAGTCAGACAGCTTTTTATACAAGACTATGACCATCCCCTCAGATGTCCTCTCATACTGTGAGTCCTCCATTGCTCTACCATCAGACAGACCTGCCTGTTTTTCCTGCACCCAAAGGTGGAAACACCATGTCCATGAAGCCAGTCACCTCCAAGCCACTGCCTCCTGGAAGCCCTCTTGGGTCTCCTACTCCATTATGAGAGGTGGGTGGGTGGGTGGGCTTCATGGCCTGGGACAGAAGAAAACGGACAAGGTCTGCAGAGCCCACGGCCTCTCATTATGGATCCTGCTCTTTGAACTGTCTCTCAGCATCATGAGAAGGATATTTCGTGTCCTGTGGGTTGGTGACTTTGGTAAAGTCCAAGTATAAGCTCTGATGGAAACACAAAGTCAGAGGAGCCGTGGCCCCTTCCTGTCTTCAGTCTCTATAGTACAGAGCTGGTCTCCAAAGAGCAGTTATCAGTCTCTACATTTGAAGGGGACCACCATGGAACGGAGGGGGAGGGGGAGTCTCATTGCTCCCGTCCTCTTTGTTAGCTGAGTGTCCCCATGGTGTGCCTTCACTGGAGGGAGCGGTGGATAGGAATGGGAGTCCCATGTTCTACCTAAACTCTTTCTCTGCTTGTGGGTCCTCAGGGTCTCCTACCCTCTCATTCCGTCATCATGCCGAGTGCACGAGGAGTGGGCGGAGCAAGGCCTTCTGGGTGGGTTTCAAAGAGCCTCTGGCTTTATCCCTGTCCCCTTCTCATCCCTGAGAGCACACCCTGTGCCACCCCTATTCAGGGGGAAATTATACCAGGTTGTGATGGGGGGCTGAAGGGAAAGCGTCGCTGCTATTCATCCCAGCTACTGCATGGACCTCTTGAGCATGCATTGTGCTTGCCCGGCTGCCTGGGCCTCAATTGTGATCAGGTGGTCTGTGCAGCCCCTCCCCCTGGCCTGGGATAGGAACAGGCAATGGGCTGGCCTGCAGAGTTCTCTGTCCATCTTCTCAAGGGGCTTTTGTTGAGTAAAATAGCACCCGCCACTTGACCACTTTAAACGGAGGCCAGGCACTTGAACGTGGAAACAGGGGGCCCAGGCGCTGGGAGCACAGGGACAATGGCCACCCTCAATTAGCTCACTGAGGTGCCCCAAATGGACTTGAGGAGGGGCCATGACCATGGCCTGCTCATGCATATTTATCACAAGCTGGGCTTGCGGGTTCCCATGGCAGCAGGAAGGGTGAGGGGCTCCTGGGCCCTGCAGAGGCTGCGGTTCAGAGTCAATCTGGCCTTAGCCCCGCAGATCAAGACACTGTCTTCAGGCTTTACTTGTCCTCTTGCCTTTACTTGACTGTGGAGCTCATGGCTAGCTTGACTGGAGATTCTAGACCATGGGGACAAAGAGTCCAACAACGTGCTGGACACATCAAAGGCCAGAGTGGAGATAGACAAGCTTTTCCTTCTTGGGACACCCAGGGTGTGAGGCAGCCAGCCACAACAAAAACATTTATTGGGTGCAAGTGCCCTTGCTGTCTTATCAGAACAAACACATCTATTCCGGATGCCATCCCTGGAAAGAAACTGGCGTTCAGGTGAAGTGGGGGATTTTCTAAGACCTAAGCTACAGGGCTGGGTTCTGACCCGATTCCCACTCGTCACTGGGTATGGGTAGGTTACCACTGTTTATGCAAACACTGTGTAGGTCGAGTTCAAGTTACCTCTCCTTACTCATTCATGAAAGCACAGAAAACTCAGCTTGCCAGGCCTGGGACACTGGGCCCAAGAGAGCACCCTGCCTGGTCCACTCGTAGCTAATAAAAAACATTATGGGACCCAGTTCACATTCAGGCACCTGTTCCCTTTCTTTAAAAGCCTCTTGGTGTCCAAACCCTGCAAGGTTACCCTGGTCCAGACAGCCTGTATGAAAGGCAACTGCAGCCAAGCCTCCCAGCATCCCCCTAGGAGACTCAGGAGTCCCATCAGAAGCCTCTGCCACTGCTCCAGATTTCCCCAGCAGAACTAAAGGCCCCCTTCCTTCTGGAATGCAGTTTTCCTGGAAACTCATAGTTTTGTTCTTAAAAAATCACGCGCGAGTGGTGTGTGAAGACGAACGCAAGACAGACAAAACAGACACAAAGAGCTCCGTGGGCGTACTTTAATGGGGGAGGGGAACACGAAAGGGTGGGGGTGTGCAGGACACACAAGGACAGACGGAAAGAGGGAAGAGAGAGAGAGCAGGCCTCGTGTGGCCTTGCCTTTTAAAGGGGGCACAAGGGTGTCTGGGAGGATGTCCCATACCTGTGCGCACACCTGCGCACAGGTATCCGTAGTCCAGGAGGAGTCTGGGAGTTGTAGTTTCCAAAGGAATAACACATAGTATTACCCCAACACAGCACAAAACCAGGACCGCAGAGATGGCCCCCTAGCCAGTAGAGTGACAGCAAGGTAGTCAGTGTCCCCAGAGCCCCAGTCCATTGCCAATTTGGTGCTTCCTTTTTGCCTCTTCCAGCAGGCCAACCTGCCACCTCCAAGAGAGGTCCTGCTCTTTGTCCCTCATGCTCAGATCTGAGCAGATGAGTGGAATTGGGTTGGCTTTAGTTCCTATGGATGAATTGGATTGACTTCCATTCCTCTTGCCTGCTTTAGGGGTTAAACTGGAGTTGGCTGAAGTGCTTGCTGAAGGATGAACTAGTGCTGCCGTATCACCAAGCTAAAGCCTCCCGTTAGAGGGAAACAGTTGACAAGAGATTCCTGAAGTTTGCTCTTCTCTACCAATGATCTACTTGCAATAGCATGAACTCCAAGGAGCTGCACGAGCTCAAGGAGCCAAATTGGAGAACTCCTACCCCAGAAAGATGAGATTCAAGGTATGAGTGTCACAGGCAGTTTGGGGAGTCCTTTTGGCCTCTGTACTGTCTCTTACAGGGTGTGCTGACAGGCTCTGTAATAAAATAGAGTGAACATGGGTTGGGGAGTTCCCCTTCCTTCTGTCACAACAAGAACACCTTCCTCTTTGTCCCATGAGCGTTCCATAGAGGTCAGCGTTATTTCTCCACCCCTTGACTCACAATGAGCAGGACCCATGGTTTGGTTGAGGACTACACAGCCTAGCTAAAGCCGGACTCCCAGTGATAGATTTCTTTTTGCAACAAGACTGCCCCACCTAAAGTCTCCCAAACAATGCTACAACTGGGGAATTATTGCCAAGCTGAGGGGAGTTTTCATTTGACAGTATCAGACCGTCATCTAAGGAGGTCTTGACTCCACAGCCTGGGGTGTATCAGTCCACAGCCTGGCAGGGACTCCACGTAGCGCACTTGGACAGGCTGGTGAGCTGCTGCAGACAGGCTTCTCTGAGCTGAGTTCGGTAAGATGAGCAGAGGCAACATTTTCACAGGTATCTCCAGTTCTCCACAGCCCAATTTTCCTGCACAAGGAAGCTCTCTGAGATCACAAATTTGCAGGCTCTGTTCAGCCTAGTATGGCTAACTTCAGCACTGATTTTCTTGAAGACCTCCTTCTCTCTGCCTCAGGCAGCCTGAGTCTGTGTGTTCTTCTCCTCCCAGCCATCCATGGCCCCGAGCCATTGCTGGGTCAGTCCTGCAGGCAACCCCCTCCAAGGATCCATGCCAGTGCTAAATGGCAGACTGGCTGCCGCACATGCCATAGTCCACACTGAAGGCTGGGTTTCAAGGCTTACAGGCATGGTGCCACAAGCCTCCCTAATCTCGGTACTCAGCCCTCGAGAGACGGACAGGTCTCTGAATTAGGGCTGACCTGGTCACCCAAGTGGTTAGGATAATCAGAATATCTCACAGAAATTTATCAATAACCATGAGAGAGAGAGAGAGAGAGAGAGAGAGAGATGCCAAGCTGTTCATAGGTTTCCTGATGCCTCAGACACATAAGGTAGGGGGAGCATACCTATGCACTCGCTGTGCAAAAGAAGGTAGGGACCAAGGAGACCAGTTCTTAACAATTTTTGGCTTCCTGTCTTGCAGAGGCCGGGGTCTTCCTGCCTCACTCTCAGTCACCCATCTAAAGCTTCAGTAATTGAGCACTAATAACACTTCATACACTGCTAGGCACTGGAATAACAAGGCAAGTGAGCTTGGACCCATGTGGCAGAAGGAATTCATAAAGTCCTGGCAAGAGAGAGTGCGCCATTTGTCCTCAACAAGCACAGCAGCCTACACTTAGGTAGGTCAAAGGCCAAGCTCAGATCCACAAATCTGCTCCTACTCTCCCCTGGCTTGTCCCTGTGGTGGGGGTGACTCCACTGCCTTCTACAGAAAGGGACCTGAAGCATGAGCTGTGTCTGGAGGCCCTGCCTGACTCTCAAACCAGCTCTGCACATAAAACTAACCATGCAGTTCAGAGAAGAGTGCAGTGGGGCTACAAGGCCACCCCCAACTCCGGGCGCTCCCAGGCTTGTCAGCAGGCCTCCTGTGAATCGAGGGTGCTGGGCTTTGATATAAATTAATACACTTGCTATCCTCATAATCCCACTACCACCCGCCAGCTGCCACCATGCCCACAGCAGAGGCCTGGGGGTTGAGGCTCAATTTCACATTGACAGATGACTGCTAGTGACAATCCAAAAGGTATTTAACCGCACCAGCTGAGGCAGCGCATGGCCTGGGACCAGCCCCCACCTGGCCTGTGAGCACACACCACCGCGAACCCTCCCTGAGGGAACCTGGGATTTACAGGCGTGTAAGCTCACCTTGAAACATGTGCCACTAAACTTCCACCTCCCTCCCTTTCTTTGTGGTGGCTGCTGTGTGTGTCTCACTTGCAGCCTCACATGCTGCCACAGTGTCGCCTGACTTCCTCACCTCTCTCACCAAAGAAGAGCTCTGGCACTATGTGGGCCAGGGTGCTGATTCAGGCTTTGTTAGGCATCTGCCTCATGACCCTGGCTCCACTCCAGCTCTCACAGATGAGCATGCTCATGTACAGGGGAGACAACCACCACTGCGACTGGTTGCTGGCCCTCTTCCCTGCCCCTGCAAACATTATCTCTCTCTCAGACTGGAAGGTTATTTCTCCTCTTAGAACTTTCTGCCGCGCATCCTTGAATCAGTGGCTCACTTTGTCTACCACAGGATGAGGCTCACAGCACACACAAAATCCCACTCTCTCAGAGTTCTCTGCTGTGCAGCCTGGAAACTTAGGGCTACAAGAGAGGTGTTCCTCATGCAGGGGGATGGAGAAATCACCACCTTGTGTTGGTTATAGTGAGGACTGAACATCCCATTCATTCTGAGCTGGAACTCAGTAAGGCATCTTGATGGAGAAGGTCATTGGCTAATAAAAACTGTGGCCCATTTTTATGGTTAGAACATGGTGGTGGAGTAAACAGGAGCTCAGAATGCTGGGAGGAAGAGAGTGAAAACCGGGCTTGCGAAACATCTGCTCTGGAGCAGAGGCGCGTCTCCACTCTCCCAAGCAGCTCCGACCCAAGATGGACATAAATGGGAGAAATCTTCTGATACAGCGCTGCCCAGGGTGCTACAAGCAATTGTTAAATGGGCTTAGTCAGGTAGAGTTAGCCTAGAGGCAGATAGAAATAGACCCAAGCAGTGCCAGTAGGCCACAGTTTTGTGTGTTTGTTGGCCCCCGGGCATGGGCTGCTTAGGCCTGGGTGCTGGGGGCACAACCACCGCTGCTCTTTCTACAGCATCACGTGTGCATCACTAGATAATGTGATGGCATCTGATGGTTATTGCTTCTAGTCCCTCTGTCAAACTCTTCCTATGTTCTGAAAGTAACAAGAGGTGTGATCACCACTACTCAACAAGCTAATAACAGTGTGAGGCTTTGGTACTGGAAAGCCACTGACAGACTCCTCCTGCCAGCTCTGTGCTTTGTGAACAGATTTTTCTAGACATCCCTTCCTTGGAAGAGTAGAAACTCACTGAATTAAGGGAGTTCCACTTAGATCTGCACTTTGTGTCTGCACAGCACCCTGTGGAGAAGTCCATTCTTCTCTGTAGAGATATTTGGCCAAAAGAAGATGTTGATTAACAGAGACTTTTACATGTCTCTGATTCTGAGGTTATACAGCTCAAACTACCCATGGTATGAGGATGCCAATCTAGATGAGATTGTCAGCTGTGGCGTGTGAAAGGAGAGAGGAAGGGAAAGAACAGCATTTTGTGTCGGTGTGGCAGAAACAGAAGACAAGGCCTGGACCATGTGGATGATAGCCTAAGGCAGAAGAAGACAGCTGAGGAAACTGAGGATTGTCAAAAGGTGTCGTGAACCCAGATGGTCCAAACCAGTGAGCAGGTATGTTTTCTCTATGTAAAAGGGTTTTGTGGGCCTTTTGAGCATCAAGTTTTTTTCTTGTGTGAGCAGAATGTCCCAGCTTGTGATGTCAGGCTGACCTGTCAGCAATGTTGAAAATCCAGATTTCTCATGCCACAGTCCACCTGAAACAGAGATGCTTTTCATCATTATTCTCTGTGTGTGTGTGTGTGTGTGTGTGTGTGGCTGGCTGATCATAGTTTCCCTTCCACCCAGTTCCTTCAGATCCTCTCCACTTACCCACTCAACTCATCTTTTTCTTCTCCCTCATCTTCTCTTTTTCCTCCTTTCCATCTCTGACCTCTCTACTTTGCAGCCCTACCTGCTCCCTCTCCTGCCTAGCCAATGACCATTCAGGTCTGTGGAGCCAATCAGTTATTCTAAAATAAAAGTAACACAGCCTCACAAGTAAATAAATACTAACTTAAAAGAATACAACACGTCTTTGCATCATTAAACAAATATTCCACAGCATAAACAAATACATACATCTTAAATCAATATTCCACAACAGGGGACATAATAAAAAAGAAGAAAACAGAAGAAACAGACACAAAAAAACAAAACCCATAAAAACACGATGTAGAGCATAACATATACAAGCAAAGGCCAGTTAGAACAACAACAACAAAAAATGCCCAAACAAGCAATATCAGACAAGAGTCTACAAAAAATGCTGTAGTTCATTTGTATTTGGCCATTGACTGCTGGACACGGGGCTGCCCTTAAGAATATGGTTACTATTTTCAGTGAGGTTCATTGACAAAAACTAGTTTTCCTTTTAGCTTATGAAGCAGGTGCTGGGGGCCTCTGTCCTTCTACCAAGTGCTCAGGTGACTCCTGGGAGACAGAGCAACAGAGTACCATAGTGAGACCAGATTGCCCCAGCAGGATTGGGCAAAGAGGAGGCACATTCCACACCCTCCTTGCATGATGTGGGCAGGTTTGCCATGATGAGAACAATGGCCCAGCCTTCACGTTCAAGTCCCTCTTTTTCCTATCCTGAATCCTTATAGCACCTTTATTTTCTCCAAATGTAAAACAGTAATAATTCAATTCCCATCTTTTGACTTTGTTGATTTTATTAGGCTACATTTTCTCTGCTCCCTCCTGCCTTTCCTTCAACCCTCTCATGGTCCCCATGCTCCATTTACTCAAGAAGAGCTTGTCTTACACTTCCCATGTAGATTAGATCCATGTTCCCATCTTAAAGTTGTTCAATTAGCCAAATCTGTTAGGAGTGGTTCCCATGGCTGAGAACAATGAGGCTATTGCAAGCGTATTAAGCATGACTAGTTATATCTCTGAAATTGTCTGCAGAAGAGAGCTGCCTGAGGAAGGTGAACAGAGGCAGGTCCGCCTGGGAAGAAAGGGACTTCAGCAGGGTCCCTTCACCAAACATTCAAGATCACCTGCTTTGCCACGTAAGCTCATCTCAACAATACTGCTGCACTGTCATTTCTTAGATTTTTTTTTTTTTAAACAGAATTTCTGTGTATCCCTACCTGTCCTGGAAACTGTTCTACATCAGACTGGCTCAAACTCAGAGATCCACACCACTGTCTGCTTCCAAGTGCTGGGATTAAAGGCATGCAACACTGTGCCTTTTTCTGGGTTATGAGAGGAGGTTTTTAAACAGCAAATAACAAAAACAGTTCCTGAAGTCCCTATGGTGTCTTAAGAAAAATCATCAAGAGAATAAAACGCGGTCAAGGCCCCTGCGAAGATAACATCACTCTTGGGTAAAATGTTGAAGGATGGGGAAGACACAGGCAAAGAGAGGAAAGTCACTGGGGCATGCTCCAAGGGGCCTGTCTCTAACTGGGACACGGGGAGCAAGGGACAGTGGCACAGATATGTGTGGTGTCCAGAGAGGCCGTGGTCAGAAATCTGAATATTAAGTCTGTGAGAGGTTTGGGACTGAGGTGATGTGGTTTGATTTCTATTTTAAGAAATCCCCCTCTGGCAGGCGTGCGGAGAGATGACTGAGGGAGTGAGCAGGAAGACCTGCTGAAATATAACATCCAGGAAGTGGCAGCAGGGAGAGTGGAAGGTGGGGAGGAGGGAGCGGGTGAGGCAGCAGAGTCCAGAGGCTCTCCTGAGCCAGGGCTCAGTGGTTTCAGGCTGAGTCAAATAATGGAAGGAAGGAAACCACAGGGCTCTGCAAGGATGCAGTGGGAAACCTGGTGTCAGGAGTGCTGGCACAGAGCTGGGCAGCATGGGGAGATGGCCTGAGGCCCAGCTCTCTTTTGCAGCTTGGAGCTGGGCAGAAGTTTGAGCGCTAGGTGTGCCACTGCTGCCCTTGCGGCTCAACACCGCCTCAGGAGAAGAGCAGGATAGCTGGCGTTACCTCTTGGTTCAGAAGCTTCTTCAGGAGAATTTACGCACAGTCAGCATTTAGGGCAGGATGTCTGAAGTCAGCCTGCCCGGGGCTCAGGCTAAGCAGGCAGCACCTGATCTCAGATGTTGTAAAGCTGGTTATTTACCTGCTGTGTTCTTCTAGATTTTAGTAAACCTGGGATGAGACAGCGCCCCCTTCTCACTGCAGGGTACCCACTTTGTCTGTACCAGAGTTCCTAGATAGTGCCTGGCCTGAAGGCCTTTGAAATGTGGCGCCACTGCCCCCTCTACTTGCGGTGGCTGCTGCCTCACTGGTACAGGAGCCTTCCCACAGCAGAATATTTAGAACTTCTCTGTGTTCAATAACTATATGGCCTGTCAATCAGTTACATACAGGGCCCAAACTACCTCTGCCTGGTAGGAGTGCCCCCCATAAGAAGCCCAGGGGACTCTGTCTAGTGGTTCTACTAAAGAGGGACAAGGAAGTAGCATGCCTGGGCAGATCCACCCAGGACGTCTCAGACCAGGAGGACCCAGGAACCATGGTGGCTGATGCAGCCTGTCTTGTTGGCTCTAGAGTTGGATGACCATTTGAACATGATATTAAAAAGAGTGGATCCCAGGCAGTAGTGCAGCCAGAGAGTCTAGACTCAGGAAGCAGGGCTCACTAAACGGAGTCACTTGGGATCTGTCACTTTAGCAGGACTGTATATTTTATGTGGAGCTCTTCCCTGTCTCTACGCTCTACCTATACGTCGAGAGCCTGGGTTCACTGTTCCCTGCCATGTTGTTTAGATCTTGTCAGGGCCAAGATCAATAGAAATGCTGACTGGGCCAAACTCAATGCCGAGCCATGAGCTAAGCCCGATCACCCCTCCGGTTTGTTCATGTCAGGTCTTGTGTCCCAGTGGTCAAAAGTCAAATACCCGTTGTCCCTGCAGGGCTGACAATGATGTTAAACAATGACACTTTTTGTCAGACCTTTATAGATCCTCTGGTTATGATCTACACCAGACTAGCAGCCTTATTTGTGGGATGTTTGGAGGGCTACAGTCCTCACAGCTGGCTGCAGGGCCCTCAGCCAGACCAATCATGACTGCTCAAAGCCCTCTTCCGTCACAGTCTTCCCCTTGCCACCCCATCTGTGCAGGTCTCTTTCCCCTTCCTGCCCTGAACTCTCTCCTCAGCTTGCCCTCACCTTCCACAGAGGGCCCTGCAGGCACTCGCCCTGTACAGTTGGCCAGCCATGAACAACTCATCATCTCAAAAGGCAAACTCCCAGAATCGGAAAAGAAATGTTCTCCACCTGCATGTAGTTTCCAATCTACTTCCAAACACATACCCAACCTAGGACCTAACTTGTGTCTGTTTGAAACAGCAGCATGCCAGTGCATGGGAGGAGATGGGAGGCAGAAATCCCTCAGGAGGATGAAAGGTGCCAAGATGTAGGACAGGGACACCAGGACTGTCTCTCTCCTGCTCTGCCTGCTGGAATTCCAAGCTTTTAGAGATAGTACTGCGGCGGAGAGAGCAAAGAGACAGACACCTCCTCAGCCCTTCTGTGACTGTTTCTCTCCTGTGAGAGAGTTGCCTAGATGACCTATAAAGGGATGTGATGTTTGGGATGGAAGGTCAGGAATTAAATAGAATATTTTTCACTCTACAAGCGGGGGTGACTGGGGCACCTGAAGGCTGCCGCTGCAAGCCTTGGTCACACTGCAGCCATTGGTCTACTTAAGATAGGCTGAGTAAGAGTTAATTACATTGCATTTGTAGGTCTTTCTGGAACCCTCACCTTCTCCCACAGTAAGTTTATCTCCTCCCAATGGTCTTTGCATACCGGCTCCTCTCTGGACGACAACCACACTGGCTCCCACTGTCTTCTTTGGGAGCCTGTTTCCCCAGGATCTAGTCTGGCACCTCCGCCCTCCCGAGCCCATGCATGCCTGGGGCTGGCATCACTGGGTGTTGCAGCTGACTCTCCCCTTCTCTGCTTGTGCTTTCTCCTGAGGTGGGCCTTGAGGATGTGCCTTCCACAGCTTGTTTCTTCTCAGCCTTTCGGGATAAAAGGTGAAGGTGGAATCAAATTCTCAAGTTCTGGTTGTTCCAACAAAAGGAGATTGCTCTCTCTTGAGCAAATGGAAGGCACTGGTTGACAAGGAGGCGAGATGACTCCTGCTCCACCGGTGGGAGGCCTGCACCCAGGAGGCAGGGAAGCGAGGCAATGGCCCATCACACCTGAGGCAAGGGCAGCATATAGAAGGAATGCTTTAAAAACAATACTGCCATCTAAAAATAGGTGCACACAGTGTGTGCGCAGAGGGCCACGTTTTATGGCTTATGTCTTAACTTTCTGCTGGGACAGTGCGGCTCAGGCTGCTCTGGTTATAATTTTCCATGGCTCGCTCTGGTTCCCTGTCCACTGCTCAGCCCACGGGTCAGTGGCTAATTTTCAACGTTTATCTTCATACCACAATTTCCCCATGTAAACTGGCCATTTTGCTTCAGCCCTTGATTTCTGTACGGGGCTGGGTTTCGGGAACAAGCAGGCAAGCAGACGTCTCCAAAAGCTGCAAAATCTCATGGAGCTGTTTGCCAAAGGTGAATGGGCATTACACGCACTGGGAACTGGCGGCTGACTTTGTTCGCAGAAGTATTGCTTCAAACGCAAACCCAGTCCACCAACAGGCATCTCTCCTAGGCAGACCGACGTTAGCTTTGCGGTCAACGAAACAAGTGGTGCCCCCGGCTCTTGCTCATTCTCATTCCCTCTGGAAAGACTGATGACATCAGATACTCTCTGGGGGTGGTCCATGGTCAGGGCTGTGTTGACTTAGGTCACAGAGGAGGAGTGGGAGGGTTTGGGCTCAGGCGTGAACTATTCACGTGGATAGTTTCACTCTTTACCTACCTGACCACAGAAAGGTTCTGATCACACTCCACATTAGGTTCAACATTCTCTCAGATTTTATGTGCTTCTTAGTATAGTAAGTTTCATCTCCCTGAGCCTGTCTGGGGTCAGCACAGGATATAGTTTACAGATATTACTTTCCCCAACTAGTTCATTCACATCTCAGGAGGAAGACCTGGAAGAAAGGAATGGCATGGGCTGGAGAGTTGGCATTTATCAACTGAAAGAGATGAATGGGCCTGGTAGTTCAGATGGTTGCTTCTCATGCAGTTTGATCCCTAAGAAAGGAAGGTGTTCAAACCCGGCCCATGATTCTTCCCACTCAGTTATCAGATGAGCTCTCATCCTCTACAGGAGGTAGCTGGGAGAGGTCTGTCAGGAGGTGACTTAAGATGTTGGTATCTCATAGTATGGTCTACTATCAAAATCTTTGAGAAAAAAGATTTGATCAAGAACATCACATGATCTGAATTATCTAGTTCTTCTATAAAGATATTCAAAACACTGCACATATTACTATGTCAGTCACCACACAATATAACAGCTGCTTTTTCTGTTGTATAATGATAAATATATAATAAAGAAATTTAAGAAAAGGGTTTTGTTTGAAATCACAGTTTGGGGTATAGTCAATCATTATAAGGAAGCCATTGTAACAAAGTGTTGGGATCACCCATGCATTTAAAGTCAGGAAGGCAGAGAACAGTGAATGACTATAGCTTCTTCCTTCTTTCTATCTTTATACAGCAAGGACCCCAGCCAGTGGTGGTGTACCACGTCCAGGGTGGATCTTCACACTCAAGTTAATCCAATCTAGAGAGACCATACAGATATGCCCAAATGGTAATTTAGATAATCTATTCATGCTATGTTTGAGGCTGTCTCCTATGTGATTCCTGACCTATAGGTTGATAATCAATATTAGCTGTCACCCCAACCTTGTTCTGTGATGGCATTTGTTCTGTGACCAGTTTCTTCGAGTTGAAACTTTCGGGCTGGGAAAGCTCCTTCAGCAGGAAGGTAAACAAGTGAAAATAAGAAGTCCTAAACCAAGCAGATTCACTATAAGCCTAGCTGCCGGTAAGCAATAAAAACTGAGAGTCCCTCTCAGGAGCAAACCAATCTGTACAGAGAGCGATATTGTACTAAGCTGAAACTCTGAGACCCAGACCAGCTGCCTGAATGAGGACAGCAGAGCTGCCTGGAAAGAGAATTTAGAACAGAGTCATGCAGAAGGGCTCTCCAGCCTGTCAACCTGTCTTAAGGCTGTTCAGTGCCGCCCCCTGTTTCCCAGATTTTGGCGGTTTGGTTTGTCACCTGTGCTACGGTGGTGGTTGTAGTAATGAAGCTGTCTTTTGGTGTTCTGTACTCTGTAAATAACCTCAGCCATTCGTTGGTTCCACGGGTGAGTCTCTGAGTTCAAAGCCTTGGTCCTGAGAATGAGTTCCAGGACATCCAGGCCTGCCACAAAATCATATGGAAAAACAAAGAACAAATAAAACAATATCTCATTAGTTCCATAAGGTGGACTTTGTTGCTATTGGTACTTTGGTCTGTCGTGTGATCTTTATCTGGGGTGAGTAGAGGCACATGTGTGTTGCATCTCTCCAGGAAGGTTTATCTTTGACTTATTCATGTGTGTATGTGGAATGAAGTCACTAATGTGTCAAAAAATGGCTAGAAAAGGAGGGTTCATATGTATCTGTCTCCCTGGTCCCTGTTGCCTAACGTTTGTCCTTTAAAATCTACCTGGGCTTTGAAACTTTACCTTTAAAAAGTTTGAAAAGAACTATGTGGTTGCACTACAATTGAGTATTCTGACTTATTTTCTGTCTAAGTACATTACACCTTTTAATCATCTTCAGCCTGTCTCCGACTCTAAATAGTCTCTCCATGTTTACACATGCCAATGGACCCAAACCTACAGACTTGAACTGCTCCAGCAACATTTAACCAGGCATCTTGTTGATGTCTTCCTCTGCACCCTCGCTCTGCAGTTTACTTTTTTCCCCACTGACCACACCTCTGTTCTTGGTACTGAATCCCAGTGGGTGGTTTCTGTCTTCATCCCCTGTCTCTGTGTCTCTTCTAGTGCATGAAACAGCACTGCCCCTAAAATAACATATCCTAAATCTGCTCCACCCTATAATCCCCCACTATGACATTTTAATCCAGACCACATTGTCCTTCTGGGCTCTACCATCACTCCATAGGGCATTCTGCATTTTTATCCCAACTCTTCTGCATCATTCTTTCTCACTCACTGTTAGGTAATTCCTGCAACATAGATCAGATCAATTCTGCATTATCAGCACACTGCCTGACCCGGCTTCCACACCACAATGAGAAGATAATCCCATTTCTTTAATGCTGGTCTTGAAGGCCTTGCTAACACAGGCACAGCCCATAGAGCCTCATCTCTCATCTGTGCCCTCTCCCTGAAAACATAACCACCCTCACCTTCCTGCTAGAGTTTCAAGCATCCCAAAGTTGTCCCCACAGGGACCTTTCAGCAGTTGTCCCCTCTATACTTGGAATATAATGTACATTTTTGGCTTTTTGGTTTTGAAGCTCTTTACTTCACTCTGACAAATTTTATGTCCCTTTTACTAAGCCTCAGCTTGCTAAAGGTTCAAGTACACATACCACAGGGTGGTATTTTCTTATTCATCAGGTGACCTGATATTGGTGATAGCATACAGTTGGGTTGAAGGCTTTGGAGTCAAAGAACAAGTGAGTGGGTTGATGGGTGTGATTACAATCAGCAGGTGGAGATTAGGTGTGACGACAGTTGAGACGGCAGATGACAGATCTCTTCAGTTCGTAACATCAAGTCTTACAGACAGCCACCACCTCTTTGACACATTTACCGCTATACCGCCTATGGTGGGGCAATCTACTACAGAAACAAGGTGGTGACTATTACAAATGGAGGCTTGCAGAACAATTTCCTCTTTTTAAACTAAGGTACATCTCATTTACAATTGCATGGGTTTTATATCAGTGAAATAGGCTTGGCTTATAGGCGATGGGTTCTCTATAAGGCGGCTTGTCCATTTGTTTTCTTTTTATTTGGCACAGGGTTGCCTGGTCAGAGCCTGACTTTGCCCTGTGACCACGCCTTGCCTCTGATCCTCACTTTACTGCGAAGCGCTGAGGCTCTGCAGTGAGAACAGGCAGCCATGGAGCCCGGATGCACCGCCGGCTTTCTCAGACTTCTCAATTTTCTTCCTCCGAGCATAGCTTCCATTCTAAGAAATGATTCTGATGAGGCGGCTTTAAGCTTGGGGCATCATGATTACTGCAGTCCCATTATGGAAAAGTCTTGAGGACCAGGATAAATGCAAGTGTCAAAGCCACAAATCAGTGAGCAGGTGACTACCTATCACTCACACCCCACCATGCACACACACACACATACACACCTGCACTTTACAGGCTCACATTCAGGAGACATGGATCCACCTGCCACACACCACATGCCTCCATGTTAACTGAACTGGGGGATCTGATTGCCACCACAGGGATGGAATCCAGCATTAAAGACTTATTTTAAAAACCTCATCTGTTTTTGAGTTGCTCAGGGAGCTTCTGCTCCCTTTAAAATCATATAGTCAATGAAAAACCAAGAGGCCCCTGAAATTTCAGGCTCACTTGTCAAGCGAAGGCGACAGAAACCTCCCAGATGCAAAGCCCTATTTACACAGTTTCCTGTCCATGTAGCTTTGTTCCCACTGAGCTCTGAAGAGGGTGTGTCCTCAAGCATGTGCCGGGAAGTCCTGTCTGCAATACAAACCAACTGTGACCCTCTGAGCACCATCCTTCCTGGGCTTTTACACTTCTTTCTGCAGTTCCTACACTACATTAGGAAAGTATTTGTCAAGTTTCTATCTGTGACTCAGTACCCAACAAAATCATACAGAAAAGGAAACTAGAAAACTTTATGAAAAAAAAGTATGTGATGGTTGGATACATAAATAAATGATTAATTGCAATAGTAAAGTAATATTTCTGTACACCTCATAATCTCTGCCCAAGTTAAGCCCTTGGTCATAATGACTCTATGTGAGTCTTCAGGGCGATGCCGTGCAGCAGCTCTCATGCCTCCAGCCTCGGTTCATGAAGGAAGCATGAATGAAACTCATGTTTGTGTACGTCCAACCCTGATATTGTGCCCTCATTCCTTCACATCAATCAGAGGACACCACACTGCAGCCTGGAAGAGAGCCCACAGAAACACCCCTGATAGATTAGATCGCTTTCTGATGTTCATGGTCTGGTAGGGAGAGACAGAGACTGGGAGGTGGTTGGTAAAAAAGAATGCCAGGGTGGGGTGGGAAGGGAGGTGCCATGCATGGAAGCAACGGAGGCGCCCACTGTGGTATGTGATTACCCAGGGTGCTTCTTAGGAGACACTGGTCTTTACTTCAACCAGACAGACAGGAGAAAGGACATCACAGGCAAGGACAGCTTTGTAAAGAATTGTGGAGTCATGGGTGTGGTGCATTCTCAGCATCGGCCCTGGGAAGGGAAGTAGAAAGTACCCATTAGGAAGAGCAAGGACAGATTGCAAGGCCATAAGCAGAGTGTGGTCTGCAGAGGAGCACAGAGCCATCACTGAAGGGATATGAAGGATCTTTGTAAG
Source organism: Microtus agrestis (assembly GCA_902806775.1). NCBI lineage: Eukaryota > Metazoa > Chordata > Mammalia > Rodentia > Cricetidae > Microtus > Microtus agrestis. Next base: position 3,507 of record CADCXT010002601.1, on the reverse strand, counting down.
GGCAAAGGTGTGCCAATGCTCAGTATGGACCCTTTAACTACAAACCTAGCAACACCAGCTGTCCCCATCAAAACTGGAGAAGGAACACCTGACTTTATAACATTTGTACTAGTTTGGGGGTGATTTTTACTAAGTGCCTGTCCAACATGGGCTTCATTATTTGGCTAGTCTTTGGTCTTCGTAGAAGATTTGTCTTTCATCATAAAAGTTCTTATGTTTTGGAGGAGGGCAGTATTTGGGTTAAACCCAGGGCCTCACAAATGCTATACAAATCTACTCCAGGGCTTCATTCTTATCGCTAATAGCTTGATATTTATAGTTTTTGTTTCACTCTGAAAAAACTAAAAAAATACATTGCATTTTTTCAATCAGTTGTTGTAAAAGGATACTTAAACATGAGACAGATTTACTTTTCCACTTGATTACATTATTCCAGCCGAACTGATGGTGTGTCTACTAATGTTCATTGGTTTTGTCACGCATCTTTGCGTATACGCGTTTAAAATTTCATAGACATAAACAACAAAGTTAATTACTGGAAGTATGATAGGGCTCAATGAGTTACCTGCAAGTAAGCCCTTTGGCTCTGATCCCCAGAATCACATGGTGGAAGGGGAGGAATGTCAGGGGTGCCTCTGATGCCACACATGCACTCGATATTGCATTGTCCCAATTCTCTCCCCTCTATATCTCTCCATCACACACATACCACACACACACACACACATACACCCTTTTCTGTGTTGGCATTGCATCATGCCACAATCATATATGCTGTGATAATGAGAACTTTTAAAAATCAAGTTCTTGTTTTTATTAAGAGAGAGGAAGAGAGCATGGGTAGAGTGGTGGGAGAATCTGGGAGGAGGTGGGTGAGAAAAAGTGATCAGCCCAGGTGGTGGTGGCGCCATGTTCACTAATCCCAGCACTCGGAGGCAGAGGCAAGCGGATCTCCTGTAAGTTCGAGACCAGCCTGATCTCTACAAGAGCTAGTTCAGGGCAGGTCCAAAGCTACAGAGAAACCTGTCTTGAAAAAAAAAAAAAGAATTTTTTTCTACAGTTCTCATGAGCCTGGTTTAGCCTTTTATTAATGTTATGAGAACTCTTTTGGTTGCTATCTTTTAGGACACAACCTCAATGTTCTGCTTTATTATCATTTATGATACAACTGTATTAACGCTTGAGTTACTGCAATTAGATTATGTGTTGTTTCATAATTAATCAGTAATGAGTTTTTTCTTTTAATGCGTTTAAAACATCTAATATTGCATTATTATCAAACATTACAGTTTACATTTCTTTCTTTTTCTTTTGTTTTAATTAGTTAAGTTTATTTTTTGCATTTTAGTTCTTACGACAATGTTTGTGGCACATTATCCAGGATTTTATGGGCTCTTACATTGTTATCAGAAATATCAACTATATATTTTTGATTTTTTTCTGCTCACTCTGCATTGCTTCCTATTCTCAAAGAAAGCTATGTTCGTAAATGTAAATGTAAAGCTCAATTTCCCTTACATAATAATGTCACATAAAAGAAAAGAAAGAAAAGAGTGATCAAAACACACAGTATAAAATTTAAATAAATAAATTTAAATAAATAAACAAAAGTGTTTAAACACCGAACAAATGATGTGAAACATTTATACAGGCCAAATAAAGAGGGCAGGAAATTGTCTTGGTTCTCTTCTATTGCTGTATGAAGACACACCATGATCAGGCAACCTGTGGAAGCGTATAATTGGGAGTCTGTTGACAGTTAGAGAAGTTAGTCATGAACATCATGGCAGGAACCTACAGGCAGACATAGAACTGGGAAGGCAGTCATGAGCTCATCAGCCCTGAGAAGTTGCAAAGACTGGGTCTGGCCTGTGCCTGGTAGCCTTAAGCCCACCCACAGTGTGGCACCTCTCTCAAAAATCCCTCTCTGTCCTTCCTAAACATTCACTGGGCTTGGGCCCAGGCATTCAAACATCTGGCCCTATGGGCCATTCTCATCAGTCTATCAGGCTGACTCCTCTACCTCTGCAAGCTCAGCCTAAACTCACTCTCCTGGATAATCAGGGTTTGTCTCTCGGTAACCCTCAGTTTTTATCTCAGGTGATTTAACCACTACAACAGCCCTTTACCAGACAGGGTTTTGTCCTCAGACTCTTGGATATTTATTATCATTCTCATACATAAAAGCATGGATCTCTCTGCATAGCTTTAATCTGCATCTCGATGATCCCTTGCATAAGCCCTTTCCTGGTAGCTTGCCTCTGCTTTCAATTCTGTTCTCCTTATCAGCTAATTCTAAAACCATTTTCATAAATCAGAGAAGTAGCATCAACCATAGTGCGAAATATGAGTGTGCGGTGTCTCTAATGAGTTGCTTTCCACAGTTTTAAAGTGTTTTCTTAAACGTGGTTTAATTTCTCTCCCACCACATCTCTCTTCTTATACGAACAGGAAAGAGCTTCCTACTCTAGTGCTCCATGCAAACTTTCCTCACGTTTTCTTCTAGCATATTTGTGACCTAGTTTTTGCTCTTCTGATCCCTTCTGGATTTGTCTGGTAGACAATGTTGATCTGACCTTCTTATCATTTTTCTCTCCATGGTAAGCCCCAACCGTTTATTAGACAGTTAATCATTTCTCTCTGCACTGGTTTTAGGGGTACTCTTTGATCAAGCTAATATCCCATGTGCATATCTGCTTCTATTTCTGGGCTTTCTGTTACGCAATTACGGCTGTCGCTCCTCCGCGCGTCAGTTCCTCATGGTTTCAATTATTGAGACTTTAATATGTTTGTTATCTGCTTCCCACACAGAATCCACTGATATTACTCTGTGAGTTTTCTTAATGTTTTATTTTCTTTATTTTTTCACATGAACTTTAGAATTCAACCTACTAAACTAAAAAAAAACTGTTGGTATTTTATTAGGATCATTAAATTTAGAAATTGTGTAGGAGAATTGACAGCTTATGATGCTACAGGTCTTCCTGGCCAAAAACATGGTCTTTCCATTTCTCCAGAAGCTTTCCTTTATGTGTCTGTGAGGAGTGTTTCAGCATTTGCATTTACATAGAGCGTGCCCACTGTGTGAAATCTCACTCTAAGCTGTGGTTGCCATTTTGCTCTCTGTAAATGGATTTGTCGTTATATCTTCCAAAATAGTAATAGACATACACAAAAATAGTTATATACTAAAAATAATTGTTGTTTAATCATCTTAGCTCAAACAAGCATATACTTGCTGATAGCTTTCTTAGGTTTCTTTGGAGTCTTCTTATATTTTTAAATGTATGTTTTGTGTGCATGGTGTGAAGTGTGTGTGGTTTGTTCATATGTGTATGCACATAGTGTAAATGTGTACGTGATTTGTGCATATGTGTATGGGTGGTGTAGTGAGGTTGCATGTATGTGTTGGTGTGTTACAGATACATCCATGTGAGAGGACTTGTGCTTGCTGTGTGTGTGTGCATAGTGGGAAAGCGTTTGTGTATATTGTGCATGTATGGTATG
>CADCXT010002599.1:0-49516 GCA_902806775.1 Microtus agrestis | reverse complement strand
CATATCAGATTAACACATGTGCGTTTTCAAAAAAGCATTTCATGAAATACTTTTGCTTTCAAAGAACGTGATTATCATTCAAAGCAAAGCTTCTACATAGAAAAGGAACACTGTTCTCACTTTTAACCATACTTTGACATATCCAAAACTGATGATTCTCATTTCAGAGTAACACATGTGCGTTTCTCACAAAAGCATTTCATGAAATTCATACACTTTCAATGAACGTGATTATCTTTCAAAGTAAAGCTTCTACAGAGAAAACGAACACTGTTCTCACTTTTAACCATACTTTGACATATCCCAAACAGACGCTTCTCATTTCAGAGTAACACATGTGCGTTTCTCACAAAAGCATTTCATGAAATTCACTGACTTTCAAATGATCATGATTATCTTTCAAAGTAAAGCTTCTACAGAGAAAAGGAACACTGTTCTCACTTTTAACCATACTTTGACATATCCCAAAATGACGCTTCTCATTTCAGAGTAACACATGTGCGTTTCTCACAAAAGCATTTCATGAAATTCATTCACTTTCAAAGAACGTGATTATCTTTCAAAGTAAAGCTTCTACAGAGAAAAGGAACACTGTTCTCACTTTTAACCATACTTTGACATATCCCAAACAGACGCTTCTCATTTGAGAGTAACACATGTGCGTTTCTCACAAAAGCATTTCATGAAATTCATACACTTTCAAAGAACGTGATTATCTTTCAAAGTAAAGCTTCTACAGAGAAAAGGAACACTGTTCTCACTTTTAACCATACTTTGACATATCCCAAACAGACGCTTCTTATTTCAGAGTAACACATGTGCGTTTCTCACAAAAGCATTTCATGAAATTCATACACTTTCAAAGAACGTGATTATCTTTCAAAGTAAAGCTTCTACAGAGAAAAGGAACACTGTTCTCACTTTTAACAATACATTGACATATCCCAAACAGACGCTTCTCATTTCAGAGTAACACATGTGCGTTTCTCACAAAAGCATTTCATGAAATTCATACACTTTCAAAGAACGTGATTATCTTTCAAAGTAAAGCTTCTACAGAGAAAAGGAACACTGTTCTCACTTTTAACAATACTTTGACATATCCCAAACAGACGCTTCTCATATCAGATTAACACATGTGCGTTTTTCAAAAAAGCATTTCATGAAATACTTTTGCTTTCAAAGAACGTGATTATCATTCAAAGCAAAGCTTCTACATAGAAAAGGAACACTGTTCTCACTTTTAACCATACTTTGACATATCCAAAACTGATGATTTTCATTTCAGAGTAACACATGTGCGTTTCTCACAAAAGCATTTCATGAAATTCATACACTTTCAATGAACGTGATTATCTTTCAAAGTAAAGCTTCTACAGAGAAAACGAACACTGTTCTCACTTTTAACCATACTTTGACATATCCCAAACAGACGCTTCTCATTTCAGAGTAACACATGTGCGTTTCTCACAAAAGCATTTCATGAAATTCACTGACTTTCAAATGATCATGATTATCTTTCAAAGTAAAGCTTCTACAGAGAAAAGGAACACTGTTCTCACTTTTAACCATACTTTGACATATCCCAAACAGACGCTTCTCATTTCAGAGTAACACATGTGCGTTTCTCACAAAAGCATTTCATGAAATTCATTCACTTTCAAAGAACGTGATTACCTTACAAAGTAAAGCTTCTACAGAGAAAAGGAACACTGTTCTCACTTTTAACCATACTTTGACATATCCCAAACAGACGCTTCTCATTTGAGAGTAACACATGTGCATTTCTCACAAAAGCATTTCATGAAATTCATACACTTTCAAAGAACGTGATTACCTTTCAAAGTAAAGCTTCTACAGAGAAAAGGAACACTGTTCTCACTTTTAACCATACTTTGACATATCCCAAACAGACGCTTCTCATTTCAGAGTAACACATGTGCGTTTCTCACAAAAGCATTTCATGAAATTCATACACTTTCAAAGAACGTGATTATCTTTCAAAGTAAAGCTTCTACAGAGAAAAGGAACACTGTTCTCACTTTTAACCATACTTTGACATATCCCAAACAGACGCTTCTCATTTCAGAGTAACACATGTGAGTTTCTCACAAAAGCATTTCATGAAATTCATACACTTTCAATGAACGTGATTATCTTTCAAAGTAAAGCTTCTACAGAAAAAGGAACACTGTTCTCACTTTTAACCATACTTTGACATATCCCAAACAGACGCTTCTCATTTCAGAGTAACACATGTGCGTTTCTCACAAAAGCATTTCATGAAATTCACTTACTTTCAAATGATCGTGATTATCTTTCAACGTAAGGTTTCTACAGAGAAAAGGAACACTGTTCTCACTTTTAACCATACTTTGACATATCCCAAACAGACGCTTCTCATTTCAGAGTAACACATGTGCGTTTCTCACAAAAGCATTTCATGAAATTCACTGACTTTCAAATGATCGTGTTTATCTTTCAAAGTAAAGCTTCTACAGAGAAAAGGAACACTGTTCTCACTTTTAACCATACTTTGATATATCCCAAACAGACGCTTCTCATTTCAGAGTAACACATTTGCGTTTCTCACAAAAGCATTTCATGAAATTCACTGACTTTCAAATGATCATGATTATCTTACAAAATAAAGCTTCTACAGAGAAAAGGAACACTGTTCTCACTTTTAACCATACTTTGACATATCCCAAACAGACGCTTCTCATTTCAGAGTAACACATGTGCGTTTCTCACAAAAGCATTTCATGAAATTCTTTTGCTTTCAAAGAACGTGATTATCTTTCAAATAAAGCTTCTACAGAGAAAAGGAACACTGTTCTCACTTTTAACCATACTTTGACATATCCCAAACAGACGCTTCTCATTTCAGAGTAACACATTTGCGTTTCTCACAAAAGCATTTCATGAAATTCATACACTTTCAAAGAACGTGATTATCTTTCATATTAAAGATTCTACAGAGAAAAGGAACACTGTTCTCACTTTTAACCATACTTTGAAATATCCCAAACAGACGCTTCTCTTTTCAGAGTAACACACGTGCGTTTCTCACAAAAGCATTTCATGAAATTCACTGACTTTCAAATGATCGTGATTATCTTTCAAAGTAAAGCTTCTACAGAGAAAAGGAACACTGTTCTCACTTTTAACCATACTTTGACATATCCCAAACAGACGCTTCTCATTTCAGAGTAACACATTTGCGTTTCTCACAAAAGCATTTCATGAAATTCACTGACTTTCAAATGATCATGATTATCTTACAAAATAAAGCTTCTACAGAGAAAAGGAACACTGTTCTCACTTTTAACCATACTTTGACATATCCCAAACAGATGCTTCTCATATCAGATTAACACATGTGCGTTTCTCAAAAAAGCATTTCATGAAATACTTTTGCTTTCAAAGAACTTGATTATCATTCAAAGCAAAGCTTCTACATAGAAAAGGAACACTGTTCTCACTTTTAACCATACTTTGACATATCCAAAACTGATGATTCTCATTTCAGAGTAACACATGTGCGTTTCTCACAAAAGCATTTCATGAAATTCATACACTTTCAAAGAACGTGATTATCTTTCACAGTAAAGCTTCTACAGAGAAAACGAACACTGTTCTCACTTTTAACCATACTTTGACATATCGCAAACAGACGCTTCTCATTTCAGAGTAACACATGTGCGTTTCTCTCAAAAGCATTTCATGAAATTCTTTTGCTTTCAAAGAACGTGATTATCTTTCAAAGTAAAGCTTCTACAGAGAAAAGGAACACTGTTCTCACTTTTAACCATACTTTGACATATCCCAAACAGACGCTTCTCATTTTAGAGTAACACATTTGCATTTCTCACAAAAGCATTTCATGAAATTCATACACTTTCAAAGAACGTGATTATCTTTCAAAGTAAAGCTTCTACAGAGAAAAGGAACACTGTTCTCACTTTTAACAATATTTTGACATATCCCAAACAGACGCTTCTCATTTCAGAGTAACACATGTGCGTTTCTCACAAAAGCATTTCATGAAATTCATACACTTTCAATGAACGTGATTATCTTTCAAAGTAAAGCTTCTACAGAGAAAAGGAACACTGTTCTCCCTTTTAACCATACTTTGACATATCCCAAACAGACGCTTCTCATTTCAGAGTAACACATGTGCGTTTCTCACAAAAGCATTTCATGAAATTCACTGACTCTCAAATGATCGTGATTATCTTTCAAAGTAAAGCTTCTACAGAGAAAAGGAACACTGTTCTCACTTTTAACCATACTTTGACATATCCCAAACAGACGCTTCTCATTTCAGAGTAACACATGTGCGTTTCTCACAAAAGCATTTCATGAAATTCACTGACTCTCAAATGATCATGATTATCTTTCAAAGTAAAGCTTCTACAGAGAAAACGAACACTGTTCTCACTTTTAACCATACTTTGACATATCCCAAACAGACGCTTCTCATTTCAGAGTAACACATTTGCGTTTCTCACAAAAGCATTTCATGAAATTCATACACTTTCAAAGAACGTGATTATCTTTCAAAGTAAAGCTTCTACAGAGAAAACGAACACTGTTCTCACTTTTAACCATACTTTGACATATCCCAAACAGATGCTTCTCATTTCAGAGTAACACATGTGCGTTTCTCACAAAAGCATTTCATGAAATTCACTGACTTTCAAATGATCGTGATTATCTTTCAAAGTAAAGCTTCTACAGAGAAAAGGAACACTGTTCTCACTTTTAACCATACTTTGACATATCCCAAACAGACGCTTCTCATTTCAGAGTAACACATGTGCGTTTCTCACAAAAGCATTTCATGAAATTCATACACTTTCAAAGAACGTGATTATCTTTCAAAGTAAAGCTTCTACAGAGAAAAGGAACACTGTTCTCACTTTTAACCATACTTTGACCGATCCAAAACTGACGATTCTCATTTCAGAGTAATACATGTGCGTTTCTCACAAAAGCATTTCATGAAATTCATACACTTTCAAAGAACGTGATTATCTTTCAAAGTAAAGCTTCTACAGAGAAAAGGAACACTGCTCCCACTTTTAACCATACTTTGACATATCCCAAACAGACGCTTCTCATTTCAGAGTAACACATGTGCGTTTCTCACAAAAGCATTTCATTGAATTCTTTTGCTTTCAAAGAACGTGATTATCTTTCAAAGTAAAGCTTCTACAGAGAAAACAAACACTGTTCTCACTTTTAACCATACTTTGACATATCCCAAACCGACGCTTCTCATTTCAGAGTAACACATGTGCGTTTCTCACAAAAGCATTTCATGAAATTCACTGACTTTCAAATGATCGTGATTATCTTTCAAAGTAAAGCTTCTACAGAGAAAAGGAACACTGTTCTCACTTTTAACCATACTTTGACATATCCCAAACAGACGCTTCTCATTTCAGAGTAACACATTTGCGTTTCTCACAAAAGCATTTCATGAAATTCACTGACTTTCAAATGATCGTGATTATCTTACAAAATAAAGCTTCTACAGAGAAAAGGAACACTGTTCTCACTTTTAACCATACTTTAACATATCCCAAACAGATGCTTCTCATATCAGATTAACACATGTGCGTTTCTCAAAAAAGCATTTCATGAAATACTTTTGCTTTCAAAGAACTTGATTATCATTCAAAGCAAAGCTTCTACATAGAAAAGGAACACTGTTCTCACTTTTAACCATACTTTGACATATCCAAAACTGATGATTCTCATTTCAGAGTAACACATGTGCGTTTCTCACAAAAGCATTTCATGAAATTCATTCACTTTCAAATGAACGTGATTATCTTTCAAAGTGAAGCTTCTACAGAGAAAAGGAACACTGTTCTCACTTTTAACCATACTTTGACATATCCCAAACAGACGCTTCTCATTTCAGAGTAACACATGTGCGTTTCTCACAAAAGCATTTCATGAAATTCACTGACTTTCAAATGATCATGATTATCTTTCAAAGTAAAGCTTCTACAGAGAAAAGGAACACTGTTCTCACTTTTAACCATACTTTGACATATCCCAAAAAGACGCTACTCATTTCAGAGTAACACATGTGCGTTTCTCACAAAAGCATTTCATGAAATTCATTCACTTTCAAAGAACGTGATTACCTTACAAAGTAAAGCTTCTACAGAGAAAAGGAACACTGTTCTCACTTTTAACCATACTTTGACATATCCCAAACAGACGCTTCTCATTTGAGAGTAACACATGTGCGTTTCTCATAAAAGCATTTCATGAAATTCATACACTTTCAAAGAACGTGATTATCTTTCAAAGTAAAGCTTCTACAGAGAAAAGGAACACTGTTCTCACTTTTAACCATACTTTGACCGATCCAAAACTGACGATTCTCATTTCAGAGTAATACATGTGCGTTTCTCACAAAAGCATTTCATGAAATTCATACACTTTCAAAGAACGTGATTATCTTTCAAAGTAAAGCTTCTACAGAGAAAAGGAACACTGCTCCCACTTTTAACCATACTTTGACATATCCCAAACAGACGCTTCTCATTTCAGAGTAACACATGTGCGTTTCTCACAAAAGCATTTCATTAAATTCTTTTGCTTTAAAAGAACGTGATTATCTTTCAAAGTAAAGCTTCTACAGAGAAAAGAAACACTGTTCTCACTTTTAACCATACTTTGACATATCCCAAACAGACGCTTCTCATTTCAGAGTAACACATGTGCGTTTCTCACAAAAGCATTTCATGAAATTCACTTACTTTCAAATGATCGTGATTATCTTTCAACGTAAAGTTTCTACAGAGAAAAGGAACACTGTTCTCACTTGTAACCATACTTTGACATATCCCAAACAGACGCTTCTCATTTCAGAGTAACACATGTGCGTTTCTCACAAAAGCATTTCATGAAATTCACTGACTTTCAAATGATCGTGATTATCTTTCAAAGTAAAGCTTCTACAGAGAAAAGGAACACTGTTCTCACTTTTAACCATACTTTGACATATCCCAAACAGACGCTTCTCATTTCAGAGTAACACATTTGCATTTCTCACAAAAGGATTTCATGAAATTCATACACTTTCAAAGAACGTGATTATCTTTCAAAGTAAAGCTTCTACAGAGAAAAGGAACACTGTTCTCACTTTTAACAATACTTTGACATATCCCAAACAGACGCTTCTCATTTCAGAGTAACACATGTGCGTTTCTCACAAAAGCATTTCATGAAATTCATACACTTTCAATGAACGTGATTATCTTTCAAAGTAAAGCTTCTACAGAGAAAAGGAACACTGTTCTCACTTTTAACCATACTTTGACATATCCCAAACAGACGCTTCTCATTTCAGAGTAACACATGTGCGTTTCTCACAAAAGCATTTCATGAAATTCATACACTTTCAAAGAACGTGATTATCTTTCAAAGTAAAGCTTCTACAGAGAAAAGGAACACTGTTCTCACTTTTAACCATACTTTGACATATCCGAAACAGACGCTTCTCATTTCAGAGTAACACATGTGCGTTTCTCACAAAAGCATTTCATGAAATTCATACACTTTCAAAGAACGTGATTATCTTTCAAAGTAAAGCTTCTACAGAGAAAAGGAACACTGTTCTCACTTTTAACCATACTTTGACATATCCCAAACAGACGCTTCTCATTTCAGAGTAACACATGTGCGTTTCTCACAAAAGCATTTCATGAAATTCACTGACTCTCAAATGATCGTGATTATCTTTCAAAGTAAAGCTTCTACAGAAAAAACGAACACTGTTCTCACTTTTAACCATACTTTGACATATCCCAAACAGACGCTTCTCATTTCAGTGTAACACATGTGCGTTTCTCACAAAAGCATTTTATTAAATTCTTTTGCTTTCAAAGAACGTGATTATCTTTCAAAGTAAAGCTTCTACAGAGAAAAGGAACACTGTTCTCACTTTTAACCATACTTTGACATATCCCAAACAGACGCTTCTCATTTCAGAGTAACACATTTGCGTTTCTCACAAAAGCATTTCATGAAATTCACTGACTTTCAAATGATCGTGATTATCTTTCAAAGTAAAGCTTCTACAGAGAAAAGGAACACTGTTCTCACTTTTAACCATACTTTGACATATCCAAAACTGATGATTCTCATTTCAGAGTAACACATGTGCGTTTCTCACAAAAGCATTTCATGAAATTCATACACTTTCAAAGAACGTGATTATCTTTCACAGTAAAGCTTCTACAGAGAAAAGGAACACTGTTCTCACTTTTAACCATACTTTGACATATCCCAAACAGACGCTTCTCATTTCAGAGTAACACATGTGCGTTTCTCACAAAAGCATTTCATTAAATTCTTTTGCTTTCAAAGAACGTGATTATCTTTCAAATAAAGCTTCTACAGAGAAAACGAACACTGTTCTCACTTTTAACCATACTTTGACATATCCCAAACAGACGCTTCTCATTTCAGAGTAACACATTTGCGTTTCTCACAAAAGCATTTCATGAAATTCATACACTTTCAAAGAACGTGATTATCTTTCAAAGTAAAGCTTCTACAGAGAAAAGGAACACTGTTCTCACGTTTAACCATACTTTGAAATATCCCAAACAGACGCTTCTCTTTTCAGAGTAACACACGTGCGTTTCTCACAAAAGCATTTCATGAAATTAATACACTTTCAAAGAATGTGATTATCTTTCAAAGTAAAGCTTCTACAGAGAAAAGGAACACTGTTCTCACTTTAAACCATACTTTGACATATCGCAAACAGACGCTTCTCATTTCAGAGTAACACATGTGCGTTTCTCTCAAAAGCATTTCATGAAATTCTTTTGCTTTGAAAGAACGTGATTATCTTTCAAAGTAAAGCTTCTACAGAGAAAAGGAACACTGTTCTCACTTTTAACCATACTTTGACATATCCCAAACAGACGCTTCTCATTTCAGAGTAACACATTTGCGTTTCTCACAAAAGCATTTCATGAAATTCATACACTTTCAAAGAACGTGATTATCTTTCAAAGTAAAGCTTCTACAGAGAAAACGAACACTGTTCTCACTTTTAACAATACTTTGACATATCCCAAACAGACGCTTCTCATATCAGATTAACACATGTGCGTTTCTCAAAAAAGCATTTCATGAAATTCACTGACTTTCAAATGATCGTGATTATCTTTCAAAGTAAAGCTTCTACAGAGAAAAGGAACACTGTTCTCACTTTTAACCATACTTTGACATATCCCAAACAGACGCTTCTCATTTCAGAGTAACACATGTGCGTTTCTCACAAAAGCATTTCATTAAATTCTTTTGCTTTCAAAGAACGTGATTATCTTTCAAAGTAAAGCTTCTACAGAGAAAACAAACACTGTTCTCACTTTTAACCATACTTTGACATATCCCAAACAGACGCTTCTCATTTCAGAGTAACACATGTTCGTTTCTCACAAAAGCATTTCATGAAATTCATACACTTTCAAAGAACGTGATTATCTTTCAACGTAAAGCTTCTACAGAGAAAAGGATCACTGTCCTCACTTGTAATCATACTTTGACATATCCCAAACAGACGCTTCTCATTTCAGAGTAACACATGTGCGTTTCTCACAAAAGCATTTCATGAAATTCACTGACTTTCAAATGATTGTGATTATCTTTCAAAGTAAAGCTTCTACAGAGAAAAGGAACACTGTTCTCACTTTTAACCATACTTTGACATATCCCAAACAGACGCTTCTCCTATCAGAGAAACACATGTGCGTTTCTCACAAAAGCATTTCATGAAATTCATACACTTTCAAAGAACGTGATTATCTTTCAAAGTAAAGCTTCTACAGAGAAAAGGAACACTGTTCTCACTTTTAACCATACTTTGACCGATCCAAAACTGACGATTCTCATTTCAGAGTAATACATGTGCGTTTCTCACAAAAGCATTTCATGAAATTCATACACTTTCAAAGAACGTGATTATCTTTCAAAGTAAAGCTTCTACAGAGAAAAGGAACACTGCTCCCACTTTTAACCATACTTTGACATATCCCAAACAGACGCTTCTCATTTCAGAGTAACACATGTGCGTTTCTCACAAAAGCATTTCATGAAATTCACTGACTTTCAAATGATCGTGATTATCTTTCAAAGTAAAGCTTCTACAGAGAAAAGGAACACTGTTCTCACTTTTAACCATACTTTGACATATCCCAAACAGACGCTTCTCATTTCAGAGTAACACATTTGCGTTTCTCACAAAAGCATTTCATGAAATTCACTGACTTTCAAATGATCGTGATTATCTTACAAAATAAAGCTTCTACAGAGAAAAGGAACACTGTTCTCACTTTTAACCATACTTTAACATATCCCAAACAGATGCTTCTCATATCAGATTAACACATGTGCGTTTCTCAAAAAAGCATTTCATGAAATACTTTTGCTTTCAAAGAACTTGATTATCATTCAAAGCAAAGCTTCTACATAGAAAAGGAACACTGTTCTCACTTTTAACCATACTTTGACATATCCAAAACTGATGATTCTCATTTCAGAGTAACACATGTGCGTTTCTCACAAAAGCATATCATGAAATTCATACACATTCAAAGAACGTGATTATCTTTCACAGTAAAGCTTCTACAGAGAAAAGGAACACTGTTCTCACTTTTAACCATCCTTTGACATATCGCAAACAGACGCTTCTCATTTCAGAGTAACACATGTGCGTTTCTCTCAAAAGCATTTCATGAAATTCTTTTGCTTTCAAAGAACGTGATTATCTTTCAAAGTAAAGCTTCTACAGAGAAAAGGAACACTGTTCTCACTTTTAACCATACTTTGACATATCCCAAACAGACGCTTCTCATTTCAGAGTAACACATGTGCGTTTATCACAAAAGCATTTCATGAAATTCATACACTTTCAAAGAACGTGATTATCTTTCAAAGTAAAGCTTCTACAGAGAAAAGGAACACTGTTCTCACTTTTAACCATACTTTGACATATCCCAAACAGACGCTTCTCCTATCAGAGAAACACATGTGCGTTTCCCACAAAAGCATTTCATGAAATTCATACACTTTCAAAGAACGTGATTATCTTTCAAAGTAAAGCTTCTACAGAGAAAAGGAACACTGTTCTCACTTTTAACCATACTTTGACCGATCCAAAACTGACGATTCTCATTTCAGAGTAATACATGTGCGTTTCTCACAAAAGCATTTCATGAAATTCATACACTTTCAAAGAACGTGATTATCTTTCAAAGTAAAGCTTCTACAGAGAAAAGGAACACTGCTCCCACTTTTAACCATACTTTGACATATCCCAAACAGACGCTTCTCATTTCAGAGTAACACATGTGCGTTTCTCACAAAAGCATTTCATGAAATTCACTGACTTTCAAATGATCGTGATTATCTTTCAAAGTAAAGCTTCTACAGAGAAAAGGAACACTGTTCTCACTTTTAACCATACTTTGACATATCCCAAACAGACGCTTCTCATTTCAGAGTAACACATTTGCGTTTCTCACAAAAGCATTTCATGAAATTCACTGACTTTCAAATGATCGTGATTATCTTACAAAATAAAGCTTCTACAGAGAAAAGGAACACTGTTCTCACTTTTAACCATACTTTAACATATCCCAAACAGATGCTTCTCATTTCAGATTAACACATGTGCGTTTCTCAAAAAAGCATTTCATGAAATACTTTTGCTTTCAAAGAACTTGATTATCATTCAAAGCAAAGCTTCTACA
This sequence comes from Microtus agrestis, assembly GCA_902806775.1. Classification (NCBI taxonomy): domain Eukaryota; kingdom Metazoa; phylum Chordata; class Mammalia; order Rodentia; family Cricetidae; genus Microtus; species Microtus agrestis. Next base: position 37,718 of record CADCXT010002599.1, on the reverse strand, counting down.
TAGAAAAGGAACACTGTTCTCACTTTTAAACATACTTTGACATATCCAAAACTGATGATTCTCATTTCAGAGTAACACATGTGCGTTTCTCACAAAAGCATTTCATGAAATTCATACACATTCAAAGAACGTGATTATCTTTCACAGTAAAGCTTCTACAGAGAAAAGGAACACTGTTCTCACTTTTAACCATCCTTTGACATATCGCAAACAGACGCTTCTCATTTCAGAGTAACACATGTGCGTTTCTCTCAAAAGCATTTCATGAAATTCTTTTGCTTTCAAAGAACGTGATTATCTTTCAAAGTAAAGCTTCTACAGAGAAAAGGAACACTGTTCTCACTTTTAACCATACTTTGACATATCCCAAACAGACGCTTCTCATTTCAGAGTAACACATGTGCGTTTATCACAAAAGCATTTCATGAAATTCATACACTTTCAAAGAACGTGATTATCTTTCAAAGTAAAGCTTCTACAGAGAAAAGGAACACTGTTCTCACTTTTAACAATACATTGACATATCCCAAACAGACGCTTCTCATTTCAGAGTAACACATGTGCTTTTTTCACAAAAGTATTTCATGAAATTCATACACTTTCAAAGAATGTGATTATCTTTCAAAGTAAAGCTTCTACAGAGAAAAGGAACACTGTTCTCACTTTTAACCATACTTTGACATATCCCAAACAGACGCTTCTCATTTCAGAGTAACACATGTGCGTTTCTCACAAAAGCATTTCATGAAATTCATACACTTTCAAATGATCGTGATTATCTTTCAAAGTAAAGCTTCTACAGAGAAAAGGAACACTGTTCTCACTTTTAACCATACTTTGACATATCCCAAACAGACGCTTCTCATTTCAGAGTAACACATGTGCGTTTCTCACAAAAGCATTTCATGAAATTCACTGACTCTCAAATGATCGTGATTATCTTTCAAAGTAAAGCTTCTACAGAGAAAACGAACACTGTTCTCACTTTTAACCATACTTGACAAAACCCAAACAGACGCTTCTCATTTCAGAGTAACACATTTGCGTTTCTCACAAAAGCATTTCATGAAATTCATACACTTTCAAAGAACGTGATTATCTTTCAAAGTAAAGCTTCTACAGAGAAAAGGAACACTGTTCTCACTTTTAACAATACTTTGACATATCCCAAACAGACGCTTCTCATATCAGATTAACACATGTGCGTTTCTCAAAAAAGCATTTCATGAAATACTTTTGCTTTCAAAGAACGTGATTATCATTCAAAGCAAAGCTTCTACATAGAAAAGGAACACTGTTCTCACTTTTAACCATACTTTGACATATCCAAAACTGATGATTCTCATTTCAGAATAACACATGTGCGTTTCTCACAAAAGCATTTCATGAAATTCATACACTTTCAAAGAACGTGATTATCTTTCAAAGTAAAGCTTCTACAGAGAAAAGGAACACTGTTCTCACTTTTAACCATACTTTGACATATCGCAAACAGACGCTTCTCATTTCAGAGTAACACATGTGCGTTTCTCAAAAAAGCATTTTATTAAATTCTTTTGCTTTCAAAGAACGTGATTATCTTTCAAAGTAAAGCTTCTACAGAGAAAACGAACACTGTTCTCACTTTTAACCATACTTTGACATATCCCAAACAGAGGCTTCTCATTTCAGAGTATCACATTTGTGTATCTCACAAAAGCATTTCATGAAATTCATACACTTTCAAAGAACGTGATTATCTTTCAAAGTAAAGCTTCTACAGAGAAAAGGAACACTGTTCTCACTTTTAACAATACTTTGACATATCCCAAACAGACGCTTCTCATTTCAGAGTAACACATGTGCGTTTCTTACAAAAGCATTTCATGAAATTCATACACTTTCAAAGAACGTGATTATCTTTCAAAGTAAAGCTTCTACAGAGAAAACGAACACTGTTCTCACTTTTAACCATACTTTGACATATCCCAAACAGACGCTCCCTCATTTCAGAGTAACACATGTGCGTTTCTCACAAAAGCATTTCATGAAATTCATACACTTTCAAAGAACGTGATTATCTTTCAAAGTAAAGCTTCTACAGAGAAAAGGAACACTGTTCTCACTTTTAACAATACTTTGAGATATCCCAAACAGACGCTTCTCATTTCAGAGTAACACATGTGCGTTTCTCACAAAAGCATTTCATGAAATTCATACACTTTAAAAGAACGTGATTATCTTTCAAAGTAAAGCTTCTACAGAGAAAACGAACACTGTTCTCACTTTTAACCATACTTTGACATATCCCAAACAGACGCTTCTCATTTCAGAGTAACACATGTGCGTTTCTCACAAAAGCATTTCATGAAATTCACTGACTTTCAAATGATCGTGATTATCTTTCAAAGTAAAGCTTCTACAGAGAAAAGGAACACTGTTCTCACTTGTAACCATACTTTGACATATCCCAAACAGACGCTTCTCATTTCAGAGTAACACATGTGCGTTTCTCACAAAAGCATTTCATGAAATTCATTCACTTTCAAAGAACGTGATTACCTTACAAAGTAAAGCTTCTACAGAGAAAAGGAACACTGTTCTCACTTTTAACCATACTTTGACATATCCCAAACAGACGCTTCTCATTTCAGAGTAACACATGTGCGTTTCTCATAAAAGCATTTCATGAAATTCATACACTTTCAAAGAACGTGATTATCTTTCAAAGTAAAGCTTCTACAGAGAAAAGGAACACTGTTCTCACTTTTAACCATACTTTGACCGATCCAAAACTGACGATTCTCATTTCAGAGTAATACATGTGCGTTTCTCACAAAAGCATTTCATGAAATTCATACACTTTCAAAGAACGTGATTATCTTTCAAAGTAAAGCTTCTACAGAGAAAAGGAACACTGCTCCCACTTTTAACCATACTTTGACATATCCCAAACTGACGCTTCTCATTTCAGAGTAACACATGTGCGTTTCTCACAAAAGCATTTCATTAAATTCTTTTGCTTTCAAAGAACGTGATTATCTTTCAAAGTAAAGCTTCTACAGAGAAAAGGAACACTGTTCTCACTTTTAACCATACTTTGACATATCCCAAACAGACGCTTGTCATTTCAGAGTAATACATGTGCGTTTCTCACAAAAGCATTTCATGAAATTCATACACTTTCAAAGAACGTGATTATCTTTCAACGTAAAGCTTCTACAGAGAAAAGGAACACTGTTCTCACTTGTAACCATACTTTGACATATCCCAAACAGACGCTTCTCATTTCAGAGTAACACATGTGCGTTTCTCACAAAAGCATTTCATGAAATTCACTGACTTTCAAATGATCGTGATTATCTTTCAAAGTAAAGCTTCTACAGAGAAAAGGAACACTGTTCTCACTTTTAACCATACTTTGACATATCCCAAACAGACGCTTCTTATTTCAGAGTAACACATGTGCGTTTCTCACAAAAGCATTTCATGAAATTCATACACTTTCAAAGAACGTGATTATCTTTCAAAGTAAAGCTTCTACAGAGAAAAGGAACACTGTTCTCACTTTTAACAATACTTTGACATATCCCAAACAGACGCTTCTCATATCAGATTAACACATGTGCGTTTCTCAAAAAAGCATTTCATGAAATACTTTTGCTTTCAAAGAACGTGATTATCATTCAAAGCAAAGCTTCTACATAGAAAAGGAACACTGTTCTCACTTTTAACCATACTTTGACATATCCCAAACTGATGATTCTCATTTCAGAGTAACACATGTGCGTTTCTCACAAAAGCATTTCATGAAATTCATACACTTTCAAAGAACGTGATTATCTTTCAAAGTAAAGCTTCTACAGAGAAAAGGAACACTGTTCTCACTTTTAACCATACTTTGACATATCCCAAACAGACGCTTCTCATTTCAGAGTAACACATGTGCGTTTCTCACAAAAGCATTTCATGAAATTCACTCACTTTCAAATGATCATGATTATCTTTCAAAGTAAAGCTTCTACAGAGAAAAGGAACACTGTTCTCACTTTTAACCATACTTTGACATATCCCAAACAGACGCTTCTCATTTCAGAGTAACACATGTGCGTTTCTCACAAAAGCATTTCATGAAATTCATACACTTTCAAAGAACGTGATTATCTTTCAAAGTAAAGCTTCTACAGAGAAAAGGAACACTGTTCTCACTTTTAACCATACTTTGACATATCCCAAACAGACGCTTCTCATATCAGATTAACACATGTGCGTTTCTCAAAAAAGCATTTCATGAAATTCTTTTGCTTTCAAAGAACGTGATTATCATTCAAAGCAAAGCTTCTACATAGAAAAGGAACACTGTTCTCACTTTTAACCATACTTTGACATATCCCAAACAGACGATTCTCATTTCAGAGTAACACATGTGCGTTTCTCACAAAAGCATTTCATGAAATTCATACACTTTCAAAGAACGTGATTATCTTTCAAAGTAAAGCTTCTACAGAGAAAAGGAACACTGTTCTCACTTTTAACCATACTTTGACATATCCCAAACAGACGCTTCTCATTTCAGAGTAACACATGTGCGTTTCTCACAAAAGCATTTCATGAAATTCACTGACTTTCAAATGATCATGATTATCTTTCAAAGTAAAGCTTCTACAGAGAAAAGGAACACTGTTCTCACTTTTAACCATACTTTGACATATCCCAAACAGACGCTACTCATTTCAGAGTAACACATGTGCGTTTCTCACAAAAGCATTTCATGAAATTCATTCACTTTCAAAGAACGTGATTACCTTTCAAAGTAAAGCTTCTACAGAGAAAAGGAACACTGTTCTCACTTTTAACCATACTTTGACATATCCCAAACAGACGCTTCTCATTTCAGAGTAACACATGTGCGTTTCTCACAAAAGCATTTCATGAAATTCATACACTTTCAAAGAACGTGATTATCTTTCAAAGTAAAGCTTCTACAGAGAAAAGGAACACTGTTCTCACTTTTAACCATACTTTGACATATCCCAAACAGACGCTTCTCATTTCAGAGTAACACATGTGCGTTTCTCACAAAAGCATTTCATGAAATTCATTTTGCTTTCAAAGAACGTGATTATCTTTCAAAGTAAAGATTCTACAGAGAAAACAAACACTGTTCTCACTTTTAACCATACTTTGACATATCCCAAACAGACGCTTCTCATTTCAGAGTAACACATGTGCGTTTCTCACAAAAGCATTTCATGAAATTCATTCACTTTCAAATGAACGTGATTATCTTTCAACGTAAAGTTTCTACAGAGAAAAGGAACACTGTTCTCACTTTTAACCATACTTTGACATATCCCAAACAGACGCTTCTCATTTCAGAGTAACACATGTGCGTTTCTCACAAAAGCATTTCATAAAATTCACTGACTTTCAAATGATCGTGATTATCTTTCAAAGTAAAGCTTCTACAGAGAAAAGGAACACTGTTCTCACTTTTAACCATACTTTGACATATCCCAAACAGACGCTTCTCATTTCAGAGTAACACATTTGCGTTTCTCACAAAAGCATTTCATGAAATTCACTGACTTTCAAATGATCGTGATTATCTTACAAAGTAAAGCTTCTACAGAGAAAAGGAACACTGTTCTCACTTTTAACCATACTTTGACATATCCCAAACAGACGCTTCTCATTTCAGAGTAACACATGTGCGTTTCTCACAAAAGCATTTCATGAAATTCTTTTGCTTTCAAAGAACGTGATTATCTTTCAAAGTAAAGCTTCTACAGAGAAAAGGAACACTGTTCTCACTTTTAACCATACTTTGACATATCCCAAACAGACGCTTCTCATTTCAGAGTAACACATGTGCGTTTCTCACAAAAGCATTTCATGAAATTCATACACTTTCAAAGAACGTGATTATCTTTCAAAGTAAAGCTTCTACAGAGAAAAGGAACACTGTTCTCACTTTTAACCATACTTTGACATATCCCAAACAGACGCTTCTCATTTCAGAGTAACACATGTGCGTTTCTCACAAAAGCATTTCATGAAATTCACTGACTTTCAAATGAACGTGATTATCTTTCAAAGTAAAGCTTCTACAGAGAAAAGGAACACTGTTCTCACTTTTAACCATACTTTGACATATCCCAAACAGACGCTTCTCATTTCAGAGTAACACATGTGCGTTTCTCACAAAAGCATTTCATGAAATTCACTGACTTTCAAATGATCGTGATTATCTTTCAAAGTAAAGCTTCTACAGAGAAAAGGAACACTGTTCTCACTTTTAACCATACTTTGACATATCCCAAACAGATGCTTCTCATTTCAGAGTAACACATGTGCGTTTCTCAAAAAAGCATTTCATGAAATTCTTTTGCTTTCAAAGAACGTGATTATCTTTCAAAGTAAAGCTTCTACAGAGAAAAGGAACACTGTTCTCACTTTTAACCATACTTTGACATATCCCAAACAGACGCTTCTCATTTCAGAGTAACACATGTGCGTTTCTCACAAAAGCATTTCATGAAATTCATACACTTTCAAAGAACGTGATTATCTTTCAAAGTAAAGCTTCTACAGAGAAAAGGAACACTGTTCTCACTTTTAACCATACTTTGACATATCCCAAACAGACGCTTCTCATTTCAGAGTAACACATGTGCGTTTCTCACAAAAGCATTTCATGAAATTCTTTTGCTTTCAAAGAACGTGATTATCTTTCAAAGTAAAGCTTCTACAGAGAAAAGGAACACTGTTCTCACTTTTAACCATACTTTGACATATCCCAAACAGACGCTTCTCATTTCAGAGTAACACATGTGCGTTTCTCACAAAAGCTTTTCATGAAATTCATACACTTTCAAAGAACGTGATTATCTTTCAAAGTAAAGCTTCTACAGAGAAAAGGAACACTGTTCTCACTTTTAACCATACTTTGACATATCCCAAACAGACGCTTCTCATTTCAGAGTAACACATGTGCGTTTCTCACAAAAGCATTTCATGAAATTCACTGACTTTCAAATGAACGTGATTATCTTTCAAAGTAAAGCTTCTACAGAGAAAAGGAACACTGTTCTCACTTTTAACCATACTTTGACATATCCCAAACAGACGCTTCTCATTTCAGAGTAACACATGTGCGTTTCTCACAAAAGCATTTCATGAAATTCATTCACTTTCAAAGAACGTGATTACCTTTCAAAGTAAAGCTTCTACAGAGAAAAGGAACACTGTTCTCACTTTTAACCATACTTTGACATATCCCAAACAGACGCTTCTCATTTCAGAGTAACACATGTGCGTTTCTCATAAAAGCATTTCATGAAATTCATACACTTTCAAAGAACGTGATTATCTTTCAAAGTAAAGCTTCTACAGAGAAAAGGAACACTGTTCTCACTTTTAACCATACTTTGACATATCCCAAACTGACGATTCTCATTTCAGAGTAATACATGTGCGTTTCTCACAAAAGCATTTCATGAAATTCATACACTTTCAAAGAACGTGATTATCTTTCAAAGTAAAGCTTCTACAGAGAAAAGGAACACTGTTCTCACTTTTAACCATACTTTGACATATCCCAAACAGACGCTTCTCATTTCAGAGTAACACATGTGCGTTTCTCACAAAAGCATTTCATTAAATTCTTTTGCTTTCAAAGAACGTGATTATCTTTCAAAGTAAAGCTTCTACAGAGAAAACAAACACTGTTCTCACTTTTAACCATACTTTGACATATCCCAAACAGACGCTTCTCATTTCAGAGTAACACATGTGCGTTTCTCACAAAAGCATTTCATGAAATTCATACACTTTCAAAGAACGTGATTATCTTTCAAAGTAAAGCTTCTACAGAGAAAAGGAACACTGTTCTCACTTTTAACCATACTTTGACATATCCCAAACAGACGCTTCTCATTTCAGAGTAACACATGTGCGTTTCTCACAAAAGCATTTCATGAAATTCACTGACTTTCAAATGATTGTGATTATCTTTCAAAGTAAAGCTTCTACAGAGAAAAGGAACACTGTTCTCACTTTTAACCATACTTTGACATATCCCAAACAGACGCTTCTCATTTCAGAGTAACACATGTGCGTTTCTCACAAAAGCATTTCATGAAATTCATACACTTTCAAAGAACGTGATTATCTTTCAAAGTAAAGCTTCTACAGAGAAAAGGAACACTGTTCTCACTTTTAACCATACTTTGACATATCCCAAACAGACGCTTCTCATTTCAGAGTAACACATGTGCGTTTCTCACAAAAGCATTTCATGAAATTCATACACTTTCAAAGAACGTGATTATCTTTCAAAGTAAAGCTTCTACAGAGAAAAGGAACACTGTTCTCACTTTTAACCATACTTTGACATATCCCAAACAGACGCTTCTCATTTCAGAGTAACACATGTGCGTTTCTCACAAAAGCATTTCATGAAATTCACTGACTTTCAAATGATCGTGATTATCTTTCAAAGTAAAGCTTCTACAGAGAAAAGGAACACTGTTCTCACTTTTAACCATACTTTGACATATCCCAAACAGACGCTTCTCATTTCAGAGTAACACATTTGCGTTTCTCACAAAAGCATTTCATGAAATTCACTGACTTTCAAATGATCGTGATTATCTTTCAAAGTAAAGCTTCTACAGAGAAAAGGAACACTGTTCTCACTTTTAACCATACTTTGACATATCCCAAACAGATGCTTCTCATTTCAGAGTAACACATGTGCGTTTCTCAAAAAAGCATTTCATGAAATACTTTTGCTTTCAAAGAACGTGATTATCATTCAAAGCAAAGCTTCTACAGAGAAAAGGAACACTGTTCTCACTTTTAACCATACTTTGACATATCCAAAACAGATGATTCTCATTTCAGAGTAACACATGTGCGTTTCTCACAAAAGCATTTCATGAAATTCATACACTTTCAAAGAACGTGATTATCTTTCAAAGTAAAGCTTCTACAGAGAAAAGGAACACTGTTCTCACTTTTAACCATACTTTGACATATCCCAAACAGACGCTTCTCATTTCAGAGTAACACATGTGCGTTTCTCACAAAAGCATTTCATGAAATTCTTTTGCTTTCAAAGAACGTGATTATCTTTCAAAGTAAAGCTTCTACAGAGAAAAGGAACACTGTTCTCACTTTTAACCATACTTTGACATATCCCAAACAGACGCTTCTCATTTCAGAGTAACACATGTGCGTTTCTCACAAAAGCATTTCATGAAATTCATACACTTTCAAAGAACGTGATTATCTTTCAAAGTAAAGCTTCTACAGAGAAAAGGAACACTGTTCTCACTTTTAACCATACTTTGACATATCCCAAACAGACGCTTCTCATTTCAGAGTAACACATGTGCGTTTCTCACAAAAGCATTTCATGAAATTCATACACTTTCAAAGAACGTGATTATCTTTCAAAGTAAAGCTTCTACAGAGAAAAGGAACACTGTTCTCACTTTTAACCATACTTTGACATATCCCAAACAGACGCTTCTCATTTCAGAGTAACACATTTGCGTTTCTCACAAAAGCATTTCATGAAATTCATACACTTTCAAAGAACGTGATTATCTTTCAAAGTAAAGCTTCTACAGAGAAAAGGAACACTGTTCTCACTTTTAACAATACTTTGACATATCCCAAACAGACGCTTCTCATATCAGATTAACACATGTGCGTTTCTCAAAAAAGCATTTCATGAAATACTTTTGCTTTCAAAGAACGTGATTATCATTCAAAGCAAAGCTTCTACATAGAAAAGGAACACTGTTCTCACTTTTAACCATACTTTGACATATCCAAAACTGATGATTCTCATTTCAGAGTAACACATGTGCGTTTCTCACAAAAGCATTTCATGAAATTCATACACTTTCAAAGAACGTGATTATCTTTCAAAGTAAAGCTTCTACAGAGAAAACGAACACTGTTCTCACTTTTAACCATACTTTGACATATCGCAAACAGACGCTTCTCATTTCAGAGTAACACATGTGCGTTTCTCAAAAAAGCATTTTATTAAATTCTTTTGCTTTCAAAGAACGTGATTATCTTTCAAAGTAAAGCTTCTACAGAGAAAAGGAACACTGTTCTCACTTTTAACCATACTTTGACATATCCCAAACAGACGCTTCTCATTTCAGAGTAACACATTTGTGTTTCTCACAAAAGCATTTCATGAAATTCATACACTTTCAAAGAACGTGATTATCTTTCAAAGTAAAGCTTCTACAGAGAAAAGGAACACTGTTCTCACTTTTAACAATACTTTGACATATCCCAAACAGACGCTTCTCATTTCAGAGTAACACATGTGCGTTTCTCACAAAAGCATTTCATGAAATTCATACACTTTCAAAGAACGTGATTATCTTTCAAAGTAAAGCTTCTACAGAGAAAAGGAACACTGTTCTCACTTTTAACCATACTTTGACATATCCCAAACAGACGCTTCTCATTTCAGAGTAACACATGTGCGTTTCTCACAAAAGCATTTCATGAAATTCATACACTTTCAAAGAACGTGATTATCTTTCAAAGTAAAGCTTCTACAGAGAAAAGGAACACTGTTCTCACTTTTAACAATACTTTGACATATCCCAAACAGACGCTTCTCATTTCAGAGTAACACATGTGCGTTTCTCACAAAAGCATTTCATGAAATTCATACACTTTCAAAGAACGTGATTATCTTTCAAAGTAAAGCTTCTACAGAGAAAACGAACACTGTTCTCACTTTTAACCATACTTTGACATATCCCAAACAGACGCTTCTCATTTCAGAGTAACACATGTGCGTTTCTCACAAAAGCATTTCATGAAATTCACTGACTTTCAAATGATCGTGATTATCTTTCAAAGTAAAGCTTCTACAGAGAAAAGGAACACTGTTCTCACTTTTAACCATACTTTGACATATCCCAAACAGACGCTTCTCATTTCAGAGTAACACATGTGCGTTTCTCACAAAAGCATTTCATGAAATTCATTCACTTTCAAAGAACGTGATTATCTTACAAAGTAAAGCTTCTACAGAGAAAAGGAACACTGTTCTCACTTTTAACCATACTTTGACATATCCCAAACAGACGCTTCTCATTTCAGAGTAACACATGTGCGTTTCTCATAAAAGCATTTCATGAAATTCATACACTTTCAAAGAACGTGATTATCTTTCAAAGTAAAGCTTCTACAGAGAAAAGGAACACTGTTCTCACTTTTAACCATACTTTGACATATCCCAAACAGACGATTCTCATTTCAGAGTAACACATGTGCGTTTCTCACAAAAGCATTTCATGAAATTCATACACTTTCAAAGAACGTGATTATCTTTCAAAGTAAAGCTTCTACAGAGAAAAGGAACACTGTTCCCACTTTTAACCATACTTTGACATATCCCAAACAGACGCTTCTCATTTCAGAGTAACACATGTGCGTTTCTCACAAAAGCATTTCATTAAATTCTTTTGCTTTCAAAGAACGTGATTATCTTTCAAAGTAAAGCTTCTACAGAGAAAAGGAACACTGTTCTCACTTTTAACCATACTTTGACATATCCCAAACAGACGCTTCTCATTTCAGAGTAACACATGTGCGTTTCTCACAAAAGCATTTCATGAAATTCATACACTTTCAAAGAACGTGATTATCTTTCAAAGTAAAGCTTCTACAGAGAAAAGGAACACTGTTCTCACTTTTAACCATACTTTGACATATCCCAAACAGACGCTTCTCATTTCAGAGTAACACATGTGCGTTTCTCACAAAAGCATTTCATGAAATTCACTGACTTTCAAATGATCGTGATTATCTTTCAAAGTAAAGCTTCTACAGAGAAAAGGAACACTGTTCTCACTTTTAACCATACTTTGACATATCCCAAACAGACGCTTCTCATTTCAGAGTAACACATGTGCGTTTCTCACAAAAGCATTTCATGAAATTCATACACTTTCAAAGAACGTGATTATCTTTCAAAGTAAAGCTTCTACAGAGAAAAGGAACACTGTTCTCACTTTTAACCATACTTTGACATATCCCAAACAGACGCTTCTCATTTCAGAGTAACACATGTGCGTTTCTCACAAAAAGCATTTCATGAAATTCATACACTTTCAAAGAACGTGATTATCTTTCAAAGTAAAGCTTCTACAGAGAAAAGGAACACTGTTCTCACTTTTAACCATACTTTGACATATCCCAAACAGATGATTCTCATTTCAGAGTAACACATGTGCGTTTCTCACAAAAGCATTTCATGAAATTCATACACTTTCAAAGAACGTGATTATCTTTCAAAGTAAAGCTTCTACAGAGAAAAGGAACACTGTTCTCACTTTTAACCATACTTTGACATATCCCAAACAGACGCTTCTCATTTCAGAGTAACACATGTGCGTTTCTCACAAAAGCATTTCATGAAATTCACTGACTTTCAAATGATCGTGATTATCTTTCAAAGTAAAGCTTCTACAGAGAAAAGGAACACTGTTCTCACTTTTAACCATACTTTGACATATCCCAAACAGACGCTTCTCATTTCAGAGTAACACATGTGCGTTTCTCACAAAAGCATTTCATGAAATTCATTCACTTTCAAAGAACGTGATTATCTTTCAAAGTAAAGCTTCTACAGAGAAAAGGAACACTGTTCTCACTTTTAACCATACTTTGACATATCCCAAACAGACGCTTCTCATTTCAGAGTAACACATGTGCGTTTCTCACAAAAGCATTTCATGAAATTCATACACTTTCAAAGAACGTGATTATCTTTCAAAGTAAAGCTTCTACAGAGAAAAGGAACACTGTTCTCACTTTTAACCATACTTTGACATATCCCAAACAGACGATTCTCATTTCAGAGTAACACATGTGCGTTTCTCACAAAAGCATTTCATGAAATTCATACACTTTCAAAGAACGTGATTATCTTTCAAAGTAAAGCTTCTACAGAGAAAAGGAACACTGTTCTCACTTTTAACCATACTTTGACATATCCCAAACAGACGCTTCTCATTTCAGAGTAACACATGTGCGTTTCTCACAAAAGCATTTCATGAAATTCATTTGCTTTCAAAGAACGTGATTATCTTTCAAAGTAAAGCTTCTACAGAGAAAAGGAACACTGTTCTCACTTTTAACCATACTTTGACATATCCCAAACAGACGCTTCTCATTTCAGAGTAACACATGTGCGTTTCTCACAAAAGCATTTCATGAAATTCACTGACTTTCAAATGATCGTGATTATCTTTCAAAGTAAAGCTTCTACAGAGAAAAGGAACACTGTTCTCACTTTTAACCATACTTTGACATATCCCAAACAGACGCTTCTCATTTCAGAGTAACACATGTGCGTTTCTCACAAAAGCATTTCATGAAATTCACTGACTTTCAAAGATCGTGATTATCTTTCAAAGTAAAGCTTCTACAGAGAAAAGGAACACTGTTCTCACTTTTAACCATACTTTGACATATCCCAAACAGACGCTTCTCATTTCAGAGTAACACATTTGCGTTTCTCACAAAAGCATTTCATGAAATTCACTGACTTTCAAAGAACGTGATTATCTTTCAAAGTAAAGCTTCTACAGAGAAAAGGAACACTGTTCTCACTTTTAACCATACTTTGACATATCCCAAACAGACGCTTCTCATATCAGATTAACACATGTGCGTTTCTCAAAAAAGCATTTCATGAAATACTTTTGCTTTCAAAGAACGTGATTATCATTCAAAGCAAAGCTTCTACATAGAAAAGGAACACTGTTCTCACTTTTAACCATACTTTGACATATCCAAAACTGATGATTCTCATTTCAGAGTAACACATGTGCGTTTCTCACAAAAGCATTTCATGAAATTCATACACTTTCAAAGAACGTGATTATCTTTCAAAGTAAAGCTTCTACAGAGAAAAGGAACACTGTTCTCACTTTTAACCATACTTTGACATATCCCAAACAGACGCTTCTCATTTCAGAGTAACACATGTGCGTTTCTCACAAAAGCATTTCATGAAATTCATTGACTTTCAAAGAACGTGATTATCTTTCAAAGTAAAGCTTCTACAGAGAAAAGGAACACTGTTCTCACTTTTAACCATACTTTGACATATCCCAAACAGACGCTTCTCATTTCAGAGTAACACATGTGCGTTTCTCACAAAAGCATTTCATGAAATTCATACACTTTCAAAGAACGTGATTATCTTTCAAAGTAAAGCTTCTACAGAGAAAAGGAACACTGTTCTCACTTTTAACCATACTTTGACATATCCCAAACAGACGCTTCTCATTTCAGAGTAACACATGTGCGTTTCTCACAAAAGCATTTCATGAAATTCATACACTTTCAAAGAACGTGATTATCTTTCAAAGTAAAGCTTCTACAGAGAAAAGGAACACTGTTCTCACTTTTAACCATACTTTGACATATCCCAAACAGACGCTTCTCATTTCAGAGTAACACATGTGCGTTTCTCACAAAAGCATTTCATGAAATTCATACACTTTCAAAGAACGTGATTATCTTTCAAAGTAAAGCTTCTACAGAGAAAAGGAACACTGTTCTCACTTTTAACCATACTTTGACATATCCCAAACAGACGCTTCTCATTTCAGAGTAACACATGTGCGTTTCTCACAAAAGCATTTCATGAAATTCATTTGCTTTCAAAGAACGTGATTATCTTTCAAAGTAAAGCTTCTACAGAGAAAACGAACACTGTTCTCACTTTTAACCATACTTTGACATATCCCAAACAGACGCTTCTCATTTCAGAGTAACACATGTGCGTTTCTCACAAAAGCATTTCATGAAATTCATTCACTTTCAAAGAACGTGATTATCTTTCAAAGTAAAGCTTCTACAGAGAAAAGGAACACTGTTCTCACTTTTAACCATACTTTGACATATCCCAAACAGACGCTTCTCATTTCAGAGTAACACATGTGCGTTTCTCACAAAAGCATTTCATGAAATTCATTGACTTTCAAAGAACGTGATTATCTTTCAAAGTAAAGCTTCTACAGAGAAAAGGAACACTGTTCTCACTTTTAACCATACTTTGACATATCCCAAACAGACGCTTCTCATTTCAGAGTAACACATGTGCGTTTCTCACAAAAGCATTTCATGAAATTCATACACTTTCAAAGAACGTGATTATCTTTCAAAGTAAAGCTTCTACAGAGAAAAGGAACACTGTTCTCACTTTTAACCATACTTTGACATATCCCAAACAGACGCTTCTCATTTCAGAGTAACACATGTGCGTTTCTCACAAAAGCATTTCATGAAATTCATACACTTTCAAAGAACGTGATTATCTTTCAAAGTAAAGCTTCTACAGAGAAAAGGAACACTGTTCTCACTTTTAACCATACTTTGACATATCCCAAACAGACGCTTCTCATTTCAGAGTAACACATGTGCGTTTCTCACAAAAGCATTTCATGAAATTCATACACTTTCAAAGAACGTGATTATCTTTCAAAGTAAAGCTTCTACAGAGAAAAGGAACACTGTTCTCACTTTTAACCATACTTTGACATATCCCAAACAGACGCTTCTCATTTCAGAGTAACACATGTGCGTTTCTCACAAAAGCATTTCATGAAATTCATACACTTTCAAAGAACGTGATTATCTTTCAAAGTAAAGCTTCTACAGAGAAAAGGAACACTGTTCTCACTTTTAACCATACTTTGACATATCCCAAACAGACGCTTCTCATTTCAGAGTAACACATGTGCGTTTCTCACAAAAGCATTTCATTAAATTCTTTTGCTTTCAAAGAACGTGATTATCTTTCAAAGTAAAGCTTCTACAGAGAAAACAAACACTGTTCTCACTTTTAACCATACTTTGACATATCCCAAACAGACGCTTCTCATTTCAGAGTAACACATGTGCGTTTCTCACAAAAGCATTTCATGAAATTCACTTACTTTCAAATGATCGTGATTATCTTTCAAAGTAAAGCTTCTACAGAGAAAAGGAACACTGTTCTCACTTTTAACCATACTTTGACATATCCCAAACAGACGCTTCTCATTTCAGAGTAACACATGTGCGTTTCTCACAAAAGCATTTCATGAAATTCACTGACTTTCAAAGAACGTGATTATCTTTCAAAGTAAAGCTTCTACAGAGAAAAGGAACACTGTTCTCACTTTTAACCATACTTTGACATATCCCAAACAGACGCTTCTCATTTCAGAGTAACACATGTGCGTTTCTCACAAAAGCATTTCATGAAATTCACTGACTTTCAAAGAACGTGATTATCTTTCAAAGTAAAGCTTCTACAGAGAAAAGGAACACTGTTCTCACTTTTAACCATACTTTGACATATCCCAAACAGACGCTTCTCATTTCAGAGTAACACATGTGCGTTTCTCACAAAAGCATTTCATGAAATTCTTTTGCTTTCAAAGAACGTGATTATCTTTCAAAGTAAAGCTTCTACAGAGAAAACGAACACTGTTCTCACTTTTAACCATACTTTGACATATCCCAAACAGACGCTTCTCATTTCAGAGTAACACATGTGCGTTTCTCACAAAAGCATTTCATGAAATTCATACACTTTCAAAGAACGTGATTATCTTTCAAAGTAAAGCTTCTACAGAGAAAAGGAACACTGTTCTCACTTTTAACCATACTTTGACATATCCCAAACAGACGCTTCTCATTTCAGAGTAACACATGTGCGTTTCTCACAAAAGCATTTCATGAAATTCACTGACTTTCAAATGATCGTGATTATCTTTCAAAGTAAAGCTTCTACAGAGAAAAGGAACACTGTTCTCACTTTTAACCATACTTTGACATATCCCAAACAGACGCTTCTCATTTCAGAGTAACACATTTGCGTTTCTCACAAAAGCATTTCATGAAATTCACTGACTTTCAAATGATCGTGATTATCTTACAAAGTAAAGCTTCTACAGAGAAAAGGAACACTGTTCTCACTTTTAACCATACTTTGACATATCCCAAACAGATGCTTCTCATATCAGATTAACACATGTGCGTTTCTCAAAAAAGCATTTCATGAAATACTTTTGCTTTCAAAGAACGTGATTATCATTCAAAGCAAAGCTTCTACATAGAAAAGGAACACTGTTCTCACTTTTAACCATACTTTGACATATCCAAAACTGATGATTCTCATTTCAGAGTAACACATGTGCGTTTCTCACAAAAGCATTTCATGAAATTCATACACTTTCAAAGAACGTGATTATCTTTCAAAGTAAAGCTTCTACAGAGAAAACGAACACTGTTCTCACTTTTAACCATACTTTGACATATCGCAAACAGACGCTTCTCATTTCAGAGTAACACATGTGCGTTTCTCTCAAAAGCATTTCATGAAATTCTTTACTGCTTTCAAAGAACGTGATTATCTTTCAAAGTAAAGCTTCTACAGAGAAAAGGAACACTGTTCTCACTTTTAACCATACTTTGACATATCCCAAACAGACGCTTCTCATTTCAGAGTAACACATGTGCGTTTCTCACAAAAGCATTTCATGAAATTCATACACTTTCAAAGAACGTGATTATCTTTCAAAGTAAAGCTTCTACAGAGAAAAGGAACACTGTTCTCACTTTTAACAATACTTTGACATATCCCAAACAGACGCTTCTCATTTCAGAGTAACACATGTGCGTTTCTCACAAAAGCATTTCATGAAATTCATACACTTTCAAAGAACGTGATTATCTTTCAAAGTAAAGCTTCTACAGAGAAAAGGAACACTGTTCTCACTTTTAACCATACTTTGACATATCCCAAACAGACGCTTCTCATTTCAGAGTAACACATGTGCGTTTCTCACAAAAGCATTTCATGAAATTCATACACTTTCAAAGAACGTGATTATCTTTCAAAGTAAAGCTTCTACAGAGAAAAGGAACACTGTTCTCACTTTTAACCATACTTTGACATATCCCAAACAGACGCTTCTCATTTCAGAGTAACACATGTGCGTTTCTCACAAAAGCATTTCATGAAATTCATACACTTTCAAAGAACGTGATTATCTTTCAAAGTAAAGCTTCTACAGAGAAAAGGAACACTGTTCTCACTTTTAACCATACTTTGACATATCCCAAACAGACGCTTCTCATTTCAGAGTAACACATGTGCGTTTCTCACAAAAGCATTTCATAAATCTCTAAAAAAGCATTTCATGAAATTCACTCACTTTCAAATGAACGTGATTATCTTTCAAAGTAAAAAGCTTCTACAGAGAAAAGGAACACTGTTCTCACTTTTAACCATACTTTGACATATCCCAAACAGACGCTTCTCATTTCAGAGTAACACATGTGCGTTTCTCACAAAAGCATTTCATGAAATTCATACACTTTCAAAGAACGTGATTATCTTTCAAAGTAAAGCTTCTACAGAGAAAAGGAACACTGTTCTCACTTTTAACCATACTTTGACATATCCCAAACAGACGCTTCTCATTTCAGAGTAACACATGTGCGTTTCTCACAAAAGCATTTCATGAAATTCATTTACTTTCAAAGAACGTGATTATCTTTCAAAGTAAAGCTTCTACAGAGAAAAGGAACACTGTTCTCACTTTTAACCATACTTTGACATATCCCAAACAGACGCTTCTCATTTCAGAGTAACACATGTGCGTTTCTCACAAAAGCATTTCATGAAATTCATACACTTTCAAAGAACGTGATTATCTTTCAAAGTAAAAAGCTTCTACAGAGAAAAGGAACACTGTTCTCACTTTTAACCATACTTTGACATATCCCAAACAGACGATTCTCATTTCAGAGTAACACATGTGCGTTTCTCACAAAAGCATTTCATGAAATTCATACACTTTCAAAGAACGTGATTATCTTTCAAAGTAAAGCTTCTACAGAGAAAAGGAACACTGTTCCCACTTTTAACCATACTTTGACATATCCCAAACAGACGCTTCTCATTTCAGAGTAACACATGTGCGTTTCTCACAAAAGCATTTCATGAAATTCTTTTGCTTTCAAAGAACGTGATTATCTTTCAAAGTAAAGCTTCTACAGAGAAAACAAACACTGTTCTCACTTTTAACCATACTTTGACATATCCCAAACAGACGCTTCTCATTTCAGAGTAACACATGTGCGTTTCTCACAAAAGCATTTCATGAAATTCACTTACTTTCAAATGATCGTGATTATCTTTCAAAGTAAAGCTTCTACAGAGAAAAGGAACACTGTTCTCACTTTTAACCATACTTTGACATATCCCAAACAGACGCTTCTCATTTCAGAGTAACACATGTGCGTTTCTCACAAAAGCATTTCATGAAATTCACTGACTTTCAAATGATCGTGATTATCTTTCAAAGTAAAGCTTCTACAGAGAAAAGGAACACTGTTCTCACTTTTAACCATACTTTGACATATCCCAAACAGACGCTTCTCATTTCAGAGTAACACATTTGCGTTTCTCACAAAAGCATTTCATGAAATTCACTGACTTTCAAATGATCGTGATTATCTTACAAAATAAAGCTTCTACAGAGAAAAGGAACACTGTTCTCACTTTTAACCATACTTTGACATATCCCAAACAGACGCTTCTCATTTCAGAGTAACACATGTGCGTTTCTCACAAAAGCATTTCATTAAATTCTTTTGCTTTCAAAGAACGTGATTATCTTTCAAAGTAAAGCTTCTACAGAGAAAAGGAACACTGTTCTCACTTTTAACCATACTTTGACATATCCCAAACAGACGCTTCTCATTTCAGAGTAACACATGTGCGTTTCTCACAAAAGCATTTCATGAAATTCATACACTTTCAAAGAACGTGATTATCTTTCAAAGTAAAGCTTCTACAGAGAAAAGGAACACTGTTCTCACTTTTAACCATACTTTGACATATCCCAAACAGACGCTTCTCATTTCAGAGTAACACATGTGCGTTTCTCACAAAAGCATTTCATGAAATTCACTGACTTTCAAATGATCGTGATTATCTTTCAAAGTAAAGCTTCTACAGAGAAAAGGAACACTGTTCTCACTTTTAACCATACTTTGACATATCCCAAACAGACGCTTCTCATTTCAGAGTAACACATTTGCGTTTCTCACAAAAGCATTTCATGAAATTCACTGACTTTCAAATGATCGTGATTATCTTACAAAGTAAAGCTTCTACAGAGAAAAGGAACACTGTTCTCACTTTTAACCATACTTTGACATATCCCAAACAGATGCTTCTCATTTCAGAGTAACACATGTGCGTTTCTCAAAAAAAGCATTTCATGAAATACTTTTGCTTTCAAAGAACGTGATTATCATTCAAAGCAAAGCTTCTACAGAGAAAAGGAACACTGTTCTCACTTTTAACCATACTTTGACATATCCCAAACAGATGATTCTCATTTCAGAGTAACACATGTGCGTTTCTCACAAAAGCATTTCATGAAATTCATACACTTTCAAAGAACGTGATTATCTTTCAAAGTAAAGCTTCTACAGAGAAAAGGAACACTGTTCTCACTTTTAACCATACTTTGACATATCCCAAACAGACGCTTCTCATTTCAGAGTAACACATGTGCGTTTCTCACAAAAGCATTTCATGAAATTCTTTTGCTTTCAAAGAACGTGATTATCTTTCAAAGTAAAGCTTCTACAGAGAAAAGGAACACTGTTCTCACTTTTAACCATACTTTGACATATCCCAAACAGACGCTTCTCATTTCAGAGTAACACATGTGCGTTTCTCACAAAAGCATTTCATGAAATTCATACACTTTCAAAGAACGTGATTATCTTTCAAAGTAAAGCTTCTACAGAGAAAAGGAACACTGTTCTCACTTTTAACCATACTTTGACATATCCCAAACAGACGCTTCTCATTTCAGAGTAACACATGTGCGTTTCTCACAAAAGCATTTCATGAAATTCATACACTTTCAAATGAACGTGATTATCTTTCAAAGTAAAGCTTCTACAGAGAAAAGGAACACTGTTCTCACTTTTAACCATACTTTGACATATCCCAAACAGACGCTTCTCATTTCAGAGTAACACATGTGCGTTTCTCACAAAAGCATTTCATGAAATTCATACACTTTCAAAGAACGTGATTATCTTTCAAAGTAAAGCTTCTACAGAGAAAAGGAACACTGTTCTCACTTTTAACCATACTTTGACCTATCCAAAACAGACGATTCTCATTTCAGAGTAACACATGTGCGTTTCTCACAAAAGCATTTCATGAAATTCATACACTTTCAAAGAACGTGATTATCTTTCAAAGTAAAGCTTCTACAGAGAAAAGGAACACTGTTCTCACTTTTAACCATACTTTGACATATCCCAAACAGACGCTTCTCATTTCAGAGTAACACATGTGCGTTTCTCACAAAAGCATTTCATTAAATTCTTTTGCTTTCAAAGAACGTGATTATCTTTCAAAGTAAAGCTTCTACAGAGAAAACAAACACTGTTCTCACTTTTAACCATACTTTGACATATCCCAAACAGACGCTTCTCATTTCAGAGTAACACATGTGCGTTTCTCACAAAAGCATTTCATGAAATTCACTTACTTTCAAATGATCGTGATTATCTTTCAAAGTAAAGCTTCTACAGAGAAAAGGAACACTGTTCTCACTTGTAACCATACTTTGACATATCCCAAACAGACGCTTCTCATTTCAGAGTAACACATGTGCGTTTCTCACAAAAGCATTTCATGAAATTCACTGACTTTCAAATGATCGTGATTATCTTTCAAAGTAAAGCTTCTACAGAGAAAAGGAACACTGTTCTCACTTTTAACCATACTTTGACATATCCCAAACAGACGCTTCTCATTTCAGAGTAACACATGTGCGTTTCTCACAAAAGCATTTCATGAAATTCATACACTTTCAAAGAACGTGATTATCTTTCAAAGTAAAGCTTCTACAGAGAAAACGAACACTGTTCTCACTTTTAACCATACTTTGACATATCCCAAACAGACGCTTCTCATTTCAGAGTAACACATGTGCGTTTCTCACAAAAGCATTTCATGAAATTCATTTGCTTTCAAAGAACGTGATTATCTTTCAAAGTAAAGCTTCTACAGAGAAAAGGAACACTGTTCTCACTTTTAACCATACTTTGACATATCCCAAACAGACGCTTCTCATTTCAGAGTAACACATGTGCGTTTCTCACAAAAGCATTTCATGAAATTCATACACTTTCAAAGAACGTGATTATCTTTCTAGATACTTTCAAAGTAAAGCTTCTACAGAGAAAAGGAACACTGTTCTCACTTTTAACCATACTTTGACATATCCCAAACAGACGATTCTCATTTCAGAGTAATACATGTGCGTTTCTCACAAAAGCATTTCATGAAATTCATACACTTTCAAAGAACGTGATTATCTTTCAAAGTAAAGCTTCTACAGAGAAAAGGAACACTGTTCCCACTTTTAACCATACTTTGACATATCCCAAACAGACGCTTCTCATTTCAGAGTAACACATGTGAGTTTCTCACAAAAGCATTTCATGAAATTCTTTTGCTTTCAAAGAACGTGATTATCTTTCAAAGTAAAGCTTCTACAGAGAAAACAAACACTGTTCTCACTTTTAACCATACTTTGACATATCCCAAACAGACGCTTCTCATTTCAGAGTAACACATGTGCGTTTCTCACAAAAGCATTTCATGAAATTCACTTACTTTCAAATGATCGTGATTATCTTTCAAAGTAAAGCTTCTACAGAGAAAAGGAACACTGTTCTCACTTTTAACCATACTTTGACATATCCCAAACAGACGCTTCTCATTTCAGAGTAACACATGTGCGTTTCTCACAAAAGCATTTCATAAAATTCACTGACTTTCAAATGATCGTGATTATCTTTCAAAGTAAAGCTTCTACAGAGAAAAGGAACACTGTTCTCACTTTTAACCATACTTTGACATATCCCAAACAGACGCTTCTCATTTCAGAGTAACACATGTGCGTTTCTCACAAAAGCATTTCATGAAATTCACTGACTTTCAAATGATCATGATTATCTTACAAAATAAAGCTTCTACAGAGAAAAGGAACACTGTTCTCACTTTTAACCATACTTTGACATATCCCAAACAGACGCTTCTCATTTCAGAGTAACACATGTGCGTTTCTCACAAAAGCATTTCATGAAATTCTTTTGCTTTCAAAGAACGTGATTATCTTTCAAAGTAAAGCTTCTACAGAGAAAACGAACACTGTTCTCACTTTTAACCATACTTTGACATATCCCAAACAGACGCTTCTCATTTCAGAGTAACACATGTGCGTTTCTCACAAAAGCATTTCATGAAATTCATACACTTTCAAAGAACGTGATTATCTTTCAAATTAAAGATTCTACAGAGAAAAGGAACACTGTTCTCACTTTTAACCATACTTTGAAATATCCCAAACAGACGCTTCTCATTTCAGAGTAACACACGTGCGTTTCTCACAAAAGCATTTCATGAAATTCACTGACTTTCAAATGATCGTGATTATCTTTCAAAGTAAAGCTTCTACAGAGAAAAGGAACACTGTTCTCACTTTTAACCATACTTTGACATATCCCAAACAGACGCTTCTCATTTCAGAGTAACACATTTGCGTTTCTCACAAAAGCATTTCATGAAATTCACTGACTTTCAAATGATCATGATTATCTTACAAAATAAAGCTTCTACAGAGAAAAGGAACACTGTTCTCACTTTTAACCATACTTTGACATATCCCAAACAGATGCTTCTCATATCAGATTAACACATGTGCGTTTCTCAAAAAAGCATTTCATGAAATACTTTTGCTTTCAAAGAACTTGATTATCATTCAAAGCAAAGCTTCTACATAGAAAAGGAACACTGTTCTCAATTTTAACCATACTTTGACATATCCAAAACTGATGATTCTCATTTCAGAGTAACACATGTGCGTTTCTCACAAAAGCATTTCATGAAATTCATACACTTTCAAAGAACGTGATTATCTTTCACAGTAAAGCTTCTACAGAGAAAACGAACACTGTTCTCACTTTTAACCATACTTTGACATATCGCAAACAGACGCTTCTCATTTCAGAGTAACACATGTGCGTTTCTCTAAAAGCATTTCATGAAATTCTTTTGCTTTCAAAGAACGTGATTATCTTTCAAAGTAAAGCTTCTACAGAGAAAAGGAACACTGTTCTCACTTTTAACCATACTTTGACATATCCCAAACAGACGCTTCTCATTTCAGAGTAACACATTTGCATTTCTCACAAAAGCATTTCATGAAATTCATACACTTTCAAAGAACGTGATTATCTTTCAAAGTAAAGCTTCTACAGAGAAAAGGAACACTGTTCTCACTTTTAACAATACTTTGACATATCCCAAACAGACGCTTCTCATTTCAGAGTAACACATGTGCGTTTCTCACAAAAGCATTTCATGAAATTCATACACTTTCAATGAACGTGATTATCTTTCAAAGTAAAGCTTCTACAGAGAAAAGGAACACTGTTCTCACTTTTAACCATACTTTGACATATCCCAAACAGACGCTTCTCATTTCAGAGTAACACATGTGCGTTTCTCACAAAAGCATTTCATGAAATTCACTGACTCTCAAATGATCGTGATTATCTTTCAAAGTAAAGCTTCTACAGAGAAAAGGAACACTGTTCTCACTTTTAACCATACTTTGACATATCCCAAACAGACGCTTCTCATTTCAGAGTAACACATGTGCGTTTCTCACAAAAGCATTTCATGAAATTCACTGACTCTCAAATGATCGTGATTATCTTTCAAAGTAAAGCTTCTACAGAGAAAACGAACACTGTTCTCACTTTTAACCATACTTTGACATATCCCAAACAGACGCTTCTCATTTCAGAGTAACACATTTGCGTTTCTCACAAAAGCATTTCATGAAATTCATACACTTTCAAAGAACGTGATTATCTTTCAAAGTAAAGCTTCTACAGAGAAAACGAACACTGTTCTCACTTTTAACCATACTTTGACATATCCCAAACAGACGCTTCTCATTTCAGAGTAACACATGTGCGTTTCTCACAAAAGCATTTCATGAAATTCACTGACTTTCAAATGATCGTGATTATCTTTCAAAGTAAAGCTTCTACAGAGAAAAGGAACACTGTTCTCACTTTTAACCATACTTTGACATATCCCAAACAGACGCTTCTCATTTCAGAGTAACACATGTGCGTTTCTCACAAAAGCATTTCATGAAATTCATACACTTTCAAAGAACGTGATTATCTTTCAAAGTAAAGCTTCTACAGAGAAAAGGAACACTGTTCTCACTTTTAACCATACTTTGACCGATCCAAAACTGACGATTCTCATTTCAGAGTAATACATGTGCGTTTCTCACAAAAGCATTTCATGAAATTCATACACTTTCAAAGAACGTGATTATCTTTCAAAGTAAAGCTTCTACAGAGAAAAGGAACACTGCTCCCACTTTTAACCATACTTTGACATATCCCAAACAGACGCTTCTCATTTCAGAGTAACACATGTGCGTTTCTCACAAAAGCATTTCATTGAATTCTTTTGCTTTCAAAGAACGTGATTATCTTTCAAAGTAAAGCTTCTACAGAGAAAACAAACACTGTTCTCACTTTTAACCATACTTTGACATATCCCAAACAGACGCTTCTCATTTCAGAGTAACACATGTGCGTTTCTCACAAAAGCATTTCATGAAATTCACTGACTTTCAAATGATCATGATTATCTTTCAACGTAAAGCTTCTACAGAGAAAAGGAACACTGTTCTCACTTGTAACCATACTTTGACATATCCCAAACAGACGCTTCTCATTTCAGAGTAACACATGTGCGTTTCTCACAAAAGCATTTCATGAAATTCACTGACTTTCAAATGATCGTGATTATCTTTCAAAGTAAAGCTTCTACAGAGAAAAGGAACACTGTTCTCACTTTTAACCATACTTTGACATATCCCAAACAGACGCTTCTCATTTCAGAGTAACACATTTGCGTTTCTCACAAAAGCATTTCATGAAATTCACTGACTTTCAAATGATCGTGATTATCTTACAAAATAAAGCTTCTACAGAGAAAAGGAACACTGTTCTCACTTTTAACCATACTTTAACATATCCCAAACAGATGCTTCTCATATCAGATTAACACATGTGCGTTTCTCAAAAAAGCATTTCATGAAATACTTTTGCTTTCAAAGAACTTGATTATCATTCAAAGCAAAGCTTCTACATAGAAAAGGAACACTGTTCTCACTTTTAACCATACTTTGACATATCCAAAACTGATGATTCTCATTTCAGAGTAACACATGTGCGTTTCTCACAAAAGCATTTCATGAAATTCATACACTTTCAATGAACGTGATTATCTTTCAAAGTAAAGCTTCTACAGAGAAAACGAACACTGTTCTCACTTTTAACCATACTTTGACATATCCCAAACAGACGCTTCTCATTTCAGAGTAACACATGTGCGTTTCTCACAAAAGCATTTCATGAAATTCACTGACTTTCAAATGATCATGATTATCTTTCAAAGTAAAGCTTCTACAGAGAAAAGGAACACTGTTCTCACTTTTAACCATACTTTGACATATCCCAAACAGACGCTACTCATTTCAGAGTAACACATGTGCGTTTCTCACAAAAGCATTTCATGAAATTCATTCACTTTCAAAGAACGTGATTACCTTACAAAGTAAAGCTTCTACAGAGAAAAGGAACACTGTTCTCACTTTTAACCATACTTTGACATATCCCAAACAGACGCTTCTCATTTGAGAGTAACACATGTGCGTTTCTCACAAAAGCATTTCATGAAATTCATACACTTTCAAAGAACGTGATTATCTTTCAAAGTAAAGCTTCTACAGAGAAAAGGAACACTGTTCTCACTTTTAACCATACTTTGACATATCCCAAACAGACGCTTCTCATTTCAGAGTAACACATGTGCTTTTTTCACAAAAGCATTTCATGAAATTCATACACTTTCAAAGAACGTGATTATCTTTCAAAGTAAAGCTTCTACAGAGAAAACGAACACTGTTCTCACTTTTAACCATACTTTGACATATCCCAAACAGACGCTTCTCATTTCAGAGTAATACATGTGCGTTTCTCACAAAAGCATTTCATGAAATTCATACACTTTCAAAGAACGTGATTATCTTTCAAAGTAAAGCTTCTACAGAGAAAAGGAACACTGCTCCCACTTTTAACCATACTTTGACATATCCCAAACAGACGCTTCTCATTTCAGAGTAACACATGTGAGTTTCTCACAAAAGCATTTCATTAAATTCTTTTGCTTTCAAAGAACGTGATTATCTTTCAAAGTAAAGCTTCTACAGAGAAAACAAACACTGTTCTCACTTTTAACCATACTTTGACATATCCCAAACAGACGCTTCTCATTTCAGAGTAACACATGTGCGTTTCTCACAAAAGCATTTCATGAAATTCACTTACTTTCAAATGATCGTGATTATCTTTCAACGTAAAGTTTCTACAGAGAAAAGGAACACTGTTCTCACTTGTAACCATACTTTGACATATCCCAAACAGACGCTTCTCATTTCAGAGTAACACATGTGCGTTCCTCACAAAAGCATTTCATAAAATTCACTGACTTTCAAATGATCGTGATTATCTTTCAAAGTAAAGCTTCTACAGAGAAAAGGAACACTGTTCTCACTTTTAACCATACTTTGACATATCCCAAACAGACGCTTCTCATTTCAGAGTAACACATGTGCGTTTCTCACAAAAGCATTTCATGAAATTCACTGACTTTCAAATGATCGTGATTATCTTACAAAATAAAGCTTCTACAGAGAAAAGGAACACTGTTCTCACTTTTAACCATACTTTGACATATCCCAAACAGACGCTTCTCATTTCAGAGTAACACATGTGCGTTTCTCACAAAAGCATTTCATTAAATTCTTTTGCTTTCAAAGAACGTGATTATCTTTCAAAGTAAAGCTTCTACAGAGAAAACGAACACTGTTCTCACTTTTAACCATACTTTGACATATCCCAAACAGACGCTTCTCATTTCAGAGTAACACATGTGCGTTTCTCACAAAAGCATTTCATGAAATTCATACACTTTCAAAGAACGTGATTATCTTTCAAAGTAAAGCTTCTACAGAGAAAAGGAACACTGTTCTCACTTTTAACCATACTTTGACATATCCCAAACAGACGCTTCTCATTTCAGAGTAACACATGTGCGTTTCTCACAAAAGCATTTCATGAAATTCACTGACTTTCAAATGATCGTGATTATCTTTCAAAGTAAAGCTTCTACAGAGAAAAGGAACACTGTTCTCACTTTTAACCATACTTTGACATATCCCAAACAGACGCTTCTCATTTCAGAGTAACACATTTGCGTTTCTCACAAAAGCATTTCATGAAATTCACTGACTTTCAAATGATCGTGATTATCTTACAAAATAAAGCTTCTACAGAGAAAAGGAACACTGTTCTCACTTTTAACCATACTTTGACATATCCCAAACAGATGCTTCTCATATCAGATTAACACATGTGCGTTTCTCAAAAAAGCATTTCATGAAATACTTTTGCTTTCAAAGAACTTGATTATCATTCAAAGCAAAGCTTCTACATAGAAAAGGAACACTGTTCTCAATTTTAACCATACTTTGACATATCCAAAACTGATGATTCTCATTTCAGAGTAACACATGTGCGTTTCTCACAAAAGCATTTCATGAAATTCATACACTTTCAAAGAACGTGATTATCTTTCAAAGTAAAGCTTCTACAGAGAAAAGGAACACTGTTCTCACTTTTAACCATACTTTGACATATCGCAAACAGACGCTTCTCATTTCAGAGTAACACATGTGCGTTTCTCACAAAAGCATTTCATGAAATTCTTTTGCTTTCAAAGAACGTGATTATCTTTCAAAGTAAAGCTTCTACAGAGAAAAGGAACACTGTTCTCACTTTTAACCATACTTTGACATATCCCAAACAGACGCTTCTCATTTCAGAGTAACACATTTGCATTTCTCACAAAAGCATTTCATGAAATTCATACACTTTCAAAGAACGTGATTATCTTTCAAAGTAAAGCTTCTACAGAGAAAAGGAACACTGTTCTCACTTTTAACCATACTTTGACATATCCCAAACAGACGCTTCTCATTTCAGAGTAACACATGTGCGTTTCTCACAAAAGCATTTCATGAAATTCATACACTTTCAAAGAACGTGATTATCTTTCAAAGTAAAGCTTCTACAGAGAAAAGGAACACTGTTCTCACTTTTAACCATACTTTGACATATCCCAAACAGACGCTTCTCATTTCAGAGTAACACATGTGCGTTTCTCACAAAAGCATTTCATGAAATTCACTGACTTTCAAATGATCGTGATTATCTTTCAAAGTAAAGCTTCTACAGAGAAAAGGAACACTGTTCTCACTTTTAACCATACTTTGACATATCCCAAACAGACGCTTCTCATTTCAGAGTAACACATGTGCGTTTCTCACAAAAGCATTTCATGAAATTCACTGACTTTCAAATGATCGTGATTATCTTTCAAAGTAAAGCTTCTACAGAGAAAAGAACACTGTTCTCACTTTTAACCATACTTTGACATATCCCAAACAGACGCTTCTCATTTCAGAGTAACACATGTGCGTTTCTCACAAAAGCATTTCATGAAATTCATACACTTTCAAAGAACGTGATTATCTTTCAAAGTAAAGCTTCTACAGAGAAAAAGGAACACTGTTCTCACTTTTAACCATACTTTGACATATCCCAAACAGACGCTTCTCATTTCAGAGTAACACATGTGCGTTTCTCACAAAAGCATTTCATGAAATTCACTGACTTTCAAATGATCGTGATTATCTTTCAAAGTAAAGCTTCTACAGAGAAAAGGAACACTGTTCTCACTTTTAACCATACTTTGACATATCCCAAACAGACGCTTCTCATTTCAGAGTAACACATGTGCGTTTCTCACAAAAGCATTTCATGAAATTCATACACTTTCAAAGAACGTGATTATCTTTCAAAGTAAAGCTTCTACAGAGAAAAGGAACACTGTTCTCACTTTTAACCATACTTTGACATATCCCAAACTGACGATTCTCATTTCAGAGTAACACATGTGCGTTTCTCACAAAAGCATTTCATGAAATTCATACACTTTCAAAGAACGTGATTATCTTTCAAAGTAAAGCTTCTACAGAGAAAAGGAACACTGTTCCCACTTTTAACCATACTTTGACATATCCCAAACAGACGCTTCTCATTTCAGAGTAACACATGTGCGTTTCTCACAAAAGCATTTCATGAAATTCTTTTGCTTTCAAAGAACGTGATTATCTTTCAAAGTAAAGCTTCTACAGAGAAAAACAAACACTGTTCTCACTTTTAACCATACTTT
The DNA here is from genome assembly GCA_902806775.1 of Microtus agrestis. Taxonomy (NCBI): domain Eukaryota; kingdom Metazoa; phylum Chordata; class Mammalia; order Rodentia; family Cricetidae; genus Microtus; species Microtus agrestis. The sequence continues at coordinate 7,186 of CADCXT010002599.1, read as the reverse complement.
GACATATCCCAAACAGACGCTTCTCATTTCAGAGTAACACATGTGCGTTTCTCACAAAAGCATTTCATTAAATTCTTTTGCTTTCAAAGAACGTGATTATCTTTCAAAGTAAAGCTTCTACAGAGAAAAGAACACTGTTCTCACTTTTAACCATACTTTGACATATCCCAAACAGACGCTTCTCATTTCAGAGTAACACATGTGCGTTTCTCACAAAAGCATTTCATGAAATTCATACACTTTCAAAGAACGTGATTATCTTTCAAAGTAAAGCTTCTACAGAGAAAAGGAACACTGTTCTCACTTTTAACCATACTTTGACATATCCCAAACAGACGCTTCTCATTTCAGAGTAACACATGTGCGTTTCTCTCAAAAGCATTTCATGAAATTCACTGACTTTCAAATGATCGTGATTATCTTTCAAAGTAAAGCTTCTACAGAGAAAAGGAACACTGTTCTCACTTTTAACCATACTTTGACATATCCCAAACAGACGCTTCTCATTTCAGAGTAACACATGTGCGTTTCTCACAAAAGCATTTCATGAAATTCACTGACTTTCAAATGATCATGATTATCTTTCAAAGTAAAGCTTCTACAGAGAAAAGGAACACTGTTCTCACTTTTAACCATACTTTGACATATCCCAAACAGACGCTTCTCATTTCAGAGTAACACATGTGCGTTTCTCACAAAAGCATTTCATGAAATTCTTTTGCTTTCAAAGAACGTGATTATCTTTCAAAGTAAAGCTTCTACAGAGAAAAGGAACACTGTTCTCACTTTTAACCATACTTTGACATATCCCAAACAGACGCTTCTCATTTCAGAGTAACACATGTGCGTTTCTCACAAAAGCATTTCATGAAATTCATACACTTTCAAAGAACGTGATTATCTTTCAAAGTAAAGCTTCTACAGAGAAAAGGAACACTGTTCTCACTTTTAACCATACTTTGACATATCCCAAACAGACGCTTCTCTTTTCAGAGTAACACACGTGCGTTTCTCAAAAAGCATTTCATGAAATTCACTGACTTTCAAATGATCGTGATTATCTTTCAAAGTAAAGCTTCTACAGAGAAAAGGAACACTGTTCTCACTTTTAACCATACTTTGACATATCCCAAACAGACGCTTCTCATTTCAGAGTAACACATTTGCGTTTCTCACAAAAGCATTTCATGAAATTCACTGACTTTCAAATGATCGTGATTATCTTACAAAATAAAGCTTCTACAGAGAAAAGGAACACTGTTCTCACTTTTAACCATACTTTGACATATCCCAAACAGATGCTTCTCATATCAGATTAACACATGTGCGTTTCTCAAAAAAGCATTTCATGAAATACTTTTGCTTTCAAAGAACGTGATTATCATTCAAAGCAAAGCTTCTACATAGAAAAGGAACACTGTTCTCACTTTTAACCATACTTTGACATATCCAAAACTGATGATTCTCATTTCAGAGTAACACATGTGCGTTTCTCACAAAAGCATTTCATGAAATTCATACACTTTCAAAGAACGTGATTATCTTTCAAAGTAAAGCTTCTACAGAGAAAAGCGAACACTGTTCTCACTTTTAACCATACTTTGACATATCGCAAACAGACGCTTCTCATTTCAGAGTAACACATGTGCGTTTCTCTCAAAAGCATTTCATGAAATTCTTTTGCTTTCAAAGAACGTGATTATCTTTCAAAGTAAAGCTTCTACAGAGAAAAGGAACACTGTTCTCACTTTTAACCATACTTTGACATATCCCAAACAGACGCTTCTCATTTCAGAGTAACACATTTGCGTTTCTCACAAAAGCATTTCATGAAATTCATACACTTTCAAAGAACGTGATTATCTTTCAAAGTAAAGCTTCTACAGAGAAAAGGAACACTGTTCTCACTTTTAACAATACTTTGACATATCCCAAACAGACGCTTCTCATTTCAGAGTAACACATGTGCGTTTCTCACAAAAGCATTTCATGAAATTCATACACTTTCAAAGAACGTGATTATCTTTCAAAGTAAAGCTTCTACAGAGAAAAGGAACACTGTTCTCACTTTTAACCATACTTTGACATATCCCAAACAGACGCTTCTCATTTCAGAGTAACACATGTGCGTTTCTCACAAAAGCATTTCATGAAATTCACTGACTTTCAAATGATCGTGATTATCTTTCAAAGTAAAGCTTCTACAGAGAAAAGGAACACTGTTCTCACTTTTAACCATACTTTGACATATCCCAAACAGACGCTTCTCATTTCAGAGTAACACATGTGCGTTTCTCACAAAAGCATTTCATGAAATTCACTGACTTCTCAAATGATCGTGATTATCTTTCAAAGTAAAGCTTCTACAGAGAAAACGGAACACTGTTCTCACTTTTAACCATACTTTGACATATCCCAAACAGACGCTTCTCATTTCAGAGTAACACATGTGCGTTTCTCACAAAAGCATTTCATGAAATTCATACACTTTCAAAGAACGTGATTATCTTTCAAAGTAAAGCTTCTACAGAGAAAAGGAACACTGTTCTCACTTTTAACCATACTTTGACATATCCCAAACAGACGCTTCTCATTTCAGAGTAACACATGTGCGTTTCTCACAAAAGCATTTCATGAAATTCACTGACTTTCAAATGATCGTGATTATCTTTCAAAGTAAAGCTTCTACAGAGAAAAGGAACACTGTTCTCACTTTTAACCATACTTTGACATATCCCAAACAGACGCTTCTCATTTCAGAGTAACACATGTGCGTTTCTCACAAAAGCATTTCATGAAATTCATACACTTTCAAAGAACGTGATTATCTTTCAAAGTAAAGCTTCTACAGAGAAAAGGAACACTGTTCTCACTTTTAACCATACTTTGACATATCCCAAACAGACGACTTCTCATTTCAGAGTAATACATGTGCGTTTCTCACAAAAGCATTTCATGAAATTCATACACTTTCAAAGAACGTGATTATCTTTCAAAGTAAAGCTTCTACAGAGAAAAGGAACACTGTTCCCACTTTTAACCATACTTTGACATATCCCAAACAGACGCTTCTCATTTCAGAGTAACACATGTGCGTTTCTCACAAAAGCATTTCATTGAATTCTTTTGCTTTCAAAGAACGTGATTATCTTTCAAAGTAAAGCTTCTACAGAGAAAAGGAACACTGTTCTCACTTTTAACCATACTTTGACATATCCCAAACAGACGCTTCTCTTTTCAGAGTAACACATGTGCGTTTCTCACAAAAGCATTTCATGAAATTCACTGACTTTCAAATGATCATGATTATCTTTCAAAGTAAAGCTTCTACAGAGAAAAGGAACACTGTTCTCACTTTTAACCATACTTTGACATATCCCAAACAGACGCTTCTCATTTCAGAGTAACACATGTGCGTTTCTCACAAAAGCATTTCATGAAATTCACTGACTTTCAAATGATCGTGATTATCTTTCAAAGTAAAGCTTCTACAGAGAAAAGGAACACTGTTCTCACTTTTAACCATACTTTGACATATCCCAAACAGACGCTTCTCATTTCAGAGAGTAACACATTTGCGTTTCTCACAAAAGCATTTCATGAAATTCACTGACTTTCAAATGATCGTGATTATCTTTCAAAGTAAAGCTTCTACAGAGAAAAGGAACACTGTTCTCACTTTTAACCATACTTTGACATATCCCAAACAGATGCTTCTCATTTCAGATTAACACATGTGCGTTTCTCAAAAGCATTTCATGAAATACTTTTGCTTTCAAAGAACGTGATTATCATTCAAAGCAAAGCTTCTACATAGAAAAGGAACACTGTTCTCACTTTTAACCATACTTTGACATATCCAAAACAGATGATTCTCATTTCAGAGTAACACATGTGCGTTTCTCACAAAAGCATTTCATGAAATTCATACACTTTCAAAGAACGTGATTATCTTTCAAAGTAAAGCTTCTACAGAGAAAACGAACACTGTTCTCACTTTTAACCATACTTTGACATATCCCAAACAGACGCTTACTCATTTCAGAGTAACACATGTGCGTTTCTCACAAAAGCATTTCATGAAATTCATTCACTTTCAAAGAACGTGATTATCTTTCAAAGTAAAGCTTCTACAGAGAAAACAAACACTGTTCTCACTTTTAACCATACTTTGACCGATCCAAAACAGACGATTCTCATTTCAGAGTAATACATGTGCGTTTCTCACAAAAGCATTTCATGAAATTCATACACTTTCAAAGAACGTGATTATCTTTCAAAGTAAAGCTTCTACAGAGAAAAGGAACACTGCTCCCACTTTTAACCATACTTTGACATATCCCAAACAGACGCTTCTCATTTCAGAGTAACACATGTGAGCTTTCTCACAAAAGCATTTCATTAAATTCTTTTGCTTTCAAAGAACGTGATTATCTTTCAAAGTAAAGCTTCTACAGAGAAAACAAACACTGTTCTCACTTTTAACCATACTTTGACATATCCCAAACAGACGCTTCTCATTTCAGAGTAACACATGTGCGTTTCTCACAAAAGCATTTCATGAAATTCACTGACTTTCAAAGATCGTGATTATCTTTCAACGTAAAGCTTCTACAGAGAAAAAAGGGAACACTGTTCTCACTTGTAACCATACTTTGACATATCCCAAACAGACGCTTCTCATTTCAGAGTAACACATGTGCGTTTCTCACAAAAGCATTTCATGAAATTCACTGACTTTCAAATGATCGTGATTATCTTTCAAAGTAAAGCTTCTACAGAGAAAAGGAACACTGTTCTCACTTTTAACCATACTTTGACATATCCCAAACAGACGCTTCTCATTTCAGAGTAACACATGTGCGTTTCTCACAAAAGCATTTCATGAAATTCATACACTTTCAAAGAACGTGATTATCTTTCAAAGTAAAGCTTCTACAGAGAAAAGGAACACTGTTCTCACTTTTAACCATACTTTGACATATCCCAAACAGACGCTTCTCATTTCAGAGTAACACATGTGCGTTTCTCACAAAAGCATTTCATGAAATTCATACACTTTCAAAGAACGTGATTATCTTTCAAAGTAAAGCTTCTACAGAGAAAAGGAACACTGTTCTCACTTTTAACCATACTTTGACATATCCCAAACAGACGCTTCTCATTTCAGAGTAACACATGTGCGTTTCTCACAAAAGCATTTCATGAAATTCTTTTGCTTTCAAAGAACGTGATTATCTTTCAAAGTAAAGCTTCTACAGAGAAAAGGAACACTGTTCTCACTTTTAACCATACTTTGACATATCCCAAACAGACGCTTCTCATTTCAGAGTAACACATGTGCGTTTCTCACAAAAGCATTTCATGAAATTCACTGACTTTCAAATGATCGTGATTATCTTTCAAAGTAAAGCTTCTACAGAGAAAAGGAACACTGTTCTCACTTTTAACCATACTTTGACATATCCCAAACAGACGCTTCTCATTTCAGAGTAACACATGTGCGTTTCTCACAAAAGCATTTCATGAAATTCACTGACTTTCAAATGATCGTGATTATCTTTCAAAGTAAAGCTTCTACAGAGAAAAGGAACACTGTTCTCACTTTTAACCATACTTTGACATATCCCAAACAGACGCTTCTCATTTCAGAGTAACACATGTGCGTTTCTCACAAAAGCATTTCATGAAATTCACTGACTTTCAAAGAACGTGATTATCTTTCAAAGTAAAGCTTCTACAGAGAAAAGGAACACTGTTCTCACTTTTAACCATACTTTGACATATCCCAAACAGACGCTTCTCATTTCAGAGTAACACATGTGCGTTTCTCACAAAAGCATTTCATGAAATTCTTTTGCTTTCAAAGAACGTGATTATCTTTCAAAGTAAAGCTTCTACAGAGAAAAGGAACACTGTTCTCACTTTTAACCATACTTTGACATATCCCAAACAGACGCTTCTCATTTCAGAGTAACACATGTGCGTTTCTCACAAAAGCATTTCATGAAATTCATTGACTTTCAAAGAACGTGATTATCTTTCAAAGTAAAGCTTCTACAGAGAAAAGGAACACTGTTCTCACTTTTAACCATACTTTGACATATCCCAAACAGACGCTTCTCATTTCAGAGTAACACATGTGCGTTTCTCACAAAAGCATTTCATGAAATTCATTCACTTTCAAAGAACGTGATTATCTTTCAAAGTAAAGCTTCTACAGAGAAAAGGAACACTGTTCTCACTTTTAACCATACTTTGACATATCCCAAACAGACGCTTCTCATTTCAGAGTAACACATGTGCGTTTCTCACAAAAGCATTTCATGAAATTCATACACTTTCAAAGAACGTGATTATCTTTCAAAGTAAAGCTTCTACAGAGAAAAGGAACACTGTTCTCACTTTTAACCATACTTTGACATATCCCAAACAGACGCTTCTCATTTCAGAGTAACACATGTGCGTTTCTCACAAAAGCATTTCATGAAATTCATTTGACTTTCAAAGAACGTGATTATCTTTCAAAGTAAAGCTTCTACAGAGAAAAGGAACACTGTTCTCACTTTTAACCATACTTTGACATATCCCAAACAGACGCTTCTCATTTCAGAGTAACACATGTGCGTTTCTCACAAAAGCATTTCATGAAATTCATTTTACTTTCAAAGAACGTGATTATCTTTCAAAGTAAAGCTTCTACAGAGAAAAGGAACACTGTTCTCACTTTTAACCATACTTTGACATATCCCAAACAGACGCTTCTCATTTCAGAGTAACACATGTGCGTTTCTCACAAAAGCATTTCATGAAATTCACTGACTTTCAAAGAACGTGATTATCTTTCAAAGTAAAGCTTCTACAGAGAAAAGGAACACTGTTCTCACTTTTAACCATACTTTGACATATCCCAAACAGACGCTTCTCATTTCAGAGTAACACATGTGCGTTTCTCACAAAAGCATTTCATGAAATTCACTGACTTTCAAATGATCGTGATTATCTTTCAAAGTAAAGCTTCTACAGAGAAAAGGAACACTGTTCTCACTTTTAACCATACTTTGACATATCCCAAACAGATGCTTCTCATTTCAGAGTAACACATGTGCGTTTCTCACAAAAAGCATTTCATGAAATTCATACACTTTCAAAGAACGTGATTATCTTTCAAAGTAAAGCTTCTACA
>CADCXT010002598.1:0-43559 GCA_902806775.1 Microtus agrestis | reverse complement strand
CCTGGGTATTTCTTCTATACCCTCCCCAGTGGCCTGCTACAGCATCCTGTGAGGCCAGCTACAGCCTCCCGTTGGGCCTGCTACAGAGTTTGTATGTCCTGCTACAGCATCTTGTGGAGCATGCTACGTTCTGTGGGTCCGTCTACAGTAACCTGTAGGGCCTGTTACAGCCTCACTTGGGGCCTGCTACACAGCCTGTGTATCTTTGCTATGCCCTCCCCATGGTCCTGTTACAGCGTCCTGTGTGGACTGCTACACAGCCTAGGTATCTCTGCTATACCCTACACAGGGGCCTTCTACAGCATCCTAAGTGACTTGCTAGAGGGTCTCGTGGGGCCTGCCAAAAAGCCTCGTTTTTTTCTGCTATGCTGTTGAAATTGGGAGCGGCCGGGCTGTTTCGTCCCCAGCACCCGGCCGCCCACATTGCTAGCTTAATATCCGAAATAATTACACGGAAACTGTATTCTTTTAAACACTGCCTGGCCCATTATTCGCTAGCTCTTCTCGGCTAACTCTAGCACCTGGACTAGCCCATTTCTTTTAAGGAGTGTAGCAACCCAAGGTGTGCTTACCGGGGAGATTCTAGCCTGCGTCTGCCTGGCATGGGAACATCATGGTGACTCCTACTCAGCTTCCTTCTCCCAGAGTCCTGTTCTCTTTTCTCCACCCACCTAAGGGTGGGCCTATCGAATGGGCCAGGCAGTTTGTTTATTAATAAGAAATCATTCCCACATCATTTCCCCTTTTTCTGTTTAAACAAAAAAAGAAAAGTTTTCATTTTAACATAGTAAAATTACATATAGCAAAACAGTTATCAAGTAAGAATTACAGTTACAATATTTATATCTACTTTATCTTTTATCATAACTAAAGAAAACTATAACTATCCATTCTTCAACTCCCTCAAAGACTACAGAAGGATATAAAACTACCTAAGTAAACAAGAAATCAAACGCTCTAGAAATGACAGAGACATCTCGCTGCCTGGACAGTCACCCAAAGTTCTTTTGTACCATTGGGGCATCTATCTTCTGCCTTCAGGGCCACTGTATCCAGCAGACATTTCACGGAGCAGGAAATTTCAAAGACAGTTCAATCATTTTCTCTTGTGTCCTGCAGAATGTCTCGCAGACTCCTTCATAAGTCATGAACCCCAAAAGACTGTCTCACCTTTAGGCAAGTTTAGCAGTCCTCTCTCTGCGGGTTCTCTGTGTCCATTTTATGCAACAGTCCAGGCAAGAGCAGTTTCTTGCCCAAATGGCTATCAAACTCCATAAGGATCCTCTTCGATGCCCATCTTCCTCTCGAAGTAGATTGGTGCTGCCAGGAGCAGATGTGTCTCATTGTCATGAAAAACCCTAAATTATTAAAACATTAAATGCCATATTCGGTAGTCTTTGAAAGATATGAAGAATGCATATTTGAAAGATATCTATGCACATCTAAAAATCTAACTAACATGACTACAAGCTTGACCATTATTGATGATTATCCATTAACAACCTATATATGTTACATTTTAAATGAACTGCATAATCACAATACGTAATCAAGATCAGAATTACATATACATGTAACAAAATTGACCTTAAAATCCATACCAATGAAAATTATTCATATCTATATCATATACCCCTTTAAATTTAAAAGAACATTTATAAACCATATTTGGGAACATGGGCGCAGTTTTTTTCTCTCTAAACTGCTTCCCGCTGAATGGGGGCGCTGTTAATTAGGTCTTTCATGGTATAACCTGTGTGCCAGGGTCATCTCAGTTGGCAGTTGAGTGAAGTAATTTTTTGAGGGTGTTCACAGCAACCTTCCTGAGGGCGTGGTCTATCATACCAAATCGGGATAGAAGAAATCCACAGGGTCTCATCCTCTGTGAAAACAAAAGAAGAAACTCCTTTCCAAAGCATCATATCCTTAGACCCAAATTCTGAAGTCAAGATACCTTTAGAACATATGTGCAGGTTCAGCTTAGCAGTCTATATAATGAAATGTCTCTCTGTACTTAGGTCCTTCACAGTCAAAAATTTTAAAGAAAACACAATAATACAAAAAATCCAGACTCTCTGTAAATTTTCCATTTTTACATGGCTTATTTTTCTTTATTTCTTTAATCTATAACTACCTGTATAATGTCTCTTTAAAGACTTTACCCCCACTTTTTTTAAGGGCATTAACTTTATTCATTCTCTCTCTATTTTTTTTTCTGTCAAGCCTACGTACATTCATCCAACATTGTGATCCATTTAGTTGTCTGTCTGAATCTGTTTTATTGTGAATCTGTAATTCTTTAACATCCAGGAGCACTTCTTAAAAACTTAAGTTGCATCATGTAGGGGTAATATGGTACCGGTACTGCCTGTGTTCTGCTAAGCCTAAAGTTTAACTGTGCTGTTATCACAGTAATTATGGTAGTTCCTGACGAGCAGCAGAGTTCAGCATGGCAGAGCTAAGCCAAGCCTTTTCTGCCTCAGAGCCACAGTTTCAGGCACACAGCAGTTCACATTGCCATCAAGCAAGCCGTAGAACTTTACTCCAAATGATCCATTCAAAAGCTCTGTCTCCCGCAGGAGCCAGACAGAGATCGCAATGGCGGCACAGCCCAGAAAGCCAGCATTTTCAAACAGCCAGATTTTTCCTCTTGCTGAGTTAGGACAATGTCTTTGAGGCACGCAACCCACAAACAGCAAAAAGCTGTCTTAAATTTTCTCTCTCTCCTTTTTAAGCCCTCTCAGGTTTTACATGGAGTTCATTAGCACGTTGGGTGCCACCTGTTGAAGGAGCAGCGGCCGGGCTCCTGTGACACCAGCACCCAGCTTCCCAGCTGCCCTCGAGGCTAGCTTTACCCCAAAATAATTACACAGAAACTGTATTCTTTTAAACACTGCCTGACCCATTATTGGCTAGCTCTTCTCGGCTATTTCTCGCACATGGACTAGCCCATTTCTTATAAGGTGTGTAGCACCCTAAGGTGTGGTTACCGGGGGAGATTCTAGCCTGCGTCTGCCTGGCATGGGAACATCATGGCGACTCCTACTCAGCTTCCTTCTCCCAGAATCCTGTTCTGTTTTCTCCACCCACCTAAGGGTGGGCCTATCGAATGGGCCAGGCAGTTTCTTTATTAATAAGAAATCATTCCCACATCACTATGCTCTCCAGAGTGGCCTGCTACAATGACCTCTGGGACCCACGACAGCCTTTCTTCGGGCCTGCTACAGTGTCCTGTATGGCCTGCTACACAGCATGGGTATTTTTGCTATACCCTCTCCAGGGTCCTGCTATAGCATCCTGTGTGGCCTGCTATAGGGTCCAGTGGGGCCTGCTACATAGCCTGGGTATCTCTGCTATGCCCTTCCCAGGGGCCTTCTACAGCGTCCTGTGGTTCCTGTTACAGCATCCTGTTGGGCCTGTACAGCATCCTGTACGACAGACTACTAGGGTCCTGAGGGGCCACCTACAGTGACCCGTGGTGTCTGCTACAGTGTCCTAAGGGGCCTGCTACACAGCATGGGTATCTTTGCTATACCCTCAATATGGGCCTGCTACAGCGTCCTGTGGGCCCTGCTACAGATTCCTGTGTGTCCTGCTACACAGCCTGGGTATCTCTGCTATACCCTCCCCTTGGGCCTGCTACAGCATCCTGTGAGGCCTGCTACAGCCTCCCGTTCCACCTGCTATAGTGTTTTTTAGGCCTGCTACAGTTTCTTGTGGAGCTTCCTACGTTCTGTGGGTCCTTCTATAGCAACTTGTAGGGCCTGTTACAGCCTCCCATTGGGCCTGCTACAGTGTCCTTTGTGGCCTTCTACAGGGTCATGTGGGGGCCTGCTACAGAGTCCTGTGGGACCTTCTACACAGCCTGGTTATCTCTGCTGTGCCCTTCTTAGGGGCCTGCTACAGCGCCCTCTGGTGGCTGCTACAGCGTCCTGTGGGACCTGCTACACAGCCTGTGTATCTCTGCTATGCCCTTCATAGGGGCCTGCTACAGAGTCCTGTGGTACCTGCTGCACAGTCTGAGTATCTCTGCTATGCCCTCTACAGGAACACAGCTCTCTGTGCTACTAGAGACAGTTACTAAAGCCTTGCTCTTTCCAACAAACTTGAGCAGGCCTTTGGTCTCCTCCACTGGATAAGTGTGTCCAGCACGGAGCTGCCTGCATTGATTTCTCCAAAAGCCTCCCCCAGTGTTCCAGAAAGCCTCCTCACTTCTGTCATGCCCCATTCACATTAAGAAGGACGCCTTTTCTCTGGGATTTAGGCCAGTTTTCTCTCCCTCTCCTCCTTTTCCTCCTCCTCCTCTTCCTCCTCCTCCTCCTCCTCCTCCTCCTCCTCCTCCTTCTCCTCCTCTTACCTCGTCCTCTTTCTCCTCCTCCTCCTTCTTCTCTTTTTTCTTCTCCTCCTTCTCTTCCTCTTCCTCCTTCTCTTCCCCTTTCTCTTCCTATTCCTCCTCCTCTTTCTTTTTCTTCTGAGACTGGGTTTCTCTGTAGCTTTGGAACCTGTCCTGTATCAAGCTCTTTGTATATCATACTAGCCTCGAACTCACAGAGATCTGCCTTCCTCTCCCTCACTAGTGCTGGGGTTAAAGTTGTGTGCCTCCACATCCCAACCAGGACATTTTTCTTTGACAAGTCTCTTCAGTCTGAAATCTTGTCACAAGGACACTAACCACCTCAATTCAGCTCCTTTTCTGCCTTCTCTCTCTTGCTTTCTGGGAGCAAACCTGTCACCCCCTATGATCCTTCTTTGCTTGCTGCCTCTTCTCTGCCCTGATCCCTCTCCTCAGCTCCTTCCTGCAGTGACACAATTCCTCTAAGCCAGGCTGGATCACTTATGCTGTCTCTCAGCTCCCTCTTGGCACTCATAGGAAACCCCTCTCTCAGGAGTTTCCTTTGTTTCCCCAGGGACATAAATTCATCGAGGCTTTGCTGTCTTCCTGCAAGCAGGTCTTCCTCAGTACAGATCAAAGCTCAATGACGGGCATGTCCAATTTTCAAATTCTCTCGGATGTAACAACCTCTGCCACTGCACAAACAATCCCCAAGTCTCTCATTTGAAACCTTACTCTGCCCTCTTTTTCCAAAGGTCTCTTATTTCTAAGGTCTCTCCACTTCCCACTCTTGAAAGTCTTTCATGGCTATGATTTCTATGGGCCCTGCTCTAAAAGATTAGTCTCTGAAAATTGTGCTATAACTCTGTCTCTGGATTGGTACACTAGCTGAATATAGTTTAAAAAATTATAAATCTGCAACAAAGACATCAACTTCAAAGTTGTAGCAACAGGTGAAATCTGAATTCGCTATATGTGACTCAACTCTTAATTTGAAAATACAAGTACTTACTACATATGTAATCTGAATTCATCTATTGTTTAGGGAAACAGATGATTCTTTTGTACTCTCTTTTCCCAATATCTAATGCTGAGCAACGTTAACAAAGTCAAAGTGGCTGCATGTCTATCTTTAAGTCAGTTTCTATCAACTGACAAGACCAGGGAGCTTGTAAATCCCATGTATCAAATGTATATCATTTATCAAATATATTCTGTTTTTCATTTTACATACCAATCCTAGTTCCCTCTCCCTCTCCTCTTCTCGCTTCCCTACCTTCCCTCCAAACCACTCCCAGTTAATTTTTACCTAACACATAGTAGCCTGTTGTAGAACAGAGTTTACCAAGACACAAGTAGTTAGACATACGTATCTAAGTCGAGTTTTGTTACTTTGAGCAAACCTTTACAACTTTAGCAATTTATAAACTTGGATTAAATTTAGTGGTAAAAGTCCATCATCATATAGATATGTTGAAGGACATTCTTCCTTTTGTCCCCGGATCATTGGGTTACCAGGTGGCCCTGTTTAGGTGCTGAGGAGTTCCATATGGACAGGTGAGTGTGTGCTATCCAGGGGCAGATTGTCCCGGAAGAGAGCAACCCCCCCAGCTCCTTCTGCAGGGCTGTCCTTTTTACACAAGACCCCCCCGCCCAAGCCTGCATTTTCTGCAAGGTCCTTTGCTTGGGAACAGTTCTCTGCTCCTACGCTAAGGCTACCCACCCAGAGCGGTGAGTGCCTGCCTACCGGGCAGGCCTCAAGGACCCCCAAAAGCGAGCAAGCACACCTTCAGCTTGTGCAGCAGGGTCTTCTGTGTTCTACTCGTCCCCGCCCTGCCCCCCAAGTCCCCCCCTTTGTCCATGGGTCATTGGACTACCAGGCGTCCATGTTTTGGTGCTGAGGAGTTCCATCTGGACAAGATGGTTCCTGCTTCTACACTGAAGAGATACACCCAGAGAGTCAGTCATAGCAAAGACTGGACCAAGACACCAGGCCTCTCCTGGCTCATTTGAAGGAAGAGATGGGAAGGCACCAATGCAAGAATTCCTCAAACAACCTGAAAGGCAACATGATATCACCAGAATCCAGGGATCCTGAAATAAGAAGAATTGTACACCTACTCCAAAAGAATTAGAAGAAATCGACTCAAAAGTGAATTATATGAAAATAATAGAAGACCTTAAACAGGAGGTGAAAAACTGCCATAAACAATTAGAGATTACAAACAAAAAGGCAGAGGAAATGAATAAATCACTCAAAGATACCCAAGAAAACCAAGAGAAACAAGAAAAAGCAATCAAACAGGCAAGGGAAGCGGTTCAAGACTTGAAGAATGAAATGGAAGTAATGAAGAAAACACAAACCAAGGAAAGGATGGAGATGGAAAATCTGGGTAAATGAACAGGAACTAAGAGACAAGTACTACCAACAGATTACAAGAGATAGAAGAAAGAATGTCAGACACTGAAGATACCATAGAGAAAATAAACACACTGATTAAAGATAACAGCAAAACCAACAAATTCTCATCACAAAACATTCAGGAAATCTGGGACACAATAAAAAGACCAAACCTAAGAATAATTGGGATAGAAGAAGGAGAAGAAGTACAGCTCAACGGTCCAGAAAATATATTTAATAAAATGATAGAAGAAAACTTTCCCAACCTAAAGGAATATATTCCTTTGAAGATTCAAGAAGCATACAGAACACCGAATAGACTGGACCAAAAAAAAATCGCCTTGCCATATAATAATCAAAACACAAAACATACAGAATAAAGAAATAATATTAACAGCTGCAAAGGAAAAAGGCCAAGTTACTTATAAAGGTAAACCTATCAGACTTACACCTGACTTCTCTATGGAAACCATGAAAGCCAGAAGGTCCTGGATAGAGGTACTCCAGAAGCTAAGAGAACATGGATGCAAGCCTAGACTACTATACCCAACCAAGCTTACATTCAGTATAAATAGAGAAAACAAAATTTTCCAGGATAAAAACAAATTTAAAAATATGTAACCACAAATCCAGCTTTACAGAAAGTAATAGAAGGAAAGTCACAAAGCAAGGAGTCCAACAATGACCACAATAACTCAAACATCTAGAGACCCTTCACCAGCACAACTCAAAGAAGGGAAACACACAAACTCTACTACTAAAAAAGTGACCAGAGTTAATAACCCCTGGTCATTAATATCACTTAATGTCAATGGACTCAACTCACCTATAAAAAGGCACAGGCTAAGAGATTGGATGCGAAAACAGGATCCAACATTCTACTGTTTACAAGAAACACACCTCAACCACAAAGACAGGCACCTACCTAGAGTAAAGGGATGGGAAAAGGTTTATCAAGCAAATGGACCTAAGAAACAAGCAGGTGTGGCCATACTAATTTCTACCAAAGTTGACTTCAAACTTAAATCAATCAGAAGAGACGGAGAGGGACATTTTATACTCATAACAGGAACAATTCATCAGGATGAAGTCTCAGTCCTGAATATCTATGCCCCTAATATAAAAGCACCCACATACATAAAAGAAACATTACTAAAACTCAAGGCTGCCATCAAACCGCACACACTAATAGTAGGAGACTTCAACACTCCTCTCTCACCAATGGACAGGTCAATCAGACTGAAACCTAACAGAGAAATAAGAGAATTAATGGAGGTAATGAATCAAATGGACTTAACAGACATCTATAGAACATTCCACCCAAAAAGAAAAGAATATACCTTCTTCTCTGCAGCTCATGGAAACTTCTCGAAAATTGACCACATACTCGGTAACAAAGCAACCTTCCAGAGATACAAAAAAAATTAGTAACCACCTATGTCTTATTAGATCACCATGGAATAAAGTTAGAATTTAATAATAATTCTACTCCCAGAAAGCCTACAAACTCATGGAAACCTTAAGTGTCTTTTAGCCGTTTGAACTTCTTCTGTTGAGAATTCTCTGTTCAGTTCAGTACCCCATTTTTAATTGCGTTTAAAAAACTAGGCATTTTAAAGTCTACTTTCTTGAGTTCTTTATAAATTTTTGGAGATCAGTCCTTTGTATGTTGTGGGGTTAGTGAAGATTTTCTCCTAATCAGTATGTTACCTTTTTGTCTTAATGACAGTGTCCTTTGCTTACAGAAGCTTCTCACTTTCAGGAGGTCCAATTTATTCAATGTTGCCCTTATTGTCTGTGCTACTGGGGTTATATGTAGCAAGTGGTCTCCTGTGCCCATAGGTTGTAGAGTACTTCCCACTTTCTTTTCTTTCAGGTTCAGTGTGTTCAGATTGAAATTGAGGTCTTTGATCCATTTGGACTTGAGTTTTGTGCATGGTGATAGATATGGATCTATTTTCATTCTTCTACAGGTTGACATCCAGCTATGCCAGCACCATTTGTTGAAGATGCTTTCTTCATTCCATTGTATATTTTTAGCTCCTTTATCAAAAATCAGGTGTTCATAGTTTTTCGGGCTTTCTATTCGATTTCATTGGTCAACTTCTCTGTTTTTATTCCAATACCAAGCTGTTTTCAATACTGTAGCTCTGTAATAGAATTTGAAATCAAGGATGGTAATGCCTCCAGAAGGTCCTTTATTGTATAAGATTGTTTTGGATATCCTGGGTTTTTTGTTTTTCCATATAAAGTTGATTATTGTTCTCTCAAGGTCTGTGAAGAATTTTGTTGGGATTTTAATGTGGATTGCGTTGAATTTATAGTTTGCTATTTTTACTATGTTGATCCTACCCATCCAAGAGCATGGGAGGTCTTTACATTTTCTGGTGTCTTCTTCAATTTCTTTCTTCAATGCCTGAAAATTCTTGTCAAATAGATCTTTCACTTCCTTGGTTAGAGTTACCCAAAGATACTTTATGCAGTTTGTGGCTATCATAAAAGGTGAAGTTTCTCTGAATTCCCTCTCTGCTTATCTATCTTTTGTATATAGAAGGGCTACTGATTTTTTTGAGTTGATCTTGTAACCTTCCACTTCACTGAAGTTATTTATCAGCTGTAGGAGTTCTTTGGTAGAGGTTTGGGGGTCACTAATGTACTCTATTATGTCATCTGCAAATAACAAAAGTTTGACATCTTCCTTTCCAATTCAAATACCCTTGATCTCCATATGTTGTCTTATTGCTATTACTAGAACTTTAAGAACTATGTTGAAGAGCTATCGAGAGAGTGGACAGCCTTGTCGTGCTCCTGATTTTAGTGGGATGGCAGAAATCAACAAAATAGAAACACAGAAAACAGTCCAAAAAATCAATGAAACAGAAAGTTGGTTCTTGGAGAAAATCAACAAGATGGACAAACCCCTATACAAACTAATTAAACAACAAAGAGAGAACACGCAAATAAATAATATCAGAAATGAAAAGGGGGACATAACCACAGACACAGAGGAAATTCAGAGAATCATTAGATCTTACTACAAAAGCCTGTATGCCACAAAACTGGAAAATGCAAAAGAAATGGACATTTTTTAGATACGTACCATATACCAAAGCTAAACCAAGACCAGGTGAACGATCTAAATAGACCAGTTAGTCGCGAAGAACTAGAAGCTGTTATCAAAAATCTCCCCTCCAAAAAAAGCCCAGGACCAGTTGGTTTCAATGCAGAATTCTACCAGAACTTCCAAGAATAGTTATACCTGTACTCCTTAATGTATTTGACAATATAGAAACAGAAAAGTCATTGCCAAATTCCTTTTATGAAGCTACAGTTACCCTGATACCAAAACCACACAAAGACCCAACCAAGAAAGAGAATTACAGGCCTATCTCACTCATGAATATTAATGCAAAAATTCTCAATAAAATACTGGTAAACCGAATACAATAACACATTAGAAAAATTATCCATTATGATCAAGTAGGCTTCATCCCAGAGATGCAGGGCTCGTTCAACATATGAAAATCTATCAATGTAATCCACCATATAAATAAACTGAAAAAAAACCATATGATCATTTCATTAGATGCTGAAAAAGCATTCGACAAAATTCAACACCCCTTTATGATAAAGGTATTGGAGAGACTAGGGATACAAGGGTCATAACTAAATATAATAAATGCTATTTACAGCAAACTGACAGCTAACATTAAATTAAACAGAGAAAAACTCAAAGCCATCCCACTAAAATCAGGAACAAGACAAGGATGTCCACTCTCTCCATACCTCTTCAATATAGTGCTTGAAATTCTAGCAATAGCAATAAGACAACATAAGGGGATCAAGGGGATTCATATTGGAAAGGAAGAAGTTAAGCTTTCATTATTTGCAGATGATATGTTAGTATACATAAGCGACCCCAAAAACTTTACCAAAGAACTCCTACAGCAGATAAACACCTTTAGTAATGTGGCAGGATACAAGATCAACTCCAAAAAATCAGTTGCCTTCCTATACATTAAGGATAAGGAAGCAGAGAGGGAAATCAGAGAAGCATCACCTTTCACGATAGCCACAAAAAGCATAAATTATCTTGGGGTAACCCTGACCAAGGAAGTGAAAAATCTATTTGGCAAGAACTTTAAGTCTTTGAAGAAAGAAATAGAGGAAGACACCAGAAAATGGAAGGATCTCCCTTGCTCTTGGATTGGGAGGATCAACATAGTAAAAATGGCAATTCTACCAAAAGCAATCTATAGATTCAATGCAATCCCCATCAAAATCCCATCAAAATTCTTCACAGATCTGGAGAAGAAAACAATCAACTTTATATGGAAAAACAAAAAACCCAGGATAGCCAAAACAATCTTATACAATAAAAGAATGTCTGGTGGCATTACCATCCCTGACTTCAAACTCTATTACAGAGCTACAGTATTGAAAACAGCTTGGTATTGGCATAAAAACAGAGAAGTTGACCAATGGAATCTAATAGAAGACCCTGACTTTAACCCACAAACCTATGAACACCTGATTTTTGATAAAGGAGCTAAAAGTATACAATGGAGAAAAGAGAGCATCTTTAACAAATTGTGCTGGTAAAACTGAATGTCAATCTGTAGAAGAATGAAAATAGATCCATATCTATCACCATGCACAAAACTCAAGTCCAAGTGGATTAAAGACCTCAATATCAGTCCGAACACACTGAACCTGATAGAAGAGAAAGTGGGAAGTACTCTACAACACGTGGGCACAGGAGACCACTTGCTACGTATAACCCCAGCAGCACAGACAGTAAAGGTCTCATTGAATAAATGGGACTTCCTGATACTGAGAAGCTTCTGTAAAGCAAAGGACACTGTCGCTAAGACAGAAAGGCAACCCCCTGACTGGGAGAAAATCTTCACCAACCCTGCAACTGACAAAGGTCTGATCTCCAAAATATATAAAGAACTCAAGAAACTAGACCGTAAAAGACTAATCAACCCAATTATAAAATGGGGCACTGAGCTGAACAGAGATCTCTCAACAGAAGAAGTTCAAATGGCCAAAAGACATCTAAAGTCATGCTCAACTTCCTTAGTGATCAGGGAAATGCAAATCAAGACAACTTTAAGGTACCATTTTACACCTGTCAGAATGGCAAAAATCAAAAACACCAATGATAGCCTTTGCTGGAGAGGTTGTGGAGAAAGGGGTACACTCAATTGCTGGTGGGAATGCAAACTTGTGCAACCACTCTGGAAAGCAGTGTGGAGGTTTCTCAGGAAATTCGGGATCAACCTACCCATGGACCCAGCAATACCACTCTTGGGAATATACCCAAGAGAGGCCTTATCATACAACAGAAGTATATGCTCTACTATGTTCATAGCAGCATTCTTTGTAATAGCCAGAACCCGGAAACAACCTAGATGCCCTTCAATTGAAGAATGGATGAAGAAAATATGGAATATATACATATTAGAGTACTACTCAGCAGTAAAAAACAAGGACTTCTTGAAGTTTGAAGGCAAATGGATGGAAATAGAAAACACTATCCTGAGTGAGGTAAGCCAGACCCAAAAAGAGGAACATGGGATGTACTCACTCATATTTGGTTTCTAGCCATAAATAAAGGACAGTGAGCATATAATTCGGGTTCTTAGAGAACCCAAATAAGAAGGAGAACCCAAAGAAAAACATATAGGCATTCTACTGAATATTAACCTTCATCAGGCGATGAAAGGAGACAGAGACAGAGACCCACATTGGAGCACCGGACTGAAATCTCAAGGTCCAAATCAGGAGCAGAAGGAGAGAGAGCACGAGCAAGGAACTCAGGACCGCGAGGGGTGCACCCACACACTGAGACAACGGGGATGTTCTATCAGGAACTCACCAAGGTCAGCTGGCCTGGGTCTGAAAAAGCCTGGGTTAACTGGAACATAGCGGACAATGAGGACTACTGAGACTTCAAGAACAATGGCAATGGGTTTTTGATCCTACTGCACCTATTGGCTTTGTGGGAGCCTAGGCAGTTTGGATGCTCACCTTACTAGACCTGGACAGAGTTGGGTGGTCCGTGGACTTCCCACAGGGCAGGGAACCCTGATTGCTCTTTGGGCTGACGAGGGAGGGGGATTTGATTGGGGAGGGAGAGGGAAGGGGAGGCGGCGGTGGGGAAGAGACAGAAATCTTTAATAAATAAAAAATAATTCGGGTTCTTAGAGAACCTAAATAAGAAGGAGAACCCAAAGAAAAACATATAGGCATCCTCCTGAATATTAACCTTCATCAGGCGATGAAAGGAGACAGAGACAGAGACCCACATTGGAGCACCAGACTGAAATCTCAAGGTCCAAATCAGGAGCAGAAGGAGAGAGAGCATGAGCAAGCAACTCAGGACTGCGAGGGGTGCACCCACACACTGAGACAATGGGGATGTTCTATCCGGAACTCACCAAGGCCAGATGAAAAAGCCTGGTTAAAACCTGCCTCGCTGAACATAGCAGACAATGAGGACTACTGAGACCTCAAGAACAATGGCAATGGGTTTTTGATCCTTCTGCACCTATTGGCTTTGTGGGAGCCTAGGCAGTTTGGATGCTCACCTTACTAAACCTGGATAGAGGGGGTGGTCCTTGTACTTCCCACAGGGCAGGGAACCCTGATTGCTCTTTGGGCTGACGAGCGAGCGGGATTTGATTGGGGGAGGAGGAGGGAAGGGGAGGCGGCGGTGGGGAAGAGACAGAAATCTTTAATCAATAAATAAAAAAAAATAAATAAAATAAAAAAATAAAAAAGTTTACATCAGGAAAAGAAAAAAAAGAACTATGTTGAAGAGATATGGTGAGAGTGGACAGCCTTGTCTTATTCCTGATTTTAGTAGAATGGCTTTGAGTTTCTCTCCATTTAATTTGTTATTCGCTGTTGGCTTGATATATATTGCTTTTATTAAATATAGGTATGATCTTTGTATCCCTAACCTCTCCAAAATTTTTATCATAAATGAGAGTTGAATTTTGTCAGATGCTTTTTCTGCATCTAATGAAATGATCATGTTTTTATTCTTTCAGTTTATTTATATGATGGATTACATTGATAGATTTTCATATGTTGAACCAGCCCTGCATCTCAGGGATGAAGCCTACTTGATCATAATGGATAATTTTTTGATGTGTTCTTGGATTCTGTTTGCCAGAATTTTATTGAGAATTTTTGCATCAATGTTCATGAGTGAGATTATTCTGTAATTCTCTTTCTTTGTTGGGTCTTTTTTGGTTTTGGAATCAGGGTCACTGTAGCTTCGTAAAAAGAGTTTGGCAATGGCTCTTCCGTTTCTATTATGTGCAACATATTAAGGAGTATAGGTATCAGATCTTTTTGGAAGTTCTGATAAAATTCTGCATTAAAACCATCTGGTCCTGGGCTTTTTTTGATTGGGAGGTTTTTGGTGATAGCTTCTATTTCCTCACGACTTGTAAGTCTGTTTAAATTGTTCACCTGGTCTTGATTTAATTTTGGTAAATGGTACTTATCTAAAAACAAGTTCATTTCTTTTACATTTTCCAACTTTGTGGCATATAAGCTTTTGTAGTAAGACCTAATGATTCTCTTAATTTCCTTAGTGTCTGGTGTTATGTCCCCCTTTTCATTTCTGATCTTGATACTTTGCATGTTATCTCTCTGCCTTTTGATTAGTTTGGATAAAGGTTTGTCAATCTTGTTGACTTTCTCAAAGAACCAGTTCTTTGTTTCATTGATTCTTTGGATTGTTTTCTGTTTCTATTTTGTTGTTTTCAGCCCTCAGTTTGATTATTTCCACTCTTCTACTCCTCCTGGGAGAGTATGTTTCTTTGTTTTTCTGGAGCTTTCAGCTGTGCTTTTAAGTCTCTAATGTGAGCTTTCTCCGTCTTATTGAAGTGGGCACTTAGAGCTATGAACTTTCCTCTTAGCACTTTTTTCATAGTGTCCCATAGGTTTGGGTATGTTGTGTCTTTATTTTCATTGAATTCAAGGTAGACTTTAATTTCTTTCTTATTTCCTTCCTGACCCAGGGGTGGTTCAGTAGTTGACTGTTCAGCTCCCAAGAGTTTGTAGGCTTTCTGGGAGTAGAATTATTATTAAATTCTAACTTTATTCCATGGTGATCTAATAAGACATAGGTGGTTACTAATTTTTTTTGTATCTCTGGAAGGTTGCTTTGTTACCGAGTATGTGGTCAATTTTTGAGAAGGTTCCATGAGCTGCAGAGAAGAAGGTATATTCTTTTCTTTTTGGGTGGAATGTTCTATAGATGTCTGTTAAGTCCATTTGATTCATTACCTCCATTAATTCTCTTATTTCTCTGTTAGGTTTCTGTCTGATTGACCTGTCCATTGGTGAGAGAGGAGTGTTGAAGTCTCCTACTATTAGTGTGTGTGGTTTGATGGCTGCCTTGAGTTCTAGTAATGTTTCTTTTACCTACATGGGTGCTCTTATATTAGGGGCATAGATATTCAGGATCGAGACTTCATCCTGATGACTTGTTCCTGTTATGAGTATAAAATGGCCTTCTATCTATTCTGATTGATTTTAGTTTGAAGTCAGATTTGTTAGAAATTAGTATGGCCACACCTGCTTCTTTCTTAAGCCTATTGTTTGATAAACATTTTCCCAGCCCTTTACTCTGAGTAGATGTCTGTCTTTGTGGTTGCTGTGTGTTTCTTGTAAACAGGAGAATATTGGATCCTGTTTTTGTATCCATTCTCTGAGCCTGTGCCTTTTTATAGGTCAGTTGAGTCCATTGATTCTTTCAAACTAAAGCATGTAGCTAATAGAACAGTCCTTATACCAGTAAAAATGCTTTGAAAATTATAAGAAACTTGCTTCTATTTAAAGAGAAACACCCATGAGCTTCACAAGAAATATTACAAATGTGCTAACAATACATTAAAAAAGTTAAAAGATCCTTGCTTATTTCACAAAAATCTTCATTCATTTATTTAAGGGTAACTCATTATTCTATTAAGCTAAAGACCCTCATATAAATTGTGCTGCTTCTTTCAAATTAGAGCAATAGTTAATAGGAAAACACTCCTTATTCCACTAACAATGCTTTGAAAGGTTTAATGAAACTTGCTTCTTTTTAGAGAGAAACATATTTGTTTTTTACAAGAAAACTTATAAATGTACAAACATTGCATAAAAAAGTTAAAAGAAATATGCTTCTTTCACAGAAAGCTTCACGCATTTCTTTCAGCGAAACTCACAATTCTATTGAGCTGAACACACTCATAAAAATGTGCTGATTCTATAAAAATGCAGCATCTAATTGTTGGGAGAATATTCCTTATTCTACTAAGAATGCTTTGGCCAGTTTAAAGAAACTTGATTCTCTTTAGAAAGAAACAAATATTAGATTCTCAAGAAATCTTATAAATGTCCACACTTTGCATATAAAAGTTAAAATAAACAAGCTTCATTCAAAGAAATTTTGGTGCATTTCATTGAGGGTAATTCACCATACTTTAGCTAGAGATGCTCTTATATAATGTGCTAATTCTTTCAAATTACTGTAATAGTTACTAGGAATATGTTCCTTGTTTTACTAACATTGCTTTGAACAGTTTAAAGAAACTTGCTTGTGTTCAGAAACATGCATTTGAGTTTGTCAAAAATACTGCAAATATGCAAACACTCATATAAAAGTTAAAAGATATGTGCTTCTTTCACAGAAATCTAGTGTGTTTCTTTGAGCAAAACTCACTATTTTATTAAGTAGCTAAATACACTTTGAAAAAAATGTGCTGTTTTTTTTCAAATTAAAGCAAAAAATTGAAACTAATAAGTACCTCCTCCTTCCAAGCATGTAGTTACTTTGGGAGAACACTCTCTTATACTACTGAAAATGCTTTCATCTGTAGGGGATAAGTCCCACCTCTTAGGGGGGCGTGATTGCCTCAGGCTAATGTTTGCCTATAAATTTGGCGAGCATGCATCCCAACAGCCACTGCTTCTTGCATTTCCTGGGTTTGCTCAGGTTTTCTCTTACACTTTGGTATATCTCGTCATAGGGAACAATTGTTCTGTAAGTCTATTTCTCCATTAAAGCTGTATGTATTTTGACAATCTGTCTGCATTCGCTTACGCCATTACAGAGCACTGGACTGAGCTCCCAAGGTCCAAATGAGGAGCACAACGAGGGAGGACATGAGCAAGGAAGTCATGACCACTAGGAGTGCTCCCACACACTGAGACAGTGGGGCTGATCTAATGGGAGCTCACCAAAGCAAGTTGGACTGGGACTGATGGAGCTTGTGAACCAACCGGACTCTCTGAACATGGTGGTCAATGAGGGCTGACTGAGAAGCTAAGGACAATGGCACTGGGTTTTGATCCTACTGCATGTACTGTCTTTGTGGGAGCCTAGTCTGTTTGGATGATCACCTTCCAGACCTGGATGGACCAGGGAGGACCTTGGACTTCCCACAGGGCAGGGAACCCTGAGTGCTCTTTGGACTGGAGAGGGAGGGGGAGAGGGAGGGGAGGGAGAGGGATATGGGAGGAGGTGAGGAGGTGGAAATTTTTTAAGTAAAAATTAAAAAAAAGATTATAACACCTTATACTAAGGACCAACTAGCACATTTACAGAAGCACCATGATGAGTAAACCCTTTCTCTAACCTCCTTTTCCAGATGTTTTGATTCTCATTATCCTAAGCATCCATTAATGGTTATTAAAAAATCATCCCATTATATTCCCCCAATCAGACCTTCAAGCAATATTTTCAAAAAATAAAAAGGTGGGAATTCATATTCTTCCCAGCACCTCAATTATCAACCACTCTCTTTATTTCAAATTTTTTGACTGTGGATGCTGAAGGGCACTCACCCTTGAAGTGCCATACACAAGTTAGGGCTCAGAGCCTAGAATGGGTTCGTTGGAGGATTTGGAAATATACTGCATCTCATCCAGAAAGAGGATTTGAAAACAAATATAACATATACCTATGGTCCCAAGCCTGCTCTTCGGTGTCAGGATGTTGATAGGATTTTAATCTCCACCCACAGTTATGTGTGGGAGAATGTATCACTCAAGAGCCTGATTTGTAAAAAGGAAGGAAAGACATGTGGTGGGATGGACATAGGCCTGCAATGAAAAATTCCAGCTTTCCCGGGTATGAGTAATTGTTTTTAATGTCACTTCCAGTTTTAACCAAACAGATCTTTTTGAAACCTCTCTAAAGATAAATTGCAGTGCTGGACACAATATGACTATTTTAGCCTCTGCTTGCATTCTTGCCTCATTTTTCTTTGTATTGTGGAATGGCACTTTGGAGGGTGATATTCTTAACTGTTCTTCCCAGGATCTGCAAGCTGAGTAATTGCTGGGACAGTTCTGATGAAGCTTTGATTGTTCAAGTGCTTGCTGTGATTCCTCTACTGGTGCTGGTGTCTCAAGAATTTCAGGAGATCATCCTTTATCGACAGCAGTGAGACTTTGGGATAACAGCTGCAATTGTTGCTGCTATTGCTGTCACTGCCACTGCAGCTACGGTTGCACAGTTGCCATTTCACAGACGGCTGTATCTGCGGAGATTGTGGATCAGCTGTCTGGAAGGATTATCGAGACCCTGAGGACACAGAATGCTCTGAACTCTCATATTAGATTTGGACTTTTAAATATAAATCAACAAACTGCACTTTTGCAAGAACAGATAGATTCCCTTTGGCTCCTGCAACATATGTCTTGTATGTTACACCTGCTAACATTGTAAATACTTCTGATATGGTTTAATAGTTAGATGCATATTTGAATGGCCCTTGGAATTCCTCCTTTTTGAATTTTACTCTGCAGACAGCTCATCATATTGTTAGTATTAATAGCACACAGGTCCCTGCTGTGTCTGGATCCAGTCAGTGGACTGCCATGGCCCAGCTTGGGGGCTGGGTCCAGCGATTGTCTGGAACACTCACTTGTGCTGATATTGCTATTGAGGTTATCTGTTTTGGGATTCTCTGCAACTTTATGCAGCAATCCCATGTAGAGCATACTGTCACTTGACAAGTATTGCTCGAGCTGTCTTATGGTAATCAGGAAGCACCCCAAGTCTGACTGCAGATGCTGCAGAAGTCATGAGGGATCCCTACAAAAGGCAACTGTCATAGTATAAAGAGCTCGCCTAAGTTGGGGATTAAGGCCTCCTATAGACTGGTAAGAGTCTCTATCCGGGGGAGTCCTAAGAGAGGGGCTCTCATGCTTTTAAAATAAGAAGGGGGGAATTGTTGGGTCCATTGAGGATAGGCCTTTGCACCACCACTTGATCTGTTTTGCACTCTTGTGGTTGGTTGTTCCAAAAACAGGAACAAAAACAGGAACAATCTGTTGTTTTCAGCAATGTTTTTAAGGATGTTTACCCCTAAGTCATGTGAGTTACGGTGATGAGCTTCCTGATTTTGCTGGCTTGGCCTCCCCTGCTGAGGGCTGTATATACTGTGTGAGAAAGTGGAATAAAGGCTTGTCTGCAGAACCTGAAGTTGTGCTGTGTGCTAATCCTGATGTCCCTTGCTCAGAGAACTACAGTTGCCATTCTGGCACGGCAACTTTGAACTTCTTATCCTCTTGCCTCCACCTCCCAAGTGCTGGAATTACAGATGTGTGCCACTGTGATTTGGCTCTAAAACATTTCTGTATTTTCTACACTTTCAAAAATAAACATGTTTCTGAGAAAGTTCTGGAGTAACATATAGAGGTTTAGAATTTCTTTCTGACACTTATAGACTGTTTCTTGGACTCAGTTCCCTCATGGGTAAAAACAAAGGTGGGCCAGACATCATTAAAAGATTAAAAGGCATGTTGCTTTTAACCCCAGCACTCAGGATGCAGAAGCAGGTGGATCTCTATGAGATCAAGTCCAGGCTGGGTTATTGCAAGTGAAAGGCCAATCAAGTTGTACCATGAGACCCTGTTTCAAAACTAAAACAAAAACAGTGGCAATAATAAAACTTAATATGACTGGCTATGTTGTCTGAAATAGTGTAGATGTAGCCCGGGATGGCCTCAAGCTTGCAGAAATCCCCCTGACCCAGCTTCCTGAGTGCTGGGGATTGTAGGTTTGTTCTGCTACAAGTAACCCTGTTGAGCGGGATGAGTGTGGTAAGGGTAGACCACACTGAGTGCTTTCTATTTCAGTGATTATGAATCCTGTATGACCACAGAAATGTATGTGTATTTCTTAGATTGGCAGCTCCTTTTAAAAAGCTCCGTTTGTCTGGGTGGTGGTGGCGCCCAGCAGCCCAGAGGCAAAGGGAGGCAGATCTCTAAATTCAAGGCCAGTCTGGTCTACAGACCAAGTTCCAGGTCTGAAGATGTGGTCCCACTGTGACTGGGCCAGCTAAGCTGTCACTTCAGACCATCCTGTCTTAGCCTCTCTTGTGTGAATATTCCAGGCATGGGCTATCTTACCCAGCTAGTGCTGTATAAAATGTGACTGAAATTCAAACTACATTACCTATTACCTAACTCCATTATAATTTACCGGTGAATTCTCAAAGTTGGCCTCAGGCACTGAAATTTGATGCTTCACACATCTTGTAAAGCTGTTTTCCCACAACCAGTATCTTTAAAATGTGTGTGTGTGCGTGTTCTTTTTCAGGGAGGCGCTTACTTCTTCTTGGAACACGTCCGGATGAGCGGTCCACCTGGAATTTCGTCTGGCAACAGCTTCTGGATCCTGCCTGGTTCCTTCTGTTTGATGGATGCAACCTAACTAGAGAGAGCTGGAAGGCCCTGAATCAAGCCAGCTTCTCAAAGCTCAAGCTGCAGCACATCCAGGCTCTGCTGTTCTTGAGTTTGTTACAACCCCACATGTGAGGGTATGCTGTGAAATACTGGAGGGGGAGGGGTCACCAGGCCTGAATGGCTGCCAGGGCTCAAGGCTTTGGTTTAGATGTAAACTTCCACCTGGCAGAGGTGAAGTCCACTTCATCCTGTTAAACCATTTTCTACATTATCTCTATAAACCAGATCAAAAGGGCTTTGAACCCCCTTCAAAATGACCAATGGTCTCTAAGCCTTTGATAATAAAGCAGTGGGGAAACTGACAGCTTGCAAACCAAATAAATCAACTCCAGCTAAGTGAAACTTCACGTCTGACTAACAGAAAAATCTCTCCCCCAGAAAATAAAATCTGAACCCACTTGGTGCCCTGGTGTCTCTGCTCTGGCTTTCGCTGCCCTGTGTGCTCAAGTCCAGCAGCTTTCTGTCTTTTGGTTCAGTGTTTCACCAAATCCTGCTGCACCACACAGTTTTTAGGTGTGCACCTTGCACTGATGCTCCAGCGTCACCATAGGACTGCACCTAGGCACTGGCATTCTGGGGTTAATTATGCAGCACGTGCTTGTTGAACATAAAAGACTCTAAGCAGTGAAATGGTGGCCCCTGCAGTTAGGGAAAATGGGAACACCATGCAGGGGACTCTAAATGCAATCCTGCAATCTGTAAATGCAGTGGGCAAGGCCTGGGGGATTATTCTGACCAAACTCCCCTGGCACTGAACTGGGCAAGGTGGTGCACACCTTTAAGCCCAGCACCTAAGGGGCAGATTTCAGTAGATCTCTGAGCTCTGGGCCAGCCTAGTCTACAGAATTAGTTCTAGGACAGCCAGAGTGGCACAAAGAAAATCTTGGAGGGTGGAGTGGAGGAAAAAACCTGGAAGAAAAGCATAAACATCATTGTGTGTGCACTGAGAACAAATCTGGGTGGGCCACTCGAGGGTCTCAGCTACAGTTTGTATGTATGTAAACAAATATATTTTCTGAGATGCAGAAGTCCTATTTTGAACATCAAATCATAAATTCATATTCCTTTAAGAAATGGAAATAGTCTCTATACTCGACTGGCTTGTCTTCATTTGTGTCTTAGTGTCTCATAAGAAAATATCACCTTCGACAAGAAAGGCATTTGAACGCACCTGAATCAACATACAAGGGATGGTCCTTGATGATGGGACCAGATCAGCCCAGGGGTGACTGAAGGGCAGGGGGGAGGGGTCTAGTTTGTCTTACAAGAAGAATACAGTCCTTCTGGGAGGGGGAAGGCATCCTGGCAGGAGCATAGGCAGCTTGTCACATTGTATCAGTCAGGAACCCGAGAGTGGAGAGAACTGGGACCAGACCATAAAAATTCAAGTGATTCATTTTCATCAGCAAGTCTACTAAAGGTTCCGATCTTCCAAAGCAGCCCACTGGCTGGGGACCAAGTGCTCAGGCCCAGCAGCCTGTGGTGACATTAAAATTCAAATGATCACACACAGCTAGATTTCTGCCATTTTGTTGTGGGTGTTTTTTGTTCTTTTGTTTTGTTTTGTTTTTTGATTGTAGTGTCATAGTAGGGATTGAACCAAGGGATGTGGGCATACTAGGCAAGGCATACCATTCAACCAGGTCCCTGTCCTGGGAGAATTATTGTGTGTTGGGGGTTTTGTTTTAGTACAGGGTCTCACTATGGAACTATGTATCATTGGCCAGCCTCAGACTCAAGGATCCACCTGCCTCTGCTGCCTGAGTGTCAATCCAAACCATGTGCCACCAAAGCCACCCTGAATGAGTTTTGAAAATCTTCAGTGCAGGGATCCTGTTTGTGAAAGCAGAAAATGAAGAAAGACAGCTCGTGGCTCTGCCTCTACAACATAAATCAGCTTTGTTTTCAGGACCTGGATATGTCCCTCTTCTGTTCTAGGAGATGAGCCCCTTTCTCTCCTTTACCCATACATTTTGCTACCAGGCTACCTCTTCATACTCCCCTCTCTCCTCCTGTTCATTCCTCCATCCAATTCTTTCCTCCTCCTTTCACCTCCCATCTTCTTCTTTGTTCTTTCTTCCTTGTCTGGCTTACATCCTCAATAATCTGTTTTCATCTCTCCTCCATTTTCTTCACTCATTCTTTGTCTTTTCTCCCTACCCTCTTCTTTCTTCCTCTGCCTATTTATTTCTCATTCCTTCTCTTCCCTCCACTCTTCTTTCTCTTCCCTTCTTTGTCCCTTCCTTGTTTCTCCTCTTCCCTCATCAATGTTCCATCTTTTTTCATTTCTGTTTTTCACTCCTTGCTTCTCTTTTTTCTTTTCACTCATATTTTTCCTACTCATTTTCCTTCATCCATCCACTTCCATCTTTCTCTACCCTATTCCCTCCTTGTCTATCTTCCCTTCTTCCTTCTCTTTCCTCCAACTTCTTCCCTCTATCACCATATGTGTTTCTTCCTCTTCTCTTCTCCCTCTACTTTCTTCCCTTTACTTCTTTGCTTTTTCCTTTTCTTTATTCATTTCTCATTTTTCATCTTTTATCCTTTCTGTTCCCTTTCTCTCTTTTCTTCTCCCTCTGCCTCATTATTCCCACACTTCACCCCTCCCCCTTCCCCCTCTACTTCTTCCTCCTGCTTTACTTTCCATTCTTTCTTACTTTCTCTTCTTGCATCCTACCCCCTCCACATTTGTCCCTTTTTGCCTACTCCCTCCTCTTCCCTTTTCTTCTCTCCTCTCTTCACCTTCCTCTTCTGTCTTCTGTCCACTTCTTTCATTCTTTTCTTTATCTCTCCTTTATGCCTTGGCTCCAACATCCTTTATGCTCTTTCCCCTTTTCCTTGAACCTCCTCTTTTCTACCGATTTTTCTTCTCTATTCTCTCTTCTTCCTTTCTCAATTCATTTCCATCCTCTTTTCTTTTTTACTTCCTTGTGTTCTTCTCTCCCTCCTTCTTTCTCTTCCTTATTCCCTCCTCTTCTTTTCACTCTCTTCTATCTCCAGTCCTAACAATTTCCTCCTTATTCTTCCTCTTCCCTCTTTATTTCTCTTTCTAATTCATTTTTGTTCCACTTACCTCCTCATACTTCTCCTACTCTCTCTTTCTTCCTCTGCTTCTTTATTCCTCATTCCTTCTTTTTTCTTCCACTGTTCTTTCTCTTTCCTTCTTTGTCCCTTTCCTTGTTTCTCCTCTTCCCTCATCATTCTTCCATCTTCTTTCTTTTCTGCTTTTCCCTGTTTGCTCCTCTTTTTCTTTTCACTCACATTATTTCCTATTCATTTTCATTCATCCTTCTACTTCCATCTTTTTCTACCCCATTCCCTCCATGTCTATCTTCTCTTCTTTTTCCTCTTTCTTCCAACATCTTCCTTCTATCATCATACTTGTTCCTTCCTCTTCTCCTCTTCCCCTCTTCCTTTTTTCTTCTCCAACATCTTCTTTCCCTTCTCTCTCTTTTTTTCTCTGCTCTCCCTTCCCCTCCCCTTCTTTTACTTCCTCCTCCCTCCGTCTTCTCACTTTTCTTGTCCCTCCTCTTCTCTTGTCCTTCCTATTTCCTCACCTACCTATTTCCCTCTTTTATCCAGGTTCATCCCCTTTTTATCCTCTCTTCTCTCACCTTTCTTTGTTTCCTCTTCCTTTTACTCATTCCCTCCCTCTCTCCCCTCCATCCTCCTCCTCCTCATCTTCTTCCTCCTCTTTCTCTTTCTGTTTACCTTGACAGAGTTTCTCTGTTTGACCACCCTGGCTCCCCTGAGACTTGATCAGTAGGACATGCTGACCTGTCACTCAGAGATCCTCCTTCCTATGCCTCCCTTATGTTGTTTTTAAATACATAAAACACCAAACCTGATTCCCTCCCCTGTTTCTTCACCTAATAGACAACTTAATCTCAAAATAAGACTTCTTTGCCAAACTACTTAGATTTAACTTCATTATTTGACCCTGAAAACATCCTCTGTAGGCACCTTCCCTTCTTGCTGGTCTACGTATTTTTTTTTATTTATTTTATTTTTCTCCATTAACAGCTTCAACTGGGTGTGGGGCAACAGAACCATTCCCAGTACAACCATGGGTGTGGGGTTCCCCACAGTCTCCCCAGGGCGATGGTTCCTTCAATGATCTCTAGGGGGAAACAGCTCCCAACAAATCCCCTCCCCCCCTCCCATACAAAGGCAGGCAGCTATCACGTGGAGAGCACCAGTCAGAATCAACCATGGTGTCAGAGCAAAGGAGAAGGGACTGAGACAAGGAGAGACCCTCCTCTCGAGTGGTGAAGCAATCCATCTCTCCTGGGAACAGAGGGGTGCCCGATGACTCCTAGGTCGAGTGGGGACCAGGCCTTTCTTCTTTCCCCCTTACCCATCCTAGGGTTCCCAGGGCCCTGCCTTAGGTTGGGGGATTATCCTGCCATAAGTCGCCCGTCCTTGGAGCTCCTCAAATAAAAGGCATCTAGCCGGATTAAAGTAAGCAGATCACAGGGCACCCTGTCTTAGGCCATGTGGAGAGCACCCTCATACCTGAACCATGCCATGTTGAGCCGGTTTCTACAACCTCTGTATGGTGTGCTCTTCAGGCGAGGATCCACACTAACTCCCATCATTGGGCCCCTGCGTCTATCATTAATAAAAAGACTGTGAGGAGCTCCTCAAACAAAAGATATAATGATATAATTTTGGCACCAATAACTCCATCTCCAGATAAGAAGAAAGGGCTTTTTCCCAACCCAGTATTCACCTTTTAGTCTGGCCTATGGTATGACCTCCTTCCTAAGTGCCTACTCCACATAAAGTTACGTGTGCTGCCTGCCAAAAATTAGGGCAGTGTAAAAGGGATCAAAATCCAAAATTTTTAACATATGCATTAAAACCAAACACTTTACAACATGTGTCAAACTTTTCCCATTATCTATAAGCAGTTACAAATATCATTAGCTCAAATTCAGTAGGAGTACAATGACATACATTGATGTTATCAAATACCACCAGTTCCAGTTTTTGAGCAACAGTGACAGGAACCCCCAATTTTCCCCCTTCTTAAGTGATGAGAGGTTAATATTTTAATTAAAATGAGTTCTGTGTCCCAAAGTTTAAAGCAGTCTGATGTTTAGTCTGCAACTCAGCTCCAAAGCAGACCAGAGTTCAAGCTGCAGAAGCAGTTTAGCATTTGTGCTCCAGGACAGGTGGGGGATCCTGGGTGAGGCGAGCTGGATTCAGCTACATGAAGCATATCCTGGCACTTATGTCCGCCCGGTCTCCCTGGACTCTGGAGGCAGGATGACACCCTGCAGAGTGGTGTAGTTGGTTTTGTTAGCAGGCACTTCTTTCCTTGGGGGCAGGGAAGACCGGACCAAGGACCTCTCCTCAATCATCTCTGGAAGTCTGGAACTCCTCTGTGTCCGCAGTCTCGACATCACGTCCAGATTTTATTTTCTTTCTGTGAAAAAAGCACAAACACATCCTCGACCCCAAATATATATACAGGTCGGGTTTTTTCATAATGCATTGCAAGGGCTTTTTCACTTTGTCTTATCAAAGGTAAGCTTGGTGTCATCAAGCCAGATCCGTTTGCATCAGGATCTG
Source organism: Microtus agrestis (assembly GCA_902806775.1). Taxonomy (NCBI): domain Eukaryota; kingdom Metazoa; phylum Chordata; class Mammalia; order Rodentia; family Cricetidae; genus Microtus; species Microtus agrestis. The sequence continues at coordinate 17,481 of CADCXT010002598.1, read as the reverse complement.
CTGGCAACTTTTATGAGTTGCTTTGAAGGAGCCTTGTTACGCTCCATAATTTTTATTATTGTTAGCCCTATATGCAGTTCCTCCATTGGAAGAGTCATTTGTAAAATTTAGCATAAAATCCTTTAAGGGATTTTTTGCTATAACATTAGCAAGATACAGGTGCATAAATAGTAGCAGTGATCTGGGAAAAGACCATTGTTTTTGGCCTTTGAATTTAGCAAAGGCAATTGTCCAAGAATCAATCTTAAAATTATCAATGAATCTACTGTTTAGTATAAGAAACATTGATCATAGTTAATAATTTGTTAAACCATTGTCCAGATTCTATCCTGTCCTTTTATATCAGACAGGCTACTGGTTTAAATTAAGAGTTTAATATCTTAACTAGCAAAACTGAGAAGATTTAACCATAAGCAGCATGTTTTATAAAGCTGTTGTATAATAAGTTTTACATCTAATATACACACTTGCCATAGATGAATTATAATTAATAAACTGTATTTGTTGATTATTGTATACTTTATCTGTTGATTTATACTTTACCTGCTTGAGTACCTGTTATGCAGCTGTTTTAAGCTCTCTATTGGAAACTGTTTTTTGTAAGAATTTTACCTAGCAGCTCAAGGTCTCCCATAAGAATATTATCACTAGAGCTTTAACCATTGGACATCCAACCAAAAGTTTGTAAGCTATCCTCTTTTTTTAGTTTTTTTATATTGGAAAAAAGAAATTTCTGCCTCCTCCCCGCCTCCCATTTCCTCCCCCTCCTCCCACTCCCCCCCTCCCCCCTCCTCCCCCTCCATATCCAGACTGAAGAGCAGTCAGGCTTCCCTGCCCTGTGGATAGTTCAAAGTCCTCCCCCCTCAATCCTGGTCTAGGAAGGTGATCATCCAAACTGGCTAGGCTCCCACAAAGCCAGGACATGAGGTAGGATCAAAACCCGTGCCATTGTTCTTGCCTTCTCAGCAGCCCTCATTGTCTGCCAAATTCAAGGAGCACGGTTTTATCCCATGCTTTTTCAGTCACAGTCCAGCTGGCCTTGGTGGGCTCCCAATGGATCAGCCCCACTGTCTCCGTGGGTGGGTGCACCCCTTGTGGTCCTGACTTCTTAGCTCGTATTCTCCCTCCTTCTGCTCCTCATTGGAACATTGGGAGCTCAGTCCGGTGCTCCAGTGTGGGTCTCTGTCTCTATCTCCATCCTTCGTCAGATGAAGGTTCTTTATTTATCTCTAGAAACCAATTATGAGTGAGTACATCCCATGTTCTTCTTTTTGGGTCTGTGTTACCTCACTCAGGATAGTGTTTTCTATTTCCATCCATTTGCATGCAAAATTCGCGAAGTCATTGTTTTTTACCGCTGAGTAGTATTCTAATGTGTATATATTCCACACTTTCTTCATCCATTCTTCCATTGAAGGGCACCTAGGTTGTTTCCAGGTTCTGGCTATTACAAATAATGCTGCTATGAACATAGTTGAACAAATGTCCTTGTCATATGATCGGGCATCTCGTGGGTATATTCCCAAGAGTGGCATTGCTGGGTCCATGGGTAGGTTGATCCTGAATTTCCTGAGAAACCGCCACACTGCTTTCCAAAGTGGTTGTACAAGTTTGCATTCCCACCAGCAATGGATGAGGGTACCCCTTTCTCCACAGCCTCTCCAGCAAAGGCTATCATTGGTGTTTTTGATTTTAGCCATTCTGACAGGTGTAAGATGATATCTCAATGTTGTTTTGATTTGCATTTCCCTGATCGCTAAGGAGGCTGAGCATGACCTTAAGTGTCTTTTGGCCATTTGAACTTCTTCTGTTGAGAATTCTCTCTTCAGATCAGTGCCCCATTTTTTTCCTGAAACTCTATCTCCTACCTTCCTACATCCTGATGTAAATGCTACATAGAATCCACCCTTACCAAAAGCTCCCTCCAGAGCTCTGTTCTTCACCTGTCACAGGAGCAGGCAAATTTCTTCCCGGTTAGTAAATCCCCTCTAACAAATCATTACAAATTTTCTATGAATTCCTATGTGTATGTTTGAAGAATCAACTGCATCTCTGGACCCAGGATAGGGCAGAAGAGTCCCTCAGATGCCCTTTGCATGGAGTTGAAGACATTGTGAACCCTAGGTTAGAGTTTAGCATCAAACCTCTGGCCTGTGGAAGATCAGGCAGTTGTCCTGATTGCTGAAACAGACTGTTTGCCCCCAGTCACCCCTGGTCTCTCTGAAATTATTGGCAAGTTTACCAGCTCAGTCTTGTTCAGCAGTCTCCCAACTTTCTATGAGCCTTCTGCCCTGTCTGAAAAATGTCTTCCTTTTGATCATTCACCCTGATTTCCTCAGCCTTCATTCAAACCCAGGACTCCTATCATCATCATCCTTACTGTCCTACCTACACCCTCACTCTCCTTCCTTCACACATTGCTTCTCATCACCTGCACCACTTCCTGTCCTCCTCCATAGCTTACTGTCCCTCCCAGCCACCTTGCATATATACATACCACTTCCCCTCCTGCAGAGAGCAAGTTGAACCCATCCCAGGGTCCCTTCTTGTGAATACCAGGTTTTTACTCTTTATGCACACAGATTTCCTTGTTCTTATTCTTTTTCCATCCATCAGCTTCATGCTTCTTTCATAATGCAGCCTATTGCCAACACTGGTACATGGTATCTGGTACATGATCCTCACTGCAGCATGCATCTTGCCTTCGTCTCAACTCCTAAACTCGCTCTACAATACTTGAACTACCTGCTATTTGCTGCAATCTTTGTCATCCTACACAGAGCTCCATCCCTTTCCTGCTAACCTGATAAGTATGTGACATTCCTCTTCAGAATTCTGTTCCTCCTTCTGCCTGCTACTCTCCCCCATAGCCTCCTGTTCTCCTCCTCGTCCCTAACCTCCCTGCCCCTTTAAGTGCTCCTAGTCACCCAATTTCTCCATGAACCTCACGCCTTACTCTAGTCTTTCTTGCTCTTGGTGTGTACCCTGCTCTGCTCAGCAGCATTGTGTCCCCAGGGCAGTCTCTGAATTTCCTCCATGCTTCTACACTCATACCCAGGCCCCATGCTTCCACAAAGACTGTCCCCAAACCTAAAACACTTGCCTATACTCCTGGATTATAAACTCATTTTGGCTATACTGTCATAGACCTAGCTTACTACCCACTGTTGTAGACCTAGCTTACTACGCATCCTAACAAACTTTTGACATCTTCTGTCCACCTCGGTACACCCTGAACCTCCTGTCCCCCTTCTCAGTCTCACTATCCTCCTCAGAGGTCTCCCTACTTTCCAGTCTTCCTACACAGCCCTGACAGCTAGATTTCTCATTTACCTCAATCTCTGATCCAAAATTCTTGACAATCTTGACTTCCTCTCCAAGCATTTGCCCTTTTTATTATTTCCTGACATCTCAACCCAGATGTTAGCCTTTATGCAGTTGTCTGTCCTGTCCTTGGCCTTCTGACATGCCTTCTTTCTGTTCTCCATCTGTTAATTTTCAATTGGATCTTCCTGGTCTGTTACTCAGATTCCTAGACACCCTGGTCTGCTTTTGAACCAGGTGCTGTACTCTTCACAGGAACACACTTCTCTCCTAACCCCTTTCACTTGCAGAAGGCTCCTATCCCCATCCTCAGACCTAGCATTTCCAATTTTCCCATCTTTGGCAATCACATCCCACCTCTGGCCTCTACCCATGACATTTGCTTACCCCTTACCCTTCTGCCTTCCCTCTCCTTTTCTGGCCAACCACTGTGTCTCCTACCATCCTCCGATGATCCTGTTATCCTCTTCCACAGTCCTATGCCTCTCCCTACCTTTTTCCCTTCCTTTTTATGTGTGTTTAAGGAATCAGTGCTCTCTGTGCATGTAGGTATACATGTTGAAAGAGGGCATTATCACAATCATAGGTTGTGAGCAACTACTGGTTGCTGAGAATTGACTTCAGGACCTCTGAGTTCATTAACTCAGTGCATTAACCTGCTGAGCCATTTCTCTAGACCTTTACAACTCTTTTACCCTATCCTCATTCTCCTTGTGTTGTCACAGAGCCTCAGACTCAGGAGCATGTATCTGCCTTCTCATCTCTCACGTCACAATATCATCTCCAATTTCCTTACTGCCCTGTGTCTGGGGATTTCCTAGAAACTGATACCCTCGCCCCGAGCATATTGCCAGCATATTGCCTATCTTCCTCACGTGACCTTTAGACTTCCCATAAACCTCTTTACCCAGGCTTCTCAATTTCCAGAGACTCTGCTTCCACTCACTAAGCACACACAGGAAACAGTTCACCACTTCCCAGGTCTTCTCCATTCTTATGATACTCTGACCCTTTTCCTCATCAGTAATATGTTTGTGTGTCTCTTGACATTTCCATTTGTCCCTCCTCCCTCATCTCCTGTCACCTCTTACATCTTATGATCAGCTCCCTCTTCTTTCTACCCCATCCTTCTAACTGCCTTCTAAGATACCTGTATCCTTAACCAGCCTACATTGTCTGACCTGTTTCCTTCACCTCTACCCAGTCCCTGAGCTTCCTGCTATCCTCCCCAAATTTTTACTGTCCTGCTGACCCTTATACCCTTTCAGTGTGCCTCCTTTTCTCCTCTTCTTCTCCTGTATTTTCCCCAGTGATCTACCATCAACCTCACCATCTCTCCCTCCTCTTCTGTAAACTGTACATACTTTAAGCATCCTGTAGCCTTCCAAACTCACCCCAAGCTCGATTTTGTTTTGTCACCAGGTTTCTGTCCATCTGCTCAGACTCATGGACTCTTCTGAATACTCATGTCCTTTCCACTCCTCTGTCCTTTTCATCTTCCAATGCTTGCCCGAGACTTCTGCTCTGTCACCTTCCTCATCCTACTTCCTAGTCTTACTACTATTTTTTCCCTCATCCTTTTATTCCCTCCCACATCTACTGCCTAGCTTTCAATTTTCCTTTCCTTCTTTGAGCACCATGCCCTTCTACTCAGCTTCCTTGCCCGGCTCCCATGTCTCCCCTCCTTGATCTTCTTCCCCATGCTTCTTTATCCACTTTTCTCCTTTCATGGAATCTCTCCTTTTTTTCTCTTAACTCATCCTCAGTTCTCCCTTTAGATTCATTCCTTCCCCCTTCCTCCACTTCACTCCTTCCTCCTGTTACATTTCTCCCCCTTATGCTTCATTAGCCCTCTTCCTTCTCTCCTCTGACTCCTCCATTTCCTTCTCTCTTTTTAACTTCCCTCTTCCCTACTGTTGTATCATCTTCCTTCATTCCCAGCCTTCCCTTATACATCCTCTTTACTCATTAGCTCCTCTTTTCTCCTCCTCTTCTCTGCTCCATACTCTTTCCTCCTCCCTATTTGTTTTTCTTCCCCCTTCTATTCCTTCTCTCCCCTCCGATCTTCAAATTCACACTTCACTCCTTTCTCTTCCTTCTTTTTTCCTCTTCAACTTCTTTCTCCCTGATCTTCCCTCTTTGATTCTCTTTCCTCATCTTTATGTCGACCAATCTCTTCCCTATTCTTCAACTATCCTACATCCCATTTCTTTTTTTCTCCAACCTCTAATCCCCACACCTCTCTTTCTTACACTTTCCTCTGTTCTCCTTCTCCTCTCATCTCTTCTCCCACCTCCTCCCAATTATTCAGCTCCCTCCACTTTCATCTTCCTTCATCTTCCCTCCTTGTTCTTCCCTTCTTTTCCTGCCTCCTCTTCTCTTTTCTCTCTTCTCCTGCTTCTTCTTCCCTCCTTGATCTTTCCTTCTCCTCCTCTTCTTCATGCCTCTTCTCTCTTCTTCTTCCCTCCTCCCACTTCTTCTCTACAATCTTGTTCCACTCCTCATTTTCTTCCATGTTCCTTCCCCTCCTAACCCATTCAATATCCTCATCTCTCTTCTGTCTTCTTTCATTCCCCTTACATCATTTCCATACTTTCTTTTCTTCCCTCATATTTCCTTCTCCTTTACCCTTCCTCATTTCTCTTCCATCACTTCTATATCCTCCATGACTCTCCTTTGACTTCTTATCTCCCTCCTTTTTCCTTCTCTAATATTGGTGTTCCTTCCTCTTCTACCCTCCTCCCTCCTGATCTCACCTCCCTCATCTATGATACTATCTCCTCTGCCTTTGTCTGACCTACTCCTTCTTCCTTCCACCCTTCTCACACCCATTCAGCGTCCCTTTTTCTTCCCTCTATTATTTCCTCCCCCTATTGTCATATCCTTTGTCTTCCCTCCTGCCTCCACTTTCTGCCTCCCTATTCCCTCACCTTTCCAATTCTTTCTTTTCTATTCCCTCCTCTACTTCCACCACAATTTCTCAATTTCCCTCTTTCCTAGTCTTCCATTTTCTTTTCTCTTTCTGCCTCCCTCCTCTTTCCTCTTTCTTCCTGTGAAACTCTTCCACATCCCTCCTCAAACCTCATTTGTCCTCTTCACTCATCCTTTCTAGTCCCCTCTCTCATATTTCCTCTTCCCTCCTCCTTCCTTTCCCCTCCTCCTTCCTCTTCCCTCTTTCATCCTCCCATCTGTTCCCTCTTTTCTCCTATTATTTCAATTTCCTTCTTCCAAATTTTTCTCTTGTCCTTCCTCCTCCCTCCATCTTTTCCCCATATGCTTTCCTCCTCCTTACTCACTCCTTTTTTGTTGAAATAAGGAGTGGCGGGGCTACATCCCCAGCACCCCAGCTGCCCACATGGCTAGCTTTACTCGAAATAATTACACAGACACTGTATTCCTTTAAGCACTGCTTGGCCCATTAGCTTCAACCTCTTAACCCATTTCTAATCATGTGAGTAAGCACTCCAAGGTGCGCTTACCGGGAAGATTCTAGCCTATGTCCATCCTGGTTCTGAGCTTCATGCCTCTGCCTCAGAGAGCAGAGCTATCGTGAGGGGAGCGTGGCATCTCTGTCTGAGGCATCTGGCTATGAGTGGAGCTGCATGCTTTCTGACCTCACTTCCTCTTCCTCTCAGAGTTTTCTTCTGTTTACTCCACCCACCTATGTTCTAACCAATCGGACCAAGCAGCTTATTTATTCCAATGAAATCAACAGATTGATATATGACACTCCCACATCACTTCCCCTTTTTCTGTTTAAACAAAAAGGAAAGGCTTAAACAGTTATCAAGTAAAAATTACAATAACCTTTATCATAACTAAGGAAAAGTATAACTATAAGTAACTATTCTTAACTCCATCAAAGACTCCAGAAAAACACAATATTACCTAAGCAAACAAGAAAAAAGCAACTTTCAAACTCTAGAAATGACAGAGACATCTTGCTGCCTGTACAGTCACCCAAAGTTCCTCTGTACCGTTGGGGCATCCATCTTCGGCCTACAAGCCCATAGCTTTCAGCAGACATTCGACAAAGCAGGAAATTTCAAAGGCAGTCACTATCTGCTTGTCCTGAAGAATGTCTTGCAGACTCTTTCATGAATCAGGAACCCCGAAAGATCATTTCACCTTTAGGCAAGTTCAGTAGTCCTCTCTCTGCGGGTTCACTGTGTCCAGTTTATGCAATAGTCCAGGCAAGAGCAGTTTCTTGCCCAAATGGCTATCAAACTCCATAAGGATCCTCTTTGATGCCCATCTTCTTCCTGAAGTAGATTGCTGCTGCCAGGAGCAGAGTGTCTCATTGTCATGAAAAACCCTAAGTTATTAAAACATTAAATAGCATAGCATATTCCGTAGTCTTTGAAATATATGAAGAATGCCGATCTAACTAAAATATATATCTATATATCTAGAAAATCTAACTAACATGACTACAAACTTGACTATTAATGATTATTCATTAACAATCTATATACATTACATTTTTAAGTGAACTATACAATCTCAATACCTTAATCAAGATCAGAAATACATATATATATATATATATATATATATATATATATAGTATATAACAAAATTGACCTTAAAGCTCTATCAATAAAGCAAAATCTATACTAATGCAAATTATTCATATCTATATCACTTTTTCTCTATTTCTATTCTTCCTTTCCCTTGCTCCTCCTCACCCCTCTATTCTCTTGAGCATCTCTTTTCTCCTGCTTATAACCTCCTTTTTCCTGTCTCAGTTTCTTTCCATTCTCTTTCATCTTCTAACATTCTTCCTCCTCCTTCTTTTCTCCTACCATTGCTTCACTATTGTCCCCTCTACGTGGTCCTTTCCTACAATTTCTTCTTCTTCCCTCTCCTCTTCACTGTTCTCTCCTTTCCTCTTCTTCCACATTCTTCCCACTTCCCTGCTCTCCTGTCCTCTGCCATTTTGCCTCCTCTCCATTCATTCCTCTTTCCACTATTGTCCTCCTCCCTTTTCTTACTATTTCCATCTGCCTACTTTCTACTCCATTTTCATCACCTCTCTCATCAATACTCTATCTAGATTCCTCCACTACCCTCCTTAGTTGTCTTGCCTCCTTTCTTTCCTTTTTTCAATCCTCTTCTCTTTCTTTTCTTCCTGAATTCAATTTCTGCTTCTCTCTTCGGACTTCCAAACTCATTCTTCCTCCCACATTAGCCCTCCTCCCTTTGCTTGCATCCTCTCTTATAGTCCATCCTCTTCTCGAGGCTTCCCTCTTTATTACTATTCCTTCATTCACCATACCCCACTTCCATGCTCTCCCGGTTACCTTTTCTCTCCTCCATCCTTTCCTTTTAATTGCTACTTCCTCTTCAGACCTCCCTCCTCTCCTCTTCCTTCTACTGCCTCTTTTCTCTTTGCTCCTCTTTTTTATTCTTTCTTCCTTCCTCTCTTTTCTTTACCTCTATTTCTTTCCTTCCTCCTATTCCTTCTTGTTCACTTCTCTTCTGTCTCCTCGCAAAATTTCTCTCCTTTTTCTTCTTTTCTCTATCCTCCTCATGTTTTGTACTGTCCTTGCTCCACCACTCTTTTTCCACTCTGCCTTTCTTCCATCTTCCCATTTCATTTCTCTTCCTTTCCCATCTCTCTTACCACCTCTTCATACCTTCAGTTCCCATGCCCTTCCATCTCTACTCCATGCACCTCACTCCTTCTCCTATCTGTATCCCATTCTTTCCTTTCTTTTCTTTCCTCCGTCCTCTTTCCCCCATCTCTTCTCTTCCCTCTTAATTCCTATACTCACTTCCCCCTTCTTCACTCCATTTCCGTCTTCAATCCTTTCCCTTTCTATTGCCTCCTTGTGCCTTTTCCCTCCTTTCTCCTACCTGCTATTGCAATCTGCTCTTTTTTCCTTCCACAATCCTGTTCCCATCCCCTTCTTCTTCCTTTTCCCCTTCACTTGCTTCTCATGGATATTCCATTTAATTTCCTCTTTTCACCTTCCCTCCTTCATCCTCTCCTTTCTTCCTTTCCCTCCCCCTTCCCTCCTCTCACCTTCCCATTTCCTTTCTCTTCCCTGTTCCTTCCTCTTCATTCCCTTCCCTCTAGTCTCCTCTTGTTTCATTTGCCCCTTCCCTTTTATCTCCTCCCCCCTCATCATTCTCCTCCCCTCCTCCATCATTGTGCTTCTCTTTCTGTTCTAAAACCTCCTTCTTTCTACCTTCCTGCTTTACCTATCCCTTACATTTCTTTTTACTTTCTTTCCTACTTGCTTCTCTACCAGCTTCTTTCTCCTTCTATTCTGCGACTTTTTAACTTACCTGCTATGGTTCATCTTCCAGGAAACCTGACTTTCTCCCCTATTTCCTGACCTAACAGACAAATTGATCTCAACACAACCTCCATCCTTACTAGTCTAAGCATTATACCCTGCCATAGGATAACCTGCTCCCTACTCCTTTCCCTAAACTCTATATTCCACCTTTCCTACATCCTCATGTAAACCCTACATAGAATGTACCCTTACTAGAAACACCTTCCAGAGCTCAGTTCATCACCAAACACAGGTGTAGGCAAATATCTTCACAATTACTAAAATCCCCCTTCAAGAATCATTACGTTTTCTATAAATGCCTGTGTATATATTCAAAGCAGCAACTGCATTTCTGGCCCCAGGATAGGGCAGAAGAATCCCTCAGATGCACTTAGCATGGAGCTGAAGACATTGTGAACACCAGGTTGGAGTTTGGCAGTAAACCTCTGGCCTGTGGAAGATCAGACAGTTGTCCTGAGTGCTGAGACAGATTGTTCGCCCCCAGTCTCCCTGGTCTTTCTGAAATTGTGGGAATGCTTCCCAGCCCAGTCTTGTGCAGCAGTCTCCCACCTTTCTATGAGCCTTCTGCTCTGTCTGACACATGTATTCTCTTTTCACCATTCACCCCGATCCTCTAAGCCTTCAGTCAAACCCAGGCCTGCTATCACCCTCCTTCTTCTCCTACCTACACCCTCACTCTCCTTCCCTCACACATTGCTTCTGATCATCTGTACTACTTCCTGTCCTCCTGCCTACTTTCCTGTCCCTGCCAGCCATCTTGCCATATATATGAGCCACTTGCCCTCCTGTGGAGAGGAGGCTGAACCCAGCACAGGCTCCGTTCTTGCCAATACCAGGTTTTTACTCTTTATGCACACAGGTATTGGTTTCTTTATTTTTTTCTTATCCATCAACATCATCCTTCTTTCACAACCCAGTCTACTGCCAATACTGGTACATGGTGTCTGCTACATGATCCTCACTGTAGCATACAGCTTGCCTTCCTCTAAGACCCCCCACATCCCTCTACAATACTTGCACTGCCAGTTATTTGCTGCAATCTTTGTGATCCTACACAGTGTTCCATCCCTTTCCTGCTAACCTGATAAGTATGTGACCACCTCTTCACATTTCTCTACATTCCTCTGCCTTGTACTCTCTCCAAATTCTCATATTTTCCTGGTCCCTGTCCTCCCTGTTCCTCTAATATCCCCTACTCTTCTCATGTCGCTATGAAACTCCCAACTTATCCTGCCCTGCTCAGCAGCACTGTGTCCCAGGGCAATCTCTGAATTTCCTCTGTGCTTCTACACTCATGCAGATTCTGTGCTTCCACAAAGACTGTCCCCAAATGTCAGACACTTGCCAAAACTTTTGGTGTATAAATGAATGTTGGCTATTCTGTCAGTGTCCTAATCTACTATCCATCCTCTCAAACTCCTGAGTTCCTCTGATCTTCTAAGAGCATCTGGAGCCTCCAATTATGCTCAGTCTCTCAATCCTCCTCAGACTCCACCCTCCTTTCCACTCTCCCTACATAGCTCTGATAGTGAGATTTCTCCTTTACCTCATTCTCTGGTCCAAAATTCTTGACAATCTTTCTATTCTCTCCACACATTTGCCCTCTTTCTCCCACATTCCTGACATCTCAAACCAGATGTTAGCCTCCTGTTCCCTGTTTCACTCATTACTCTGCTCTGCCTACTCTTGCTTCTTCCCCTCTATTCCCTCTTTTTACCTTTGTCATCATTTTCCTCTTCCATACTGCTCCCTCCCTTGTTCTTTTCCTACCCTCTCTTCTCTCTGTTTCCCTACTTATTTCTTCTTCCCATATCTTCCTAATCCATCCTCTTCTCTTCTCCCATTCTTTCCTTCTTTTTCCTCCTCCATCAACTTTTCTCCTCCTTCCAATCGCTTATTCCATGTTTTCCTCCTTACTCCTCTTCCCTGTTCACCCCTCTTCCCTCTTTCCATTTTTTCCATGTTTCTGCTCCCTCCTTTTACATAAAATCTCCTTTCCCTCCCACCATTCTTACTCCTCTTCCATTCTCTCCTTCATTTGTCCTCTTCTCTAATTTTCCCTCTGCTGTCTCCCCTTCTACCTCATCCCTTCTCCATACTCTTTTCTCCTCTTTTCTTCCCTTTCTTTCATCTTCCCTGTATTCCCATTTTCCCTATTGTTCTTCCTTCCTATACCTTCCAAACTTCTTCCTGTTTTCTTCTCCTTCCTACCTCCTCTTGTTCTTCCTCCTTTTCCATCTTTCTTTCTTTTTCCTTATCCCATCACTTCCCTCCTTACTTCTCTTCCCTCTTTTCTTTTTTTTCTATGCTTCCCTTTTATCTTTACTATCCTTGCCTCTCACCTCTCCTTCCTCCTCTTCCCTTTAATCCTCTCCTCTGACCATTTCCCTTCTTTTTTCTTTTTTACTATCCCCACTTTCCCCCTACTCATTCCTCTTCTTCACTCTTGCCTCCTCTTTTCCTAGAGCTCTTTCCTCCTCTCTCTTATTCATTCCCTTTTCCTCATCCTGCTGGGATCTTTTACACTCCTCTCCCATTTTCTCTCCTTCCTCCTCTTCCTTCCTCTTCTTACCCCTTCCCTCTTCTTTCCTATTCTTTCATCCTTTCCTTCACAAACCCCCTCCCTGCTTCCATTCCTTTATTCCTTGCCCCTCTTGCATTCATTGCCTTCCCCTTCCCTTTTCTATCCTCTTCAGGCTGCCTCCACTTTCTTCTCTTTTCTTTCTTCTTCTCCATTTTCCCTTTTCACTTCTCATTTCTTCTCCTTCCTATTCCCTCCTACTCTTTCTTCCGTCATGTTCATTTGTCATTTCTCTACTCTTTTCTCGACCCCATACTCTTTACTCACCTTCCCTGAACCTTCCACTTCCCTTCTAGTCCTGTCTCCTCATTGCTTCTTCTTCCCTTCTCTTCCCTCTTCTCTCCTTTTTAATGTTCCCTTTTTCTTCCTTTTCCTCTACTCTTTTTTTCACTTCTCCCCATCTCTCCCTGTATTCCTCTCTTCTCTTCTCCCCTTTCCCTTTTATACTATTCTTCACTCTTCTGTACTTTCTCCTCTCACTTTTTTCTCTCTTCTTTTCTTTTCCCTCTGCTTTTCTTCCCACTTCTCCTCTCTTTCCACAACCTCCTTTTCCATCATCCAATTTCCCTCTTTTAGTCTCTTTCTCATCTTTCCACCAACTCTTCTTTCCTCCTCTTTCTTCTTCGCTGAATTTTACTCCTTCTGCCTCTTACAACCTTCCTTCTCTTTCCTTAAGCATCATGTACCCTATTTCATCCTTCTTCTTTCTCTCCTCTTATCTTTTCCCTCCTCTTTCTTAATCAATCCTCTTCCTTTCTCCCTTTTCATTCACTGATCTTTCCTATCCTGCTTCCATATTCCTTCCTCCTCTTTTCTCCACTATCTACTTCTCTGTTCTTCTCTCTTTCTTTCCTCCTCACAACTCCCCATCCTTTTTTATATTTCCCTCCTTGCTACCTCTTTTTCACTCCTTTCTTTTCTATCATCCTACCTCCTCTTTCTTCTTTTTTCCACCTTCCATTTTCTGCCTTCCTTCCCTTTCCTCTTCTGTCCTCTTCCATCTTTCCTAGTGTTTCTCTTTCCCTCCATGTTCCTTCCTCTTTTTTCTATTCATTTCCCATCCATTTTATTCCATATTCTCCCATGTTCTTTCATCCTATCCCCTAAACACCTGTCCCCTTCCTCCTCCTCCTCCTCCTCCTCCTCCTCCTCCTCCTCCTCCTCCTCCTCCTCCTCCTCCTCCTCCTCCTCCTCCTCCTCCTCCTTCTTCTTCTTCTTCTTCTTCTTCTTCTTCTTCTTCTTCTTCTTCTTCTTCTTCTTCTCCTGTTTACCTAGCCAGAATTTCTATGTGTAACAACCCTGAAACTTAATCAATAGAAGAGGCTGGCCTGCCACTCAGAGATCTACCTTCCTATACCTCCATTATGCTGTGATTGAATATATGGACCATAAAACCTGGCCCTCTCCCATGTTTCTTGCCCTAGTAGACAACTTGGACTCAACACAAGACTTCTTTGCCAAACTATCTAAACTAAGTGTCAGGATTTCTCCCTGAAAACCTCCTCTATGGTGCCTTCCCTCCTTGATAATCTAAGCATTTAATCTGCCATAGTGTGACCTGCTCCCTACCTCTTTCTCTAGACTGTATCTCCTACCTTCTCCACATCCTCCTGTAAAGCCCATTTAGAATCCCCCCTTACCATAAATTCCCTTCAGAGCTCAGTCTTCACCTAACAGGTGCAGGCAAATATCTTCACAATTAGTAAAAATTCTTCTCAAGAATCATTAAAAATTTTCTATGAATGCCTGTGTATGTTTGAGGAAGCAACTGCATCTCTTGTACCTGGATAGCATTGAAGAGTTTCTCAGATGCCCTTAGCATTGAGCTGAAGACATTGTGAACTTCAGGTTTGAGTTTGGCAGTAAACCTCTGGCCTATGGAAGATCAGGCAGTTGTCCTGAGTGCTGAGACAGATTGTTCGCCCCCATTCTCCCCTGGTCTCTCTGAAATTGTGGGCATGTTTCCCAGCCCAGTCTTGTGCAGCAGTCTCCCACCTTTCTATAGGCCTTCTGCCCTGTCTGAAACGTGTCTTCTTTTTCACTATTTACCCTGATCCTCTCAGCCTCCATTCAAACACAGGCCTCCTATCACCCTCCTTATTCTCCTACCCACATCTTCACTCTCCTTCCCTCACATCTTGCTTTAATGTCCTCCTACCTAGCTTCCTGTCCCTCCCAATTATCTTGCCATATATATGAGCCACTTCTTCCGCAGAGAGCAAGCTGGACCAATCCCATGCCCATCCCAGGTTTTTAATCATTTTGCACACAGGTATTGTTGTGTTTATTCTTCTTCCTTATCCATCAACTTTATCTGTTTTTTACAACCCAGCCTATTGCCAATGCGGGTACATGGTATCTGGTACATGATGCTCTCTGCAGTATATATCTTGCCTTCCTCTCAGTCTCCTAAACTCCCTCTCAATATTTATTTGCTCTAATCTTTATGATCCTCCTATCTGTTGTGTCCTTTCCTGCTAAACTGACAAGTGTGTGACCACCTCTTCAGATTTCTGTTCCTCCCTATGCCTTCTACTCTCCCCAAAGCCTCCTGTTCTCCTGGTCCCTGTCCTCCCTGTCCCTCTAAATGCTCCTAGCCTTTTCCTGTTTCCACAAATTTCCTCCCTTATTCCAGTCTTTTTGTTCTTGGTGTGTATCCTGCCATGCTAAGCAGCACTGTGTCCTAGGGCATTCTCTGAATTATCCTCATGTGTCTACACTCATATTCAGGTCCTGTGCATCCACACAGGCTGTCCCCAAACCTAAGACACTTTCCTCTACTCCTGGAGTATGAATTCACCCTGGCTATTCTGTCATTGTCCCAGCCATCCTCTCAAACTTCTGAGTTCCTCTGTTCTTCTAGGAGCACCTGAAGCCTCCGATCCTGTTGAGTCTCACTATCCCCCTCCGACTCCTCCCTCCTTTCCAGTACCCATTCATAACCCTGATAAGAGGATTTTCCCTTTACCTTGGTCTCTGATCCAAAATTCTTGACAATTTTGCCTTCTTTCCAGAGCATTTGCCTTCTTCCCACAAGTTCCTGACATCTCAACCCAGATGTCAGCCTTCCAACTGTTGTCTGTACCATCCTTGGCCTTCTGATATGCCTTTTTTCTGTTCTCCATCTGTTAAATTTCAATTGGCTCCTCCTGGTCTGGTATTCAGATTCCTTGGTACCCTGGTCTGCTCTGAACCCAGTGCTGGACTCTCCCCAGGAACACACTTCTCTCCTGTCCCTTCTCACATGCAGAAGGCTCCTAGCCCCATCCTCAGACCCAGCATTTCCAATCTTTCCATCTTTGGCAATCACTTCCCACCTATGTCTTCTACCCATAATATCTGCTTACCCCTTGACATCCTGCCTTTTGACTTAATTTCCATCAGTCCCACTGTGTCTCCTGCCCTCCTTCCCATATCCTGTTAATCTCTTCCCCAGTCCTTTGCTTCTCCATACCTTCCTTCCTTTCTCTTTTAGGGAGTTTTAAGATATGAGCGCCCTGTCTGCATATATACCTCTATGCTGAAAGAGGGCATCAGGTTTAACTATTTATGGATATAATTATATATAATTTAATCACAATTACAGGTTGTGAGCAACCATTGGTTGCTAGGAATTGAACTTAGAATCTTCAGAAGAGTAGCCAGTGCATTAACCTGCTGAGCCATCTCTCTAGACCTTCTAATCTCTTATACTCATTATCCTTATGTTCTGCTAGAGACTCACACTCTGCTCAAGAACATGTACCCACATTCTTAGCTGCCATCAATCACGATATCTGTCATCTCCAGTCTGCTCACTGCCTTGTGTTTCTGGAGAATTCCTGGAACCTTCTAACCTCCCCATGAGCTTTACGGAAGTCAGTCTATTGCCTATCTTTCTGACCTGACTTTGTGTATGTCCCCAGCCTTTATGCTTCCTATGAAGCTCTTTCCCAGAATTCTCAATTTCCAGAGCCTTTGATTGCACTCACTTGGCACACAGAGCAAACAGTTCACCTCTTCCTAGGTATTCTTCACTCTTATGATTCTGATCATTTTTGTCACCACTAACCTCTTTGTATGTCTCCTGACACTTCCAGTCATCCCTCCTCCCTAATCTCCTGTCACCTCCAACATCTTGCACTCAGCACTATCTACTTACCACCCCATCCTTCTAATCCCTCCAGTCTACCTGGATCCTCACCCCTGCAGTGTCTGGCCTCTTCTCCCCACCTCTACCTTGGCCCTGAGCTTCCTGCTCTCTTCCTTAACTTACTGTTGTCCTGCTGACATTATACCCTTCAGTGTGCCTTTTTCTCTCCTCTTCTTCATCTACATTCGCTTCTCCTGTATTCTTTACCAGTGATCTACCATCACTTTCACCATCTCTCCCTCCTCTTTAGTCAACTCTACATACATTAAACATCCAATAGTTTTCCAAACTCAACTCAGGCTCCTTTTTTTCAGCACTAGGGTTCTGCACTTCTGCTCAGACTCATGGACTCTTCTGAATACTCAAGTCCTTTCCATTCTTCTGCTTTCCTTTTTATTCTCCAATGTTTTCTTGCATCTTCTGCTCTGTCACCTTTCTCATCCTACACCCTAGTCTCTCTAGTATTATCTTTTCCCCCTCATCCGTTAATACCCCCACACATTTACTGCCTATCTCCCAATTTTCGAACTCTTGTTTATGCACGTTGCTTTTCTTCTCAGCTTCGTATCCCTGTGCCCTGTCTCCCTTCCTTGATACTCTTCCCCTGCTTTTTTATCCATTTCCCTTTTTCCATTGAATCTCTCCTCCTTTTCTCTTCACCCCTCCTCCATCTTCCATTTACCCTTTTCCTCTTCCCTATTCCTTCATCTCCCTTCCATCATTCCTATTCTTTCTTTCTTTTTCTAATATTTCCTTCCCCTTTACCCTGCCTCACTTCTCTTCCCTCACTTCTATATCCTCCATGACTCTCATTTGTCCTATCCTCCCCTTTCCCCTTTCTCCTTCCTCCTTCCTTCTTCCTTCTCTAATATTTCTGTGCCATCTACTTCTACCCTCCTCCATCCTTATCTCACCATCTTTATCTTTGCTACTACCTCCTCTGCTTGCCTCTTCCCTGTTTCTTCCTATTTCCACCATTCTCACACCCATTCCATCTTCTTTGTTCTTCCCTTTTTTATTTCCTCTTTTTATTGACATCTTCCGCCTCTTCCCTCCTTCCTCCACTTTCCTCCTCCTATTACCTTAACTTACTAATTTTCTCTTTTCCCCTTCCTTCTATACTTTTTCTATGATTT
>CADCXT010002596.1:0-29969 GCA_902806775.1 Microtus agrestis | reverse complement strand
TTTAAGCATCTAATGAAATGATCATATGGTTTTTTTACAGTCAGTATATTTATATGATGGATTACATTGATAGATTTTCGTATGTTGAACCAGCCTTGCATCTCTGGGATGAAGCCTACTTGATCATAATGGATAATTTTTCTAATGTGTTCTTGAATGCGGTATGCCAAAATTTTGTTGAGGATTTTTGCGTCGATGTTCATGAGTGAGATTGGCCTGTAATTCTCTTTCTTGGTTGAGTCTTTGGGTGGTTTCGGTATCAGAGTGACTGTAGCTTCATAAAAGGAATTTGGCAATGATGCTTCTGTTTTTCTATTGTGAAATACATTAAGGAGTATAGGTATTAGGTCTTCTTGGAAGTTCTGGTAGAATTCCGCATTGAAACCATCTGATTCTGTGCTTTTTTTGGTTGGGAGGTTTTTGATAACAGCTTCTAATTCTTCGCCACTCACAGGTCTATTTAGATTGTTCACCTGGTCCTGGTTTAATTTTGGTATTAGGTATTTATCTAAAAAAGTGTCCATTTCTTTTACATTTTCCAGTTTTGTTGCAAGTAGGCTTCTGTAGTAAGATCTAATTATTCTCTGAATTTCCTCTGTGTCTGTGGTTATGTCCCCCTTTTCATTTCTGATCTTATTAATTTGCATATTCTCTCTCTGCCGTTTGATTAGTTTGGATAGGGGTTTATCAATTTTGTTGATTTTCTCCAGGAACCAGCTTTTTGTTTCATTGATTCTTTAGATTGTTTACTGTGTTTCTATTTTGTTGTTTTCTGCCCTCAGTTTGATTATTTCCAGACTTCTACTCCTCCTAGGTGAGTCTGCTTATTTTTTTAGAGCTTTCAGGTGGGCTGTTAAGTCTCCAATGTGTGCTTTCTCTGTTTTCTTTTAATGGGCACTTAGGGCTGTGAACTTTCCCCTTAGGATTGCTTTCATTGTGTCCCATGAGTTTGAGTAGGTTGTTTCTTTATTTTCATTGAATTCAAGGAAGACTTTAATTTCTTTCTTTATTTCTTCTTTGATCCAGGTGTGAGTCAATAGTTGACTGTTCAGTTTCCATGAGTTTGTAGGCATTTTGGGGGTAGCATTGTTGTTGAATTTTAAATTTAGTCCATGGTGATCTGAAAAGACACAGGAGGTTACGAATATTTTTTTGTAACTGTGGAAATTTTCTTTGTTACCGAGGATGTCGTGAATTTTGGAGAAGGTTCCATGAGCTGCAGAGAAGAAGGTATATTCTTTCCTATTTGGGTGGAATGTTCTATAGATGTCTGTTAAGTCCATTTGATTCATTACCTCCATTAATTCTCTTATTTATCTGTTAGGTTTCTGTCTGATTGACCTGTCCATTGGTGAAAAAGGAGGGTATAAATCTCCTACTATTAGTGTGTGCGGTTTGATGGCAGTCTTGAGTTTTAGTAATATATCTTTTACTTACGTGGGTGCTTTTATATTAGGGGCATAGATATTCAGGATTGAGACTTCCTCCTTATGAATTGTTCCTGTTATGAGTATAAAATGTCCCTCCCCATCTCTTCTGATTGATTTAAGTTTGAAATCAACTTTGTTAGAAATTAGTATGGCCACCCCTGCTTGTTTCTTAGGTCCATTTGTTCGATAAACATTTTCCCATCCCTTCACACTAAGTAGGTGCCTGTCCTTGTGGTTGAGCTGTGTTTCTTGTAAACAGCAGAATGTTGGATCCTGTTTGCGTATCCAATCTCTTAGCCTATGCCTTTTTATAGGTGAGTTGAGTCCATTGACATTAAGGGATATTAATGACCAGGGGTTGTTAACTCTGGTCACTTTTTTAGTCGTAGAGTTTGTGTGTTTGCCTTCTTTGAGTTGCGCTGGTGAAGGGTCTCTAGATGTTTGAATTATTGTGGTCAATGTTGGACTCCTTGGTTTGTGATTTTCCTTCTATTACTTTCTGTAAGGCTGAATTTGTGGCTATGTATTGTTTAAATTTGTTTTTATCCTGGATAATTTTGTTTTCTCCATTTATAGTGAACGAAAGCTTGGCTGGGTATAGTAGTCTGGGCTTGCATCCATGTTCTCTTAGTTTTTGCAGTACATCTATCCAGGACCTTCTGGCTTCCATGGTTTCCATGGAGAAGTCAGGTGTAAGTCTGATAGGTTTACCTTTGTAAGTAACTTGGCCTTTTTCCTTTGCGTCTCTTAATATTCTTTCTTTATTCTGTATGCTTTTTGTTTTGATTATTATATGGCTAGGGCATGTATTTTTTTGATCCAGCCTATTCAGTGTTATGTATGCTTCTTGCACCTTCAAAGGAATATCTTTCTTTAGATTGGGAAAGTTTTCTTCTATAATTTTATTAAATATATTTTCTGGACCATTGAGCTGTACTTCTTCTCCTTCTTCTATCCCAATTATTCGTAGGTTTGGTCTGTTTATTTTGTCCCATATTTCCTGAATGTTTTGTGATGAGAATTTGTTGGTTTTGCTGTTCTCTTTGATCAGAGTGTTTATTTTCTCTATGGTATTTTCAGTGTCTGACATTCTTTCTTTTATCTCTTGTAATCTGTTGGTAGTACTTGTCTCTGTAGTTCCCGTTCGTTTACCCAGATTTTCCATCTCCATCCTTCCCTCTGTTTGTGTTTTCTTCATTAATTCCATTTCATTCTTCAAGTCTTGAACCGCTTCCCTTACCTGTTTGATTGCTTTTTCTTGTTTCTCTTGGTTTTCTTGGGTATCTTTGAGCGATTTATTCATTTCCTCTACCTTTTTGTTTGTCATCTCTAATTGTTTATGGCAGTTTTTCACCTTCTGTTTAAGGTCTTCTATTATTTTCATATAATTCACTTTTGAGTAGATTTCTTCTAATTCTTCTGGAGTAGGGTGTACAATTGTTCTTATTTCAGAATCCCTGGATTCTGGTGATGACATGTTTTCTTTCAGGTTCTTGGAGGAATTATTGCATTGGCGCCTTCACATCTCTTCCTTTAAATGGAGCCAGGAGAGGCCTGGTGTCTTGGTCCAGTCTTTGCTGTGACTGAGTCTCTGGGTTTATCTCTTCAGTGTAGAAGCAGGAACTGACCCGTCCAGTTGGAACTCCACAGCACCACAACTCGGACGCCTCTCTGCGTGGTATCCCGTCCAGATGGAACTCCTCAGCACCTAAACGGGGCTGCCTGGTAGCCCTAACCTTGAGACCTGCCCAGAAGGCAGGCACTCCCCACTCACTGTGGGTGGGTAGACTTAGTGTAGGAGCTTAAAACCGGTCTTGAGCACTGGTCCGAGCATACAGCAGGGCAGGGTTTGGGGGTGGGGTGCTGGGGGGTTGGGTCATGCCTAAGAAAGACAGCCCTGCAGAAGGAGCTGGGGTCAGGGTTTTGTGCTTGCTTCTGGGACACAGTACCCTAGATAGGAGACACTCACCCATCCAGATGGAACTCCTCAGCACCTAAACAGGGCCGCGTGGTAGCCCAAATATCCGGGGACAAGAGGAAGGACGTGCGAGTCGGCCCTGTGATGTGGGAGTGTCATATATCAATCTGTTGATTTCATTGGCTAAGCAATAAATAAACTGCTTGTCCCAATTGGTTAGAACATAGGTGGGTGGTGTAAACAGAAGAAAATGCTGAGAGGAAGAGGAAGTGAGGTCAGAAAGCATGCAGCTCTGCTCAGAGCCAGAAGCCTCAGAGAGAGACATCATGCTCCTGTCTAGCGGGCAGACAGGATAGCTCTGCTCTCTGAGGCAGAGGGATGAACCTCCGAACCAAGATGGACGTAGGCTAGAATCTTCCCAGTAAGCGCACCTCATGGTGCTACATAGATGATTAGAAATGGGTTAAGAGGTTGAAGCTAATGGGCCAAGCAGTGCTTAAAAGAATACAGTGTCCATGTAATTATTTCAGGTAAATCTAGCCATGCAAGCGGCTGGGGTGTTGGGGACACAGCCCCGCCGCTGCTATTTCAACAGATGGCTGCCCAACATGAGGCTAATTGAATCCAATAAAAGCCTGAAAAAGCTTGGGAAAGAGTAAAGCATGTTTTCTTTGTAGCAGCAGTTTCTCGGGTCTGCTCTGCTTGCTAGAGGCAATCAAGCGCTCTCAGCAAAGAGAGGCTTCCTGACTCAGCTTCAGCTGCAAAACCCTGCAGCTCATTAAGAGGTCCTGCCACAAAACACTTAAACTGTGTTGACGAAAAGCTGAATGCATGCTTTTCAGTTTTCAGCCATAGCAGGAAAAAAGCTGCGCCATTTAAAATGTCGGCTTTCTGGGCTGTTCTGCCAGGGCAAACTCTGACTCTTTTATGCAGGCAGTTCGTGTGGTTTGCAAACACATGTTGCTGAAGTTCGCTTGCTGGCAAGGACCTTGAAACACTCTAGAGTTGTGGCACTGAAGGCAGCTCTGGCTTGTACCTCAGCCACAAGGTTGGAATGGCAGAAAGCTAAGGAATGGACTGGATCTAGCTGGCAAAGCCACGGCTTTAGTCCTACTGAGATTGCTTGGTAAATTAAAGACTCATGTGGTCAGAAAAACAAAGAGAGACCACAGTAAAGAGAGATTCAAAGATAAAGAAAATTTCTAAATGATTTACAGTGTGTTGAAAATATATGCAGACTAAAAGTTGAAGTTCTTACAGTAAAAAACAATTAAAAATGGAAGAGAGTTGTTGTGTGTGGTAGTACACGCCTTTAATCCCAGTGCCTAGAAGGCAGAGACGAACAGATCTCTGTGAGTTCAAGGTGTGGTAGCATACACCTTTAATCCCAATGCCTGTGAGGCAGAGACAGGCTGATCTCTGAGAGTTCAAGGACAGCCTGGTCTACAGAGTTATTCCAGGACAAAGATACAGAGAATATAAAAGAAAAGTAAAAGTAAACGAAATAGAGGTTAAAATAAAGCGTACAAAGATGGAAAATACACAGAGAATCTTGATACTGTATGCTATTATGCTCTCTTTGAATTGTTTGAATGCTGAGGAAGGAGCAAAAGCTACTAAAAGATATTTGTTTATAAATACTGCTGAACTAATTAAACATAGATATTTTGGAAATGCCTTGACTTTGCAATTTGGATCTAAGGACATGATACTTTGGAAAGGAGTTTCTTGTTTTGTTTTCACAGAGGATGAGACCCTGTTCATTTCTTCTATCCGAATACGGTATGATGGACCACGCCCTCCTGAACGGTTGCTGTGAACATCTTCAGAAAATTGCTTTGCTCAACTGCCAACTGAGATGAAACTAGCACACAGGTTATACCATGAAAGACCTAATTAACGACGCCCCCATTCAGCAGCAAGCAGTTCAGAGAGAAAAAAACTGTGCCCATGTTCCCAAATATGGTTTATAAATGTTCTTTTACATTTAAAGGGGGATATTTTACAGATATGAATAATTTGCATTAGTATAGATGTTGCTTTATTGATAGAGATTTAAGGTCAGTTTTGTTATATGTATATGTATTTCTGATCTTTATTAAGGTATTGTGATTGTGTAGTTCATTTAAAAATGTAATGTATATAGGCTGTTAATAATCATCTATAATAGTCAAGTTTGTAGTCATGTTAGATTTTCTACATGTGCATGGATATATTTTAGATAGACATTCTTCATATCTTTCAAAGACTAAAGAATAGGATATTTAATGTATTAATAACTTAGGACTTTTCATGACAATGAGACACTCTGCTCCTGGCATCACCAATCTACTTCAGGAAGAATATGGGCATCGAAGAGGATCCTTATGGAGTTTGATAGCCATTTGGGCAAGAAATTGCTCTTGCCTTGACTATTACATAAACTGGACACAGAGAATCCACAGAGAGAGGACTGATGAACTTGCCTAAAGGTGAGATGATCTTTCGGGGTTCCCGATTCATGAAAGAGTCTGCAAGACATTCTTCAGGACAAGCAGATAGTGACTGCCTTTGAAATTTCCTGCTTTGTGGAAATGTCTGCTGGAAACTATGGGCCTGTAAGCCGAAGATGGATGCCCCAATGGTACAGAGGAACTTTGGGTGACTATACAGGCAGCGAGATGTCTCTGTCACTTCTAGAGTTTTGAAAATTGTTCACTTTTTATTTGCTTAGGTAATATTGTATTTGCTATGTTAAAGTTAAAGCCTTTCCTTTTTGTTTAAACAGAAAAAGGGGAAGTGATGTGGGAGTGTCATATATCAATCTGTTGATTTCATTGGCTAAGCAATAAATAAACTAGTTGGCCCAATTGGTTAGAACATAGGTGGGTGGAGTAAACAGAAGAAAATGCTGAGAGGAAGAGGAAGTGAGGTCAGAAAGCATGCAGCTCCGCTCAGAGCCAGAAGCCTCAGAGAGAGACATCATGCTCCTGTCTAGCGGGCAGACAGGATAGCTCTGCTCTCTGAGGCAGAGGGATGAACCTCCGAACCAAGATGGACGTAGGCTAGAATCTTCCCAGTAAGCGCACCTCATGGTGCTACATAGATGATTAGAAATGGATTAAGAGGTTGAAGCTAATGGGCCAAGCAGTGCTTAAAAGAATACAGTGTCCATGTAATTATTTCAGGTAAAGCTAGCCATGCAAGCGGCCGGGGTGTTGGGGACGCAGCCCCGCCGCTGCTATTTCAACAGCCCTGCGTCCAGGAGACCACTGGAGGCCCTGGAGCACAAGCTGTAGGTGCCCGAGCTCCCTTACAGGGAACTTTGAGACCAGCCTGGAAGGCAGGTACTCCCCGCTCGCTCTGGGTGGGTAGCCTTATTGTAGGAACTTAAAACCAGTCTTGAGCACTGGTCCTAGCAAACAGCAGGGGAGGTTTGGGGGGGTGGGGTGCTGGGGGGTTGGGTCGTGCCTAAGAAAGACAGCCCTGCAGAAGGAGCTGGGGGAGGGGGCTTGTGCTTGCTTCTGGGACACACCGCCCCTGGATAGGAGACACTCACCCGTCCAGATGGAACTCCTCAGCACCTAAACAGGGCTGTGTGGTAGCCCAAAGAACCAGGGACAAGAGGAAGGATGTGGGAGGCAGCACTGGGTCCAGGAGATCACTGGAGGCCCTGGAACACCAGCTGTAGGTGCCCAAGGTACCTTACAGGGAACCTTGAGAACTGGCTGGAAGGCAGGCTCTCCCCGCTCACTCTGGGCTGTGTACACTTTTTGTACATTGTGTTCACTGTGTATATTTTGTGTACATTGTGTACATTTTGTGTACATTGTGTATGCGGTGTACATCGCGTACATTTTGAGTACAATGTGTACATTGTGTACATTTTCTGTACATTGTGTACACTGTGAACATTGTGTATATTGTGTAAATTGTGTAATTTTGTGTACATTGTGTACATTTTGAGTACAATGTGTACATTGTGTACATTTTCTATACAATGTGTACACTGTGTACATTGTGTATATTTTGTGTATAATGTGTACATTGTGTAATTTTCTGTATATTGTGTACACTTTGTATATGTGTAAAATCTGTTTACATTGTGTACACTCTGTAAATTTTGTGTACATTGTGTACACTTTGTACATTGTGTACATTTTGTACACTGTACTTTTTATACACTGTGTATATTGTGTACATTTTGCACTGTATATTTTGTACACTGTGTATATTGTGTACATATTGTGTACATTGTGTACATTATGAGTACAGTGTAAATTGTGTACATTTTCTGTACATTGTGTACACTGTGTACATTGTGTACATTTTGTGTATATTTCATACATTGTGTAATTTTGTGTACATTGTGTACACTGTGTATATGTGTACAGTCTGTGTACATTGTGTACACTTGGTGCATTTTGTGTACATTATGTACATTGTGTACATGTTGTACACTGTACATTTTGTACACTGTGTATATTGTGTACATTTTGCACTGTATATTTTGTACTATGTGTACATTGGGTACAATTTGTGTACATATTGTGTACATTGTGTACATTTTGTGTACATTGTGTACATTTTGTACACTGTGTACATTGTGTACACATTTAGCGCATTGTGTACACTGTGTACATTTGTGTACATTGGGTACACAGTGTACATTATGTACAACTGTACATTTTGTACTCTGTGTACATTGTGTACAATTTTCTATATTGTGTACACTTTTTGTACATTGTGTAAAGTAAGTACATCTTGTACACTGTGTAGATTGTGTACAATTTTTTACATTGTTATTTTGTGTAAATTATGTGTACATTGTGTACATTTTGTGTACATTATGTACATTCTATAATTTTTGTACATTGAGTACATTGTGTAAACTGTGTACATTGTGTACCTTGTGTACATTGTGTACAGACATTTGTGTACATTTGTGTACATTTTGTATACTGTGTACATTGTGTACATTTCTGTATATTGTGTACTTTATGTATATTTTGTGTACATTGTGTACACTGTGTACATTTTTTGTACATTGTGTAATTTTTTGTACGTGGAGTACATTGTGTAAACTGTGTACATTGTGCACAGTGTACATTTTGTGTACATTGTGTACATTTTGTGATAATTATGTACATTGTGTACACTTTTTGTAAATTGTGTACAATGTTGACATTTTCTGTACATTGTATACATTTTTTATACTGTATACATTGTGTACATTTTGTGTACATTGATTATAGTGTGTATATTTTGTGTGTATTGTGTACATTGCGTACATTTTGCGTACATTGTGGTACACTGTGTACATTTTGTGTATGTTGTGTCCATTATGTCCATTTTGTGTATCTGGTGTACATTGTGTACATTTTCTGTATATTGTGTACATTATGTATATTTTGTGTACAATGTGTGCATTTTGTATTTTATGTACATTTTATGTACATATGTGTACATTGCGTACATTTGTGTACATAGTATACATTTTCTACGGTGTATACATTGCATACACTTTTTTTACATCGTGTACACTGTGAACATTTTGTGTACATGGTTTACATTGTGTACATTGTGTACACTGTGTACATTTGTGTACATTTTGTATACATTGTGTACATTTTGTGTAATTTGTGGACAGTGTGTACATTTTCTGTATATAGTGTAAACGGTGTACATTGTTTTCATTGTGTACATTTTGTGTACATTGTGAACACGATGTACATTGTGTACATTTTGAGTACAATGTGTACATTGTGTACATATTCTGTACATTGTGTACACTGTGTACATTGTGTAATTTTTGGTATATTATGTACATTATGTACATTTTGTGTACAATGTGTACACTGTATACATTTTGTATACATTCTGAACATTGTGTTAGTTTGTCATACATTGTGTACATTTTGTACACTGTGTACAGTGTGTACATTTTTCTATATTGTGTACCCTGTGTACATTTTTTGAGTATTGTGTACATTGTGTACATATTGTGTTCATTGTATAAACTCTGTTCATTGTGTACATTTTGTGTACATGGTATAAACTGTGCACACTGTGTATATTTTGTACACTGTACATTTTGTACACTGATTTCATTTTTGATATTTTGTGAACATATTGTGTACATTGTGTACATTTTCGATACTTTGTGTACATTTTGGACACGGTGTACATTGTATACAATTCCTTTTACATTGTGTACACTGTTTATATTTTGTGTACATTGTGTACATTTTGTACACTTTACATTTTGTACACTGTGCACATTGTATACACTTCTTGTTCATTGTGTACACTGTGTACATTTTGTTTACATTGTGTACATTGTGTATATTTTTTGTACATTGTGTACATTTTGTTTAGATTGTAAGTACATATTGTAAATTTTCTGTACATTGTGTACACTGTGTATTTGTGTACATTTGATTGTGTATTTGTGTATTGTGTACATTGTGTAATTTTGTGTACATTGTCTACATTGTGTAAATTTATTGAGTACATTTTGTACACTGTGTATATTGTGTACAATTTGCATTTTGTATTTTGTACACTGTGTATATTGTGTACACTTTTTGTGTATTGTGTACACTGTGTACATTGTGTACACTTTCTGAATATTGTGGCCAGTTTTTACATTGTGTACTCTGTGTACATTGTGTCCACTTTATGTACGTTGTGTACACTGTGTTCATTTTTTGTATATTTTTTATATTGTGTACATTTTGTGTTCATTGTGTACACGGTGTACATTGTGTACATTGTGTACACTGTGTATACTATATATATTGTGTACAGTGTGTACATTGTGCATATTTTGTGTATATTGTGTACATTATATACATTTTGTGTACAATGTGTACACTGTTTACAGTGTGTACCTTTTGTGTATATTGTGTACATTATGTAAAATTTGTGTACACTTTCTTCACTGTGTAAAATTTGTGTACATTGTGTAAATTGTGTAATTTTGTATACATTGTGTACACTCTGAATATTTTGTGTACATTGTGTACACTGTCCACATTGTGTACATTTTGTGTATATTGTGTACATTACGTATATTTTGTGAACATTGTGCATACTGTGTATATTGTGTATATTTTTTTTGTACACTGTGTACATTGTGTACATTTTGTACACTTTACATTTTGTACACTGTGTACATTGTGTACAATTTTTGGACATAGTGAACACTGTGTACATATTGTCTACATTTTGTACATTTTGTGTACATTTTGTGTAATTGTGTACGTTCTGTGCACTTTTTGTATATTGTGTACACTGTGTACATTTTTTGTACATTGTATATATTGTGTACACTGTATACATTGTGCACATCTTGTGTACATTGTGTACAGTGTGTACATTTTGTACATTTTGTGTATACTGTGTACATGTGTACATTTTGTGTACATTGTGTACATTTTTTGTACATTGTGTACATTTTGTACACTGTTTACATTGTGTACACTTTTGTACATTGTGTATTCTGTGTATATTGTGTACATTTTTACACTGTACATTTTGTACACTGTGTACATTGTGTACACTTTATGAATATTGTGGACAATTTTTGTACATTATGTACTCTGTGTATATTGTGTCCACTTTTTGTACGTTGTGTACACTATGTTCATTTTTTGTATGTTATTTATATTGTGTACATTTTGTGTACATTGTTTACACGGTGTACATTGTGTACATTTTGTGTAGATTGTGTACATTTTGTACTCTGTGTACATTGTGTACACTTTGGATACATTCTCTACACTTTGAATATTTTGTGTATATTTTGTACACTGTGTACATTTTGTGTAATTTGTGTATGCTGTGTATATTTTGTGTACATTGTGTACATGGTGTACATAGTTTTCCTTGTGTACATTTTGTGTACATTGTTAACACAGCGTACATTTTGTACATTATGAGTACAATGTGTATCATTATGTACATTTTCTGTACATTGTGTACACTCTGTACATTGTGTACATTTTGTGTATATTGCGTACATTGTGTCATTTTTGTACATTTTGTACATTTTGTACACTGAGTACATGTGTACAATCTGTGTAGATTGTGTATACTCAGTACATTTTGTGTACATTGTTTACAGTGTGTACATTGTGTACATTTTGTACACTGTATATATTGTGTACATTTTGCACTGTACAATTTGTACACTGTACATTTTGTACACAGTTTACATTGTGTACATTTTCTGTACATATTGTGTACATTGTGTCCATTTTGTGTACACTGTGCATATTTTGTGTACATTGTGTATATTTTGTATATTTTGTACATTGATACATTGATACACTGTGTACAATGTGTACTCTGTGTTCACTTTATGTACATTGATTACATTTTGTGTACATTGTGTACATTATGTACACTGTGTCCACTTTTTGTAGAATGTGGATACTGTGTATATTTTGTGTACATTTTGTACACTTTGTATATTGTGTACCTATTGCAGTGTACATTTTGTACACTGTGTACATTATGAACGTTTTGTGTTCATATTGTGTCCATTGTGTCCATTTTGTGTACATTGTGTACATCGTGTACACTCTGTACATTGTGTACATTTTATGTACATGGTATAAGCTGTGTACATTGAGTATATTTTCTACACTGTACAATTTGTACACTGTACATTTTGTACACTGTTTATATTGTGTATATTTTCTGAACTTATTGAACATACATTGTGTACATTTTGTGTACACTGTGGATATTTTGTACACTGTGTACGTTGTTTACACTTTTTGTACACTCTGTACATTTTTACATTGTGCACATTTTTTACACTGTACATTTTTATACTGTGTACATTGTGTTCACTTTTTGTACATTGTGTACACTGTGTACATTTTGTGCACATTGGGTACATTGTGTACATTTCATTTTGTACACTTTGTACATTGGGTACATTGTTTTGTTTTTGTACATTGTGTACGTTTTGTACACTGTGTACATTGTGTACAGTTTTTGTACTTTGTGTACTCTCTGTACATATTCTGTACATTGTGTACATTGTATACTTTTATTGTACATGGTATAAACTGTGTACAACATGTACATTTTGAACACTGTACATTTTCTACACTGTACATTTTGTACACTGTGTACATTGTGTACCGTTTGTGTACATTTTGTGTACATATTGTGTACATGGTGTACATTTTCTACATTTTGAGTACATTTTGTACATTGTGTACACTTTTTGTACATTGTTTATATTGTATACACTTTTTGTACATTGTGTATATTTTGTGTACATAGTGTACACTGTGTAATTTATGTACATTTTGTACACTTTGTGAATATTTTAAATGGTGTAAATTTTTTGTACATTGTGTACAATTTCTACACTGTGTACATTGTGTATACTTTTTGTAGATTGTATACACTGTGTACATTTTGTGTACATTGTGTACATTGTCTATACTTCTTGTACTTTGTGTACTCTCTGTACATTTTCTGTACATTGTGTTCATTTTATTCATTTATTATACATGGTATATACTGTGTACAATGTGTATATTTTGAACACTGTACATTTTCTACACTGTACATTTTGTGTACATATTGTGTACATTGTGTACATTTTGTGTACATTTTGTACACTGGCTACATTTTGTATATATTGTGTACATTGTGTAGATTTTGTACTTTTTGTGTACATTGTGCAGATTGTGTACATTTTGTACACTGTGTACGTTGTGTAAACTTTTTGTACATTGTTTTCACTTTGTACATTTTGTGTACATTGTGTACATTTTGTGTTCATTGTGTTCCCTGTGTACATTTTGTGTACATTTGTGCACTGTATACATTTTTGTACATTGTATACACTGTGTATATTTTTTGTATATTTTGTACACTGTGTACCTTGCTTACACTTTTTTACATTGTGTACACTGTGTACATTTTGTGTACATTTTGTACAGTTTGTACATTGTGTACACTTTTTGTACATTGTGTACACTGTACATTTTGTACATTTTGTGTACATTGTGTACATTTGTACAGTTTGTACATTGTGTACACTTTTTGTACATTGTGTACATTGTGTACATTTTGTACATAAATTGTACATTTGTGTACAATGTGTACATTTTGTGTACACTGTGTACTTTGTGTACATTTTGTATATTGTACATTTTGTACACCGTGTACTTTGTGTACAATGTGTATATTTTGTGTACATTGTGTACATTTTGTACACTGTGTACATTGTGTACACTCTGTATATTGTGCACGTTTTGTTCAGGTTGTACATTTTGCATACTGTGTATATTGTATACATTTTGTGTACAATTTGTGTACATTGTATACATTTTGTACGCTGTGTATATTTTGTGTATATTTTGTACACTGTGTACATTGTGTACACTTTTTGGACATTGTGTACACTGCGTACATTTTGTGTACATTGTGTACATTTTGTGTACATTGTATAAACTGAGTTCATATGTATATTTTGTGTACATTATATAAACTGTGTAAATTATGTACATGTTGTACACTTTAAACCTTGTACACTGTGTACTTTGTGTATATTTTGTGTACATATTGTGTACATTTTGTACACTGTGTACCTTGTGTACACATTTGTACATTGTGTACACTCTGTAGATTTTGTGTACATTGTGTACATTTTGTGTACATTTTATAAACTGTGTATATAGGAACATTTTTTGTACATTATTTAAAATGTGTACATTGTATACACCGTGTACATTGTGTACATTTTGTGTAAGTGTACATAGTGTACTTTTTGTGTACATTTTGTTTACATATTGTGTACACTGTATACATAATATGTACATTTTATACACTGTGTACATTGTGTACACTTATTGTATATTGTGTACGTTGTGTACATTTTGTGTATATTGTATATATTTTGTACACTTTACATTTTGTACACTCTTTACACTTTTTGTATATTGTGTACACCGTGATGTACATTTTGTTTACATTTTGTACATTGTGTACATTTTGTGTACGTTGTATACACTATGCACATTGTGTACATTTTGTAAACTATACATTTTGTACACTGTAAAATTTATATACTGTGTACATTTTCTACATTTTGTGTACATATTGTTTACACTGTGTATATTTTGTACAGTGCCTACCTTGTGTAAACTTTTTGTAAATTGCGCACACTGTGTACATTTTGTGTACATTTGTACACTTGTACATTGTGTACACTGTGTACCTTGTGTAGACTTTTTGTACATTGTGTACAGTGTGTACATTTTGTGTACATTTTGTACATTTTGTATACATTGCATAAACTGTGTACATATGTACATTTTGTGTACATTATATAAACTGTGTACATTGTGTACATTTTGAACAATGTAAATCTTGGAAACTGTGTACATTGTGTACATTTTCTGTACATATTGTGTTCATTTTGTACATTGTGTACACTCTTTGTACATTGTGCAGACTTTTTGTACATTTTGTACACTGTGTTCATTTGTGTACACTGCGTACATTGTGTACTTTGTATACATTTTGTACACTGCATATTTTGTACACTGTGTATATTGTGTACATTTTTTGTACATTTTGTGTACCTTTTGTGTACATTGTGTACATTTTATATACTTTGTACATTTTGTACACTGTGTACATTTTGTGTTCCTTTTCTACAATGTGTACATTGTGTCAACTTTTGGTACGGTGTGTATACTGTGATCATTTTGTGTACATTGTGTTCACTCTGTACATTATGTATATTTTGTACACTGTGTACATTGTGTACTATTTGTATATCTTGTGTACATTGTGTAGATTGTGTATACTTTTTGAACATTGTATATATTGTATACACTTTTTGTTCATTGTGAACACTGTATACATTTTGTGTACATTGTGTACATTGTGTATATTTTGTATACTGTGTACATTGTGTACATTTTGTACATTGCGTACACTGTAAATTTTGTGTACTCTGTGTACCTTGTATACATTTTGTGTACATTGTGTACACTGTGTACATTCTGTACATTGTGTTCATTTTGTGTACATTGTGTACATTTTGTGTACATTGTGTACATTTTGTACACTTTGTAAATTTTGTACAGTATATAATTTGTGTAAACTTTGTACATTTTATGTACATTGTTTACACTCTGTACATTGTGTATCTTTTGTACACTCTACATTTTGTACACTGTGTATACTGTTTTCATTTTGCACACATTATATTTTGTACACTCTGTACATTTTTGTACATTTTGAACATTCTGTACACTGTGTATATATTTAGTGCACTTTTTGTACGTTGGGTACACTGTGTACATTTTGTGTACATTTTGTATACATTGTGTACACTTTATACATTGTGTACATATTGCACACTGTACATTTTGTTCACTGTGTATATTGTGTACATTTTGCACTGTACATTTTGTACACTGTGTACAATGTGAACATTCTGTGTATATATTGTGTCCATTGTGTCCATTCTGTGTAAATTATGCACATTCTGTACATTTTGTGTACATTGTGTACGTTGTGTAGTTTTTGTGTACATTTTGTGAACACTGTGTACATTTTGTGTAAATTGTGTACTATGTGTATACTTTCTGTACATTGTGTAAACTGTGTATATTCTGTGTACATTGTATACATTGTGTACACTGTGTATATTGTGCATATTTTGTGTACATTGTGTACAGTGTTTACATTGTGTACATTTTGTGTACATTGTGTACATTGTGTACATTTTGTACATTTTGTACACTGTGTACATTGTATAGACTTTTTATACATTGTGTATATTTTGTACACGTTTTGTACATTGTGTACACTGTGTATATTTTGTGAACATTGTGTACATTTTGTACACTGTGGACATTGTGTTAACTTTTTGTACATTGTTTTCACTGTGTATATTTTGTGTACATTGTATACACTAAGTAAATTGTGTACATATTGTACACTGAACATTTTGTACACTGTGTATATTATGTACATTTTGCACTGTACATTTTGTTTTTTTTAAATATTTGCTTTTATTTATTTACTTTTTTTATTGGAAAAAAAAGAAATTTCTCTCTCCTCCCTGCTTCCCATTTCCCTTGCCCTCCTCCCCCTTCTCCCCCCTCCCACCATTCCTCCCCCTCCCTCTCCAGCCTGAAGAGCAGTCAGGGTTCCCTGCCCTGTTGAAAGTCCAAAGTCCTCCCCCCCCTCTTCCTGGTCTAGGAAGGTGAACATTCAACTGGGCAGGACCCCACAAAGCCAGAACATGAAGTAGGATTAAAACCCGGTGCCATTGTTCTTGACTTCTCAGCAGCCCTCATCGTCTGCCAAATTCATAGAGTCCGTTTTTTCCCCCATGCTTTTTCCATCACAGTCCAGCTGGCCTTGGTGAGCTCCCAATGAATCAGTCCAACTATCTTCGTGGGCGGGTGCACCCCTTGTGGTCCTGATTTCTTTGCTCATATTCTCCTTTCTTCTGCTCCTCACTGGAACATTGAGAGCTCAGTCCGGTGCTCCAGCATGGGACCCTGTCTCTATCTCCATCCATCGCCAGATGAAGGTTCTATGGTGATATGCAAGATATTCATTAGTATGGGTATAGGATAGGGTCATTTCAGCTGAATACTACTCAGCGGTACAAAACAATGACTTCGCAAAATTTGCATGCAAATGGATGGAAATATAAAACACTATCCTGAGTGAGGTAACACAGACCCCAAAAGATGAACATGGGATGTACTCACTCATAATTGGTTTCTAGAGATAAATAAAGAACAACAGCTTTATAAAACATGCTGCTTATGGCTAAATCTTCTCAGTTTTGCAAGTTAAGATATTAAACTCTTAATTTAAACCAGTAGCCTGTCTGATATAAAAGAACAGGATAGAATCTGGATAATGGTTTAACAAAATATTGACTATGATCAATGTTTCTTATACTAAACAGTAGATTCATTGATAATTTTAAGATTGATTCCTGGACAATAGCCTTGGCTAAATTCAAAGGCCAAAAACAATGGTCTTTTCCCAGATCACTGCTACTATTTATGCACCTGTATCTTGCTAATGTTATAGCAAAATATCCCTTAAAGGATTTTATGCTAAATTTTACAAATGGCTCTTCCAATGGAGGAACTGCATATATGGCTAACAATAACAAAAATTATGGAGCATAACAAGGCTCCTTCAAAGCAACTCATAAAAGCTGCCAGCAGATCCTGATGCAAACGGATCTGGCTTGATGACACCAAGCTGACCTTTGATAAGACAAGGTGAAAAAGCCCTTGCAATGCATTATGAAAAAACCCGACCTGTATATATATTTGGGGTCGAGGACGTGTTTGTGCTTTTTTCACAGAAAGAAAATAAATTCTGGACGTGATGTCGAGGCTGCATACACAGAGGAGTGCCAGACTTCCAGAGATGATTGAGGAGAGGTCCTTGGTCCGGTCTTCCCTGCCCCCAAGGAAAGGAGTGCCTGCTAACAAAACCAGCTACACCACTCAGCAGAGGGTCATCCTGCCTCCAGAGTCCAGGGAGACCCGGCGGACATAAGTGCCAGGATATGCTTCATGTAGCTGAATCCAACTTGCCTCACCCAGGTTCCCCCACCTGTCCTGGAGCACGGGTGCTAAACTGCTTCTGCAGCTTGAACTCTGGTCTGCTTTGGAGCTGAGTTGCAGACTAAACATCAGACTAAAAGGTGAATACTGGGTTGGGAAAAAGCACTTTCTTCTTGTCTGGAGATGGAGTTATTGGTGCCAAAATTATATCATTATATCTTTTGTTTGAGGAGCTCCTCACATTCTTTTCATTAATGATAGACGCATGGGCCCAATGATGGGAGTTAGTGTGGATCCTCGCCTAAATAGCACACCATACAGAGGTTGTAGAAACCAGCTCAACATGGCATGGTACAGGTATGAGGGTGCTCTCCACATGGCCTAAGACAGGGTGCCCTGTGATCTGCTTACTTTAATCCTGCTGGATGCCATTTATTTGAGGAGCTCCAAGGACGGCGACTTATGGCAGGTTAATCCGCCAACCTAAGGCAGGGCCCTGAGAACCCTAGGACGCCTAAGGGGGAAAGAAAAAAGGCCTGGTCCCCACTCGGCCTAGGAGTCATCGGGCACCCCTCTGTTCCCAGGAGAGGTGGATTGCTTCACCACTTGAGAGGAGGGTCTCTCCTTGTCTCAGTCCCTTCTCCTTTGGTCTGACACCATGGATGACTCTGACTCGTTCTCTCCACGTGATAGCTGCTAGCCTTTGTATGGGAGGGGGGACGGGATCTGTTGGGAGCCATTTCCCCCTAGAGATCATTGCAGGAACCATCGCCCTGGGGAGACTGCGGGAAACCCCACACCCATGGTTGTGCTAGGAATGGTCCTGTTGCCCCACACCCAGTTGAAGCTGTTAATGGAGAAAAATAAAATAAAAAAAAGAATCAGATCTGGTATATGTCGATAACCACAGTGTTGCAGGGGACAGAGGCAGGTGAATCCCAATGTATCACTGTTCAAAAATCTAATAAACTGTTCTCATCAACAATAGAAATTAGTTTCAGCAAACCAAATCAGCATAAATAAAATGAGGCAATTTTGTGGTAACACTCTTGAGTTATGGCATGAGGACTCATAGAGTAAGGGCAGAGATTGTAATTTTGAAACTAGTCTGAACTTAATAAGGTGGGACCCCCAGGATCTATCTCCAGACAGTAACAAGGGAAACAAGGCTTCTGTGAAATGGACTTTGAAATGGGATTCACTCAACCACAAAGTACTACTGCCTGAATGTCGGGAGGCCACATCTTGCCTGGTCCTCCTGGGCACCAGGTTCTCACCTGTGTGGTACAAATGTCTGGTAGATCAATGCCTGAGTGCCCTACTAGAGAGTGGATCTCACTGGTGTGGCCTAGCAGAGCCCTGAGGTTATAAGCTCCACAGGTGCCCCGCCCCTTGCCCCGCCCATCCCTCTGTGACTTCAGTCCCCTGTGTTATGCAAGGCCTCTCTGATTGGTCAGCAGCCCTGGCTCTCTGTGTCCTCTCCCATGCTTATAATTTTGTGGGTGTCAGAGTTTGATCAATTTTAAGACCTCTGTGCTTATAAATGTAGGTATTTAGATTGTGTTTGAAAGTAGGGACAAAGACATTATGACAGTATCCACCTCCTTGTATAACAGTTGGAAATCATTAACACATAAACACAAATATTTTAGCCAGACAGATTGCTACAGTCTTCTATTCCCATCACACTGAGGCAGAGGCAGTTGAATCTCTGGCAGAAGTCAGCCTGGTCTACATAGTGACTTCCAGGACAGCCAGGTCTACATAGTGAGATCCCTTCATAAAAAAAAAAACAAGGATTTTCTACTGTATGGGAATTGAGAGGAGAGAGGAGTCACTGGGCTAGTAATATTTTCTCACAACATTTATTCAAACCAAATTGCTATTAACAAATTTAGTTTTTACTAGCTTACTTCAGGGAGGACTGCCACAGCGGTGATCAAAACATTTTAATAATACCATTTTATTAAACATACATCCTACTTTGCTCTACTAAATCTTGTTTTACAAAAATTAACTCAAAGGAATCCCTTTCTTATTTCTTAGCCTGGCAATCTTCCGGAAAATTATGTTTGGAATTTTATTCCAGGGCATATCATGACTAGTCACTTAAATGTAGTGAAAGAAATCCTGTCTTGAAAAATCAAAATAAATAAATAAATAAATATAAATTTTAACAAAAAAATAAAGAACTTGGATGGACTTGTGCTTAATTGGACACTGGTCAAAGTTAATATAAACTCGAGGCCCCACGGTATACTATATTCAGTTATATTATTCCTTAATATGTAAGGAACAGGATTGGGTATATTTTATTGATTTTTTGGAGCATAGGTTAGTTTTCCTCTAACCCCAATAATTCAGGCTTCGAAAACCTTGTTATAATAGCAACTTAAGAAACATAGGGCTTGGGCCTGAAGAATTTGCTTAGCAGATAATTGCACATCATCTATTGTAGAGGAAACAAATTTGATTCTCAACAACCAAAACTCATAGATTACAATCACTTCTAACTCTAGCTGCAAAGATCTGATATCAATTTCTGGACCTTTGTAGGACTTACACTCATACATACATACACACACACACACACACACACACACAGAGAGAGAGAGAGAGAGAGAGAGAGAGAGAGAGAGAGAGAGAGAGAGAGAGAGAGAGAGAGAATTAGAAAAGAACTAAACCTTAAAAAATGAAACAACCTATTTTAGTATTGACTTGAGGAGAGGGTTCCTTGGCTAAATGGCTTGTTGCCTAAGAATGAGGACCTAAATATTAATACCAAGCTCCCAATTAAGAATCAGATCTGGTATATGTCGATAACCACAGTGTTGCAGGGGACAGAGGCAGGTGAATCCCAATGTATCACTGTTCAAAGAATCTAATAAACAGTTCTCATCAACAATAGAAATAAGTTTCAGCAAACCAAATCAGCATAAATAAAATGAGGCAATTTTGTGGTAACATTCTTGAGTTATGGCATGAGGACACACAGAGTAAGGGCAGAGATTGTAATTTTGAAACTAGTCTGAACTTCATGATACTGTCTTCAAAACGAAAACAAACAATCAAAACCCAGCCAGGCATAGTGGGTTATAATAATCCCAAGACATAGGAAATAGGTAAGTCTATTTGGGGAAATTAGAGGCCAGCTTCTATATGATGAGTTTCAGTATCACCTAAGTGACATAGAGAAATACTGGCTCAATTTTTTTTTTTATGGAGTGGTTGTGGCGCCAAATGCCTTTAATCCCAGCACTTGGGAGGCAGAGGTAGTCGGATCTCTGTGAGTTTGAGGCTAGGCTGGCCCACAGAACAAGGTTCAGGACAGGCTCTAAAGCTACACAGAGAAACCCTAAGGAAAAAAAAGACTTTAAAGAACAGCAAAATAATAGTCTCCAGGCAAAAACTCAGTCTCTATCTCCTTCTTTATGCCTGTAAACTAGAGTGTATATGTGTGTGTTCTGTGAATACACCACATGTATGTGTGTGTTCTGTGCATACACGTCTGTGTGTTCTGTGCATACATGTGTGTGTCCTGTGCATACACATATGTGTGTTCTAGGCATACATGTGTGCATACATTTAGTGGACCGTCCATGCACAGAGACCGTTATAGGAGGCTGGGTGCTCTGATCTATCACTCTACACCTGATTCAGCTGAGACAGCATCTTTGTCTGAAACTGGAGCTAGGCTCTCCATCCGCAGGCCCTAGAGATTTTGGGTTCTCCATTCTCTTCAGATTCAACAGTCCAGGTGTTACAGTTTCCTGCATAGCCACAATCAACTTTTTACAAATATTCTAGGATCTAACCTCAATCTTCTGTGTTTGAATGGCAAGGACACTTAACCAACGAGTACTCTCTTCAGCTCTCAGTTAAGAAATTTGTTTTATAATTTTTTTGTTTTTTTTTCAATTTAATTTTCCATTCAAAAACTTACACTTCCTCCCCTCCACACATTTCCCACATACTCCCCCATCACTTTCCTCCCTCCCCTCCCTCCTTAAGAGAGGGCAGGTTACCCTGGACTTTGGGAAGTCCACGGCCCTCCCCCTTCCATCGAGGCCTAGGAAAATGTGCATCCAAATACCCTGGGGTACAAAAAGCCAACACATGCAGTAGAAACAGGCCCCAGAGCTATTTCTCAGTCAGCCTTCATTGTCAGCCATATTCAGAAAGTCTGATTTGATCACACACTCATTCAGGTCTGGTCCATCTGGCTTTGGTGAGCTCCCATTAGATCAGGCACACTGTCTCAGTGGCTGGAACAGCCCCTCACAGTCCTGACTTCCTTTCTCATATTTTTCCTCCTTCTGCTTTCCAACTTCACCTTGGGAACACAGTCCATTACTCTGATGAAGATCTCTGTCTCTATCTCCATCCTTGGTCTAATCAAGATTCTATGGTGATACTCGAGATAAAATTTAGTGTGCTAGTGGGGCAAGGCCAGTTCAGGCACTCTCTCCTCTTCTGCCCAAGGACCTAGCTGCGGACATCCCCGAGGACACCTGGGATCCCCTCTAGAGCCAAGTCTCTTACCAAACCTAAAATGGGCCCCTTAATGTAGAGATCTTCTTCCCTCCACCTATATTAAACCTCCTTCCATCTTCACCTCCCCACCCCCAAAACCTCCCCTGTTTTACCTTCTCCCTTCTCTCTCCCCCTCTCTCCTTAACCCATCCAGCCCCCACTCCTAACCCTACCCCATGCTCCCAACTTTTGCCTGGCAATCTTCTTTGCGTCCAATTTCCAGGAGGATCTATATATATGTTTTCTTGGATTTCATCTTGTTATTTGGTTTCTCTAGGCTTGTGAACTCTAGTCTCAATGACCTTTGTTTATGGCTAGAGTCCACAACTGAAAGACTACATAGCATATTCATCTTTTTGGTTCTGGGTTATCTCACTCAGGATAGTGTTTTCTATTTCCATCCATTTGTATGCAGAATTGAAGATGTCTGTTTTTTACCGCTGAGTAGTACTCTAATGTGTATATATCCCATAATTTCTTTATCCATTCTTCCATTGAGGGGCATCTAGGTTGTTTCCAGGTTCTGGCTCTTACAAATAATGGTGCTCTGAACACAGTTGAAGAAATGCTTTTGTAGTATGATAGGACATTTCTTGGGTATATTCACAAGAGTGGTATTACTGGATCTTGAGGTTGCTTGATTCCCAACTTCCTGAGTAACCATCACACTGATTTCCAAAGTGGTTGCACAAGTTTGCATTCCCACCAGCAATGGATGAGTGCTCCCTTTACTCCACATCTTTCCCAGGTTAGGCTATCATTGGTGTTTTTGATATTAGACATTCTGACAGGTGTAATTTGGTATCTCAACGTTGTTTGGATTTGAATTTCCCTGATTGCTAAGGAAGTTGAACATGACCTTAAGTATCTTTTGGCCATTTGAACTTCTTCTGTTGAGAATTCTCTGTTCCGTTCAGTACCTCATTTTTAATTGGATTAATTACTGTTTTAGTGTTTAGTTTCTTGAGTCCTTTATATATTTTGGAAATTAGACCAGCCCTTCGAGCAGACACACACATACCCCTCCAGATGTATCTCCTGAGTACAGGAGCAGGGCGTCTTTATATTTAATATATTAAACACTGTAACAGTTATCAAAGTTCAGAACATTTCCCACATCTTAAATAGAAAATGAAGAACAAACATACCTCCTCATCTTTCAGCAGTCACTCCTGTATTTCGATTTCTAGATACTAGAGTAACCACTAACCTGCTTCAGTGGGTCTGCCTTTTTGTTCGAGACAGTCTCATGTATCCCAGGCTGTTCTTGAACTGACTTTACCAGGTGAACATCACCAATCTCAAAGCTGGAGTAATTGGAATTCACACATTTATAACTGCAGGGCAGTTCAGGGTCATCTGTCTGAATTGTACTATTTAAAATTAACTTGTCACTGTCCAAAGCCCAATTTAAGGGGCAAAAGGATGAGAATTAAACCTAAAATTTGTGCCCCATTACCCTGTGCCTGACTCAACTCTACTTTTGGCCTTTGCCCTTTCCTCAAAGATGCCTGTCCCCTTGGGCCTAATAAGGTAGGACCCCCAGTATCTAGTTCCAGACAGTAACAAGGGAAACAAGGCCTCTGTGAAGTGGACTTTGAAATGGGATTCCCTCGGCCACAAAGTACTACTGCCTGAATGTCGGGAGGCCACATCTTGCCTGGTCCTCCTGGGCACCAGGTTCTCACCTGTGTGGTACAAATGTCTGGTAGATCAATGCCTGAGTGCCCTACTAGAGAGTGGATCTCACTGGTGTGGCCTAGCCAAGCCCTGAGTTTATAAGCTGCACAGGACGCCCCGCCCCTTGCCCCGCCCATCCCTCTGTGACTTCAGTCCCCTGTGTTATGCAAGGCCTCTCTGATTGGTCAGCAGCCCTGGCTCTCTGTGTCCTCTCCCAAGCTTAAAATTTTGTGGGTGTCAGAGTTTGTTTAATTTTAAGATCCCTGTGATTATAAATGTAGGTATTTAGATTGTGTTTGATAGTAGGGACAAAGTGTTTATGACAGTATCCACCTCCTTGTATAACAGTTGGAAATCATTACCATCTAAAACGAGAAATATTGTAGCCAGACAGAGTGCTAAAGTCTTTTATTCCCAGCACACAGAGGCAGAGGCAGGTGAATCTCTGGAAGAAGTCAGCCTATTCTACATAGTGACTTCCAGGACAGCCAGATCTACATAGTTAGATCACTTCATTAAAAAAAAAAAAAATATTTCATACTGTATACGATTTGCGATGAGAGAGGAGTCACTAGGCTAGTAATATTTTCTCACAACATTTATTCAATCAAATTTACTATTAACAAATTTAGTATTACTAGCTTAATTCAGGGAGGACTGCCATAGGTGTGATCAAAACTTTCTAATAATACCATTTTATTAAACATACATCATACTTGGCTCTACTAAATCTTGTTTTACAAAAATAACTCAAAGGAATCCCTTTCTTATTTCTTAGCTAGGCTATGTTCCAGAAAATTATGTTTGGAATTTTATTCCAGTGCATAGCATGACTAGTCACTTGAATGAAGACAAAGAAATCCTGTCTTAAAAAACCAAAATAATTAAATAAATATAAATTTTAACAAATAAATAAAGAACTAGGATGGACTTGTGCTTAATTGGACACTGGTCTAAGTTAATATAAACCAGAGGCTCCCTGGTTACTACAATCACTTATGTAATTTCTTAATATGTAAGGAACAGGATTGGGTATATTTTATTGAATTTTCGGAGCATAGATTAGTTTTCCTCTAACCCCAATATTTCAGGCTTCGCAAATCTTGTTATAGTAGCAACTTAAGAAACACAGGGCTTGGGCCTGAAGAATTTGCTTAGCGGTTAAATGCACATCTTCTCTTGTAGAGGACACTGTACATTTTATACAATGTGTACATTGTGTCGATTTTGTGTATATATTGTGTATATTGTGTCCATTTTGTGTAGATTTTATACATTGTGTACACTCTGTACATTGTGCACATTTTGTGTACATTGTGTATAGTGTGTACATTGTGAACATTTTGTGTACATGTGTATATTGTGTACATTTTGTGTTCATTGTGTACATTGTGTACATTTTGAATATATTATGTACAATGTGTATATTTTATGTACATTGTGTTTACATTGGGTACATTTTGGACACTGTACATTGTGTACACTTTTTGTACATTGTGTACACTGTGTACATTTTGTGTACATTGTGTACACTGTGTACATTGTGTACATATTGTACATTGTACATTTTGTACACTGTATATTGTGCACATTTTGCAATGTAAATTTGTTGCACTGTGTACATTGTGAACATTCTGTGTACATATTTTGTCCATTGTGTCCATTCTGTGTACAATGTGCACATTCTGTATATTTTGTGTACATTGTGTATGTTGTGTACTTTTTGTGTACATTTTGTAAACACTGTGTCCATTTTGTGTAAATTGTGTACTATGTGTATACTTTCTGTACATTGTGTAAACTGTGTATATTTTGTGTGCATTATATACATTATGTAAACTGTGTACATTGTGCATATTTTGTGTACATTGTGTACAGTGTTTACATTGTGTACATTTTGTGTATTTTGTGTACATTTTGTGTACATTTTGTACACTGTGTACAAGTATACACTTTTTATACATTGTGTATATTTTGTACACGTTTTGTACATTGTGTACACTGTGTACATTTTTGAACATTGTGTACATTTTGTATACTGTGTACATTGTGTTAACTTTTTGTACATTGTTTTCACTGTGTATATTTTGTGTACATTGTGTACACTGTGTACATTGTGTACATATTGTACACTGTACATTTTGTACACTGTGTACACTGGTATATTATGTACATTTTGCACTGTAAATTTTGATTTTTTTAAATATTTTCTTTTATTTATTTATTTATTTTTTTATTAAAAAAAAAAAATTTCTGCCTCCTCCCTGCCTCAAATTTCCCTCACCCTCCTCCCCCTTCTCTCCCCCTACTCCTCCCCCTCCCTCTCCAGCCTGAAGAGCAGTCAGGGTTCCCTGCACTGTTGAAATTCCAAAGTCCTACCCCATTCTTCCTGGTCTAGGAAGGTGAACATACAACTGGGCAGGCTCCCACGAATCCAGAACATGAAGTAGGTTTAAAACCCGGTGCCATTGTTCTTGACTTCTCAGCAGCCAGCATTGTCTGCCAAATTCAGAGAGTCCGGTTTTTTTCCCATGCTTTTTCCATCACAGTCCAGCTGGCCTTGGTGAGCTCCCAATGAATCAGCCCCACTATCTTCGTGGGTGGGTGCACCCCTTGTGGTCCTGACTTCTTTGCTCATATTCTCCTTTCTTCTGCTCCTCACTGGAACATTGAGAGCTCAGTCCGGTGCTCCAGCATGGGACCCTGTCTCTATCTCAATCCATTGCCAGATGAAGGTTCTATGGTGATATGCAAGATATTCATTAGTATGGGTATTGGATAGGGAAATTTCAGGTTCCCTATCGTCAGCTGCCCCAGGAACAAACTGGGGACATCGCCTTGGGCACCTGGGGGCCCCTCTAGGTCCAAGTCTCTTGCCAACCCTCAGATGGCTCCCTTAATTAAGATGTGTGCTTCCCTGCTCCCCTAACAAACCTTCCTTTATCCCAATCATCCCATTGCCCCAAGTTCCCCCCCACCTCCCATTCTCACATTTCTCTCCCCTTCTCCCTTTACACCCCTACAACTACACCCCCAAGATCCCAAATTTTGCCCGGCAATCTTGCCTAATTCTCATAACCAGGAGAAAAACTATATGTTTTTCTTTGGGTTCACCTTCTTATTTTGTTTCTTTAGGATATCAAATTATAGA
Source organism: Microtus agrestis (assembly GCA_902806775.1). Lineage (NCBI taxonomy): Eukaryota > Metazoa > Chordata > Mammalia > Rodentia > Cricetidae > Microtus > Microtus agrestis. The sequence continues at coordinate 2,687 of CADCXT010002596.1, read as the reverse complement.
TTCACTGACCTTTATTTATCTCTAGAAATCAATAATGAGTGAGTACATCCCATGTTCATCTTTTTGGGTCTGGGTGTACCTCACTCAGGATAGTGTTTTCTATTTCCATCCAATTGCATGCGAAATTCGCGAAGTCATGGTTTTTTACCGCTGAGTAGTATTCTAATGTGTATATATTCCACACTTTCTTCATCCATTCTTCCATTGAAGGGCATCTAGTTTGTTTCCAAGTTCTGGCTATTACAAATAATGCTGCTATGAACATAGGTGAACAAATGTCATTGTCATATGATCAGGCATATCGTGGGTATATTCCCAAGAGTGGCATTGCTGGGTCCATGGGTAGGTCTATCCTGAATATCCTGAGAAACTGCCACAGTGCTTTCCAAAGTGGTTGCATAAGTTTGCATTCCCAACAGCAATGGATGAGGGTACCCCTTTCTCCACAGCCTCTCCAGCAAAGGCTATCATTGGTGTTTTTGATATTAGCCATTCTGACAGGTGTAAGATGATATCTCAATGTTGTTTTGATTTGCATTTCCCTGATAGCTAAGGAGGCTGAGCATGACCTTAGGTGTCTTTTGGCCATTTGAACTTCTTCTGTTGAGAATTCTCTCTTCAGATCAGTGCCCCATTTTTTAAATGGGTTAATTAGCATTTTAAAGTCTAGTTTCGTGGGTTCTTTATATATTTTGGAGATCAGACCTTTGTCCGTTGCAGGGTTGGTGAAGATCTTCTCCCAGTCAGTGGGTTGCCTTTTTATCTTAGTGACAGTGTCCTTTGCTTTACAGAAGCGTCTAAGTTTCAGTAGGTCCCATTTATTCAATGTTGCCCTTAATGGCTGTGCTGCTAGGGTTATACCTAGGAAGCAATCGCTTGTGCCCATCTGTTTTAGGGTTCTTCCCACTTTCTCTTCTATCAGGTGCAGTGTGTTCAGAATGATATTGAGGTCTCTGATCCATTTGGACTTGAGTTTTGTGCATGTTGATAGATATGGGTCTATTTTCATTCTTCTACAGGTTGACATCCAGTTGTGCCAGCACCATTTGTTGAAGATGTCCTCTTTCTTCCATTGTATACTTTTAGCACCTTTATCGAAAATGAGGTGTTCATAGGTTTGTGGGTTAAAATCTGGGTCTTCTATTCGATTCCATTGGTCGACTTCTCTGTTTTTCTGCCAGTACCACCCTGTTTTCAATACTGTAGCTCTGTAAAAGAGTTTGAAGTTAGGGATGGTGATGCCTCCAGAAGATCCTTTATTGTATAGAATTGTTTTGGCTATTCTGGGTTTTTTGTTTTTCCATATAAAGTTGATTATTGTCCTGTCAAGATCTGTGAAAAATTTTGATGGTACCTTGATTGGAATTGCATTGAATCTATAAATTGCCTTTGGTAGAATTGCCATTTTTACTATGTTTATCTTCCCAATCCAGGAAGAAGGGAGATCTTTCCATTTTCTGTTATTCTCTTCAATTTCTTTCTTCAGTGCTTTAAAGTTATTGTCAAATAGATCTTTCATTTCCTTGGTTAGAGTTACCCCAAGATATTTTATGCTGTTTGTGGCTATTGTGAAAGGTGAAGCTTCTCTGATTTCCCTCTCTGCTTCTATATCCTTTGTGTTTAAGAGGGTGACTGATTTTTTGGAGTTGATCTTGTATCCTTCCACATTACTAAAGGTGGTTATCAGCTGTAGAAGTTCTTTGGTGGAGTTTTGGGGGTCTCTATGTACACTATCATATCATCTGCAAATAACGAAAGTTTAACTTCTTCCTTTCCAATTCGAATTCCCTTGATCCCCTTATGTTGTCTTATTGCTATTGCTAGAACTTCAAGCACTATATTGAAGAGGCATGGCGAGAGTTGACAGCCTTGTCGTGTTCCTGAGTTTAGTGGGATGGCTTTGAGTTTCTCTCCATATAATTTGATATTAGCTGTCGGCTTGCTGTATATAGCTTTTATTATATTTAGGTATTACTCTTGTATCCCTAATCTCTCCAAGACTTTTATCATAAAGGGATGTTGAATTTTTTCAAATGCTTTTTCAGCATCTAATGAAATGATCATATGATTTTTTTCTTTCAGCTTATTTATATAATGGATTACATTGATAGATTTTCGTATGTTGAACCAGCCCTGCATTTCTGTGATGAAGCCTACTTGATCATAATGGATAATTCTTCTAATGTGTTCTTGGATTTGGTTTGCCAGTATTTTGTTTAGGATTTTTGCGTCGATGTTCATGAGTGAAATTGGCCTGTAATTCTCTTTCCTGGTAGACTCTTTGTGTGGTTTTGGTATCAGAGTTACTGTAGTTTCATAAAAGGAATTTAGTAATGACTCTTCTGTTTCTATATAGTGAAATACCTTAAGGAGTATAGGTATTAGGTCTTCTTGGAAGTTCTCATAGAATTCCGCATTGAAACCATCTGGTCCTGGGCTCTTTTTTGTAGGGAGGTTTTTTATAACATCTTCTAATTCTTGGCAACTAACAGGTCTATTTAGATTGTCCACCTGGTCCTGGTTTAACTTTGGTATATGGTATTTATCTAAGAAACTGTCCATTTCTTTTACATTTTCCAGTTTTGTGGCATACAGGCTTTTGTTGTAAGATCTAATGTTTCACTGAATTTCCTCTGTTTCTGTGGTTATGTCCCCCTGTTCATTTCTGATCTTATTAATTTGCATAA
>CADCXT010002595.1:5325000-5533242 GCA_902806775.1 Microtus agrestis | reverse complement strand
TCATTATACTACAGGTAATATATTATAACTATTATTAAACTTGCCTATGTCCTGAAAATGGTGCAAAAAAGGAAAGAGAATGAATTATAGTAAAAAATTAAAAATGAAGGGGACTTGATCAGACAGAGTTGTTACCTTCTATGGGTTAAATATACTCAGACATCAAAAATTTGTCCTTTTTATGGTGATGAAATGGTACCTTTATCAGTTTTGTGTCCACGATAAGGGTGGTTGAAATGATGCTGTAAATTATTTATTAGGCGGAAGCACCAAACTACTTAAACCCACTACACTACTGTTCATATTTGAAAGAAATACATGAGTTTCCTTAATCACAAAATGCAAAAAAAAAAACCTGTCTACTTTAAAAAACCACAACCATGCTCATACTCTCACTCCTTCCACTCTTCAAATGGCTCTTGGGAGCTCAGTCCAGTGCTCCAATGTGGGTCTTTGCCTCTGTTTCCACCTGTTGTTGGACAAAATGTTCTATGGTGATATTTAAGATAATCATCAGTCTGACTACAGGGTATGGCCAGTTCAGACACCCTCTCCTTTATTGCTTAGGGTCTTAGCTGGGGTCATCCTTGTGGTTTCCTCAATCAAGATAACTTTTTCCTTGGTCTCATATCTTTCCTTCCTCTTTCTCGACTATCCCATTCCTTCTTAACCCTCCCTTCTCCCCTTCATTCTACCCCCTACTCCCATGCTCACATATTTTGTTTGATGACCTTGTCTGTTTCCAATTTCCAGGAGGATCTATATATGTTTTTCTTTGTGTTCACCTTATTACTTAGCTTTTCTAGGATCATGAACTATAGGTTCCATGTCCTTTGTTTATGGCTAGTAACCACTTATGAGTCAGTACATATCATATTCATGTTTTCGGGTCTGGGTTACCTCACTCAGGATAGTGTTTCCTAATTCCATCCATTTGTCATTGTTTTTACTGCTGAGTAGTACTCTAATGTGTAGATGTGCCATACTTCCTTTATCCATTCTTCAGTTGAGGGGCATCTAGGTTGTTTCCAGGTTCTGGCTATTACAAATAATGCTGCTATGAACATAGCTGAACAAATGCTCTTGTAGTATGATTGAGCATCTTTTGGGTATCAAGACCATGAGGTGTTCATCCACTGAGACAGTTTGCCCGAGCTAATGGTAGCTCACCAACTCCAACTGGACTGGGAGTAAATGAGCATTGGAACAAACTAGTCCTTCTGAATGTGGTTGACAGTTGGGACAGACTAAGGGGCCACTGATAGTGACACTAGGATTTGTCTCTACTGCATGTACTGGCTTCTTGGGATCCTATTCTCTTTGGATATATGCCTTGATCCACCAAGATGTAATAGGGAGGGCCTTTGACTTTCCACAGGGTGAGGTGCATTGCCCTCTCTTAGGATTGGAGGAGAGTGGGGTGGGAGGGTGTGTGGAAGGAGTGGGAGAGGAGTGGGAGGAGGGAAGGAGTGGGAATTTGGATTGGTATTTTTTAAAGTAATAAAATAAAATTTAAAAATTGGAGATGTCAATCCAGATTTTCCAAATAGATTAAACTTTAATTCAATAACTTTATAGCAAAAAATGATGTGGAGTGTATATAAATCTGTTGATTCATTGACAATAACTGCTTGGTCCTTTGGAACATAGGTGGGTGGAGTAAACAGAAGAAAATGCAGGAGGAAGAGGAGTGAGGTCAGAAAGCATACTCTGAGCCAGACGTCTCAGAAACATCTCTTTTTAGGGGGGGAAGAGAGTATTTCTTCTCTCTGAGGCCGAGGATGAAATCCGACTAAGATGGATGTATGAATCTTCCGTAAGAGCACCTGGGGTGCTTACTCAGATTAGAAATATAATAATGGGCCAAAAATGAATACAGTCCATTAATTATGCGCACCCGCATGCTATTTCAAAACAATGTAAGGCATTTTGATAATAAAACTCAATTATAAATTCCACTTAAAAAACACAACCAATCAAAATACAGAAATATGCATCCCAGTCCAATGTATACATCTACAAAACAACTTCTGCACCATGACTAAGGGATCAATGAAGTTAGGGGAGGGAAAGAATGTTAAGATACAAAGATAGACTAAGTTTTGTGACAGTTAAGTCTCCAGAAGCTACACTCAGAAAGGTTCACTAATACAGCTGCGTACAAATGAAATGAAAAGGATGACTCCAATAGGCATGCTAATGTAGAGAGAGTAAATCCCAGAATCCTGAACACTGCCCACAGAACGAAAGGCAACTAATGAATGCTGACAACGGAAGGAAAAAAATAGTCTTTGCCAAGGAAGAGCACACCAATTGTTTATCTGGTGCCACATGCTCAGTTATGAAAACATATGCATAAACAACATTAAGCATATTCAACATGTTATATTTAGGAATTAATGCATGTACATATACATCTATGCATTCAACAATTAATGATAAAAGATACCATGGATATGACAAAGAGGAAGGGGTTATGGAATGTTTAGAAGGGAGCAAAAGGAGTCAGGGAAACAGTGAAATTATTTATAATCTCAAAAACTAAAAGAAATTTAAGAAACTGCCTGATATAATTATACATTCTGTCATTTCTTGACTTGCATTTTTTAAGATATAACAAAACAAAGAACAAGCACCATTATCTCACATACAATGCAGGGATATACAAAAATATCTAGACCAGTTTGGAGACTGGTATTTAATTAATTGATATACTTATTGATGTGGAAAGTCAGAGCTTACTTACTCTCAGATGACTTCTATTTGTGTTTTTCAAGGAATACAAAATCCTGATGATCAAAATATTCAGTATATTATGTAAAAATAAAAATAACATAAAGTAGTATTTGCCTAAAAGAAATTCAGAATATTTAACAACTGAATCAAATGAGATTTTATGTATTCTTGATAAAATTTTACTTGTATTAAAAGAAATTAACACTCTAAGTTTCAGGCTAATTACTATTAATACACCATTATTTGTTTATTTAAATAGCCACTGAATTTTAAGCATGGGAAACACATCATTCAAAACTATATACAATTCATTCCATACAAATAAATTAGGCATTCATTCAATCACATAAAAACAATGGGTGGAGGAACGAGATGGAGCAAGCAACAGCCAAATAATAATGAGATGATTGCACTTTTCCTAATTCAACTTCTAGCTTCATAGAGGTCCTCTCAGGAGAGAAAATTGTGCAATAAAGGAACTCCTTGAATATAAATAGGGTTTCAAATTGAGTGCTTGTCCATTTCTCCTGGAATATACTATCTTGCATGAACCTGGTTGCTTCTGGCAATGAAAAAGGAAGAATAAACTATGCCCCCAGGGAGATAGCAGAGGGTTCTTCATTTGTTACCTGATGGCTCTGCAGAACACTGTTTCTTCCCCTTAGGAAAAACAAGAGGAGATTTTGTGGCTTGAGTCTATCTAGCCAGACCCAGAGTACATCTTGAAGCCTTGGAATGCAGATATTGCACCTTATCAAGACTATTTATATTTTGCTAAAGTAAACCAAGTGTTTATTTCCAAATATGGAAAGAATAAATAATACAAATCATACACAAACTCATCAAGTAAATATATAGAGTGAAGTAGCCCATTTTTATCTGTTGATTATAACAATGATACCAATAGCAGACAAAATACTGAAGAGGAAAAAATATAGGGGAAATAAAAACAATAGTTTTAAAATCATAAAAAAATTAAAAAATATTTTATTTTAAGCACAGTTGTAAATAAAGCTCAGGGTTCTGTGCATATCTTGCAAGTGTGCAGCTCAAGGATAAAAAAAGATAACAAGACATAGACAGATAAGCAAATGAGGTTTTAGTTTACTCTTTGTCAGTACACATACCTGTTCCTGCTCTAGTTGGTGGTTTCAAACCTGGAAGAGTAGAGCCTAAAAATGAGGTGAAATAAAGACTCATGTGATACCAACTTTATTTAGATTATAGGACAATTTATATTCTGAGAGGGTACCCTGGGGGTTAAGCAAAGTCATGTGAGCAAAGTTCACGTGAGTTCAAGCTGTATATAGCCACAAGGCAAAGAATGCATACAGGGGTTATGGCTGAATAGTATACAGTGTATACAGTCATAAAGACCACCTGTGTTTGGAAGTGTCATCTAAATAATGGTAAAATTATGGGAAATCAGAAGTATATGCACTCTTATTTACTACATCTGAGAGGGGTATGACAGGTCATTGTAAGAACTATTTTGTGTTTGAGGGACTGGGGTCTAGGACACTTGTCCATGTTCTCTTGGAAATTTTCTTACACACAATTAGAATTCTCCTCACAGCTTTCTTGATGAACTGGGTTCCAACATCTACCGAAGGAAATTTTATTAACATAGTTTGATTTCTAGAAATTGACCATTGATTCACAAAGCAATGTAAGTCAATGTTAAAAAGTTTCTGCATCGTAATAAGCCTCTCCGCTGGTGCAATAATACAAATCAGACAAAACCAAATCTAATTAGAGAAAACTAATACATCAGGGAGTAAACAAATACTCTCAGATGGTTTTCTAGCCCCCGGAGAGGAGTCAGGAAATGTTTGTGCTCTGGGGTGCAGAGATACTTGCATGGGTATCCATAAATACCCTGAGGGAGAGGTCTTGAGCATCTCTAGTGAGGAGTCATCTTTTGGCAGGCTTTCTCAGGTGCAGAGTTTGAACTCAGGCAAATTTCAGGAGAGGGACCTTGAGACTGAACTTCCACCTGATCATTATAAGCTCTTTGGATATATGGTTGCCAGTGGCTGGGGTGAGGCTTCCAACCAAACACCCAAACATTCCAGACTCTTTGTATATATGGATGCCAGGGGCTGAGGTGAAGCTTCCATCTGAACAAATATATTAAAAAAATAAAATAGGAAGAGTGGGAGGATGGATAGGAAGTTAGGAGTACTAGCTGCTTTTCCTGAGGATGTGAATGTCTCTTTGAGATACCACGTGATGGTTCATAAACATCTTTAACTTCAGTTCCAGAAGCTCTTATACCATCTCTGATCTTTGTCACATACAGACATACATGCAAGTAAGACACACATAGATATACAATAAATAAATCAGATGAAAACCATGTACAGTATAACAGAATATCATTAGGAATCATTTGATTTTTCTAAACCATTAGTGTTTGATTTTGCCATAGGTCTCTGGGCTACCTAGTCTCTGGAATTTTTTCACCTATGCAGTGTCAGGAGTGTGTGGGTTCATTCGCATAGAATGAACATTAGGTCAAATTAGTAGATAATGATATGCTACTCCCACAAATCTTATGCCATCATTGCCCTAGAGCATATTATACAGACGGAAAAGATTATAGCTCAAAGGTTTTGTGGCTGGGTTGGGGTTTACATTTTCTTTTGGCAGTCTGCAGAGTACCTTCTAGCACCAAGGGACTAGAATGCAGGGGTAAGGGTTTCATGGAGACACCAGCTTGATGTCTTCATATTCCATGGGTTGGATGGGTATTGTCCTTGCCATTGGGGGCCCACTCTCAGTTTATAGAAAGCAACCTTTTGTCTTAGCAACAGCCTCTGATACTTGGAGATTTCCATGGATCCCACTTCACCAACAACTTAATTGAATACAATCTAGTCACAACACTGGAAGTGTTGTCTGGCTACAAGGAATGGACAGTTGGGAATCTGTACACCCCACTAAGATCACTTTCATAGATTCCAGAAATTTTCTACTGCTCTTAGTTGGCAGCCCCAATGCCACACCCATAATTTTAGCTGTCTATGAGATTTTTAACTGATAGTCTATGGTAACGTGGAAAAGCATTTCCCCCAGTTATAAAGTGGTTTCACTTAAACTTTTTTAACTTATGTATATGTGGGTATACTTTTGGGTAAGTTTCTACAGTAGCAGGTATTACGCAGCTTTTCAAAGGCTAATGCTAGCTACCCTTCCCCGTCTCCATCTTCTACCTTGTCATATTATCCTTATCCACATTTAATTATCCCTAATCATTATTTCCTTTTCTTCCTTCATTTTCCCTTTATTCTTCTCTTTCCCTTTGAATTACTCCCCATTCCCTTTACTAGTTTCCCGACTTAACACAGGTAGTCTGATTTACCAACACATTTAAAGGTTTGAACCTATAATCCATAAGTGAGATGACATGCAACATTTGTATTACTGAGTTTGAGTTAACTTAGAATGATTATCATGAGATCCATATATGCACATGTAATGTACCTCATTTTCAGTTTTCATTAATCGGTTTATGGTCATCTAGGCTATTTCTGGTTCCTGGTTATTGCAAATAAAGCAAAAATAACTGTTAATAAACAGTACCTTTGTAATTTAATTAATTCTTTGGGTAGGTGCTAAAGAGAACTATACCTCCATCATATGCTAGGTTGATTTATAGCTTTTGAAGAAACTTTACACCCATTTCTCTAAAGGCTGCACTATTTGCACTCCCGCTAAGACTGAAAAACAGTTCCACTGCCCCATATCTACACTGGTATTTGTTGTTAGTTTTAAAGTTAACATTACTGACTGAGATTCCTAGCTGTGAAGCATAAGACCTACACTGATGACTAGTTTGACAAGCTATACCTGCTGGTTCAACATTGGCACAGATATGATGGGAGAAATAACTTTCTGCTTTGATTGAAAGCTACAAGAGAAAATTCATACCTGCCACTGTTAACTGAGGCAAAAAGCCAAAACTGGCTAGGTCATTGGCCCTGGAGGAGAACACAGTATCTACTACTTTGGTCAAATGGTATGATAATATGCTTTCTCCAAAGTTCATATATATATATATATATATATATATATATATATATATATATATATATATATATATATTAGTACATCTATCATCCTTAACCAGAAACTTCTCTTTTAGTGGTTATGAAGTCATGTGGTAGTTTAGTCAGAGACTCACAACTGGACAAGATGAAGATAATAAGAAACAATGATGTAAAAGGTCCATATACATCACACTCTCTCCTCCAAGTGTCAGGATGATCACAGAGGAAGGGTGGGGAGATTATGAAAAACAGAGGTGATGGGAGTCTGTGGCAAATCAGTAATTTGTGCGTATGTCAAGGCCATTGCCCACAAAAACTCAGAGTTATGACTGTATGTAAAAAATCAGCACAGTTGTATGCCATCCCAAACCCCACATATATGTGGGAGGATTTCTTGCAGCCCCACACCCAGATTATGAGCTATTGCTAACTGATGCTTGTGTAGAAGATTCAACTTTCTTCAGTGATGTTATTGCTGAAAGTCTGTCCATGGGTTCTAATAGAGGGTCCTACACTCATGCACACACAGCATTATGTAAATTAAGGAGGTTATTGAGATTTATGTGAGGGTGTTACCCCTCCATAACCTCTCAGGATTCAGAAAGAAAACTATAACAAGTGAAAACCGACTAAAAGAGGTTTGAGGGTGAAAGAAATAAATTAGTTCACATGAGACTTTTCATCATGCCCCATGGATTCTTCCTGTATTTTCCCCGGTGCATTCTCCAATACTCTTTCAATGTTCTGAGGATCTCTCGATCCCACAAGGTTTTCAGTTCATAAACCAACACAGACATAATTAACAATTCTTTCGCAAATAACCCAGATACCAAGAATATATTTCTTATGGCCAGCAAGACAAACTAGGCAGACAAGGTAGGCATCAGTTGGCTTACTACAGTTTCAGAGTGGGTGTGGCTATAAAGCACCTGGGTATATCCGAAAAGGGGGTAAATAGAGAAACAGGCTATGATTTCTAAAAGAGGAAGAGGAAATTTGTGTCTTAACTCCATCTGTGTCATTAATATAAAGTTTGTAATTGATAAATGTAGAGAAAAGGGAAGAAAAATACAGAAGTATTATTCCACTCCCTGAGTAGTTCTTTTGCTTCTTTTCATGGTAGCTGGGAATATAGCATTGCAGGACCATGGCAATCAGCATAAGCCACAGGAGGAAAGTGGATGATGCTTGACCCCCAGGCTAAGCAGCAGGGTGGTGTACAGGTGCTGCATCTGCTTGCACCCATGAGAAGGAATTTCTTTATCTCATGCTGGTTTAGCAACCTAAGCTTTTTCCTATATGTCTAGGGGTAAAGGAGCAAATGGTTAGTTTCTTAGATCTTGTGTCAATGAGACCGAAGTGGAGGTAAGTACAGACTATTAATAGCTTGTTAGAGTAAAGTCCAGTAAGTTACACTCTCCTGAGTAGGCTGTTAGAGAATTGAGGGCTGTCCAGACTTGTTTATCAATACGGGCAGACATGCTGTTTCACCTGCTCAAAGCCTGTCTGTTGAGGTTCTAATGTGGTCTATTTGCAAGATTCCTTTTCTTGTCAGATGTCCTGCCATAAAGGATAATTGTGTCAGGGGGCTAGCTTTATTTAGATTTAACTATGAGAACAAAGTTTTAATGAGTGAGTGCCTTCACACCAGGGCCCCCACAGTGTGGGGATAAAGGTTCTACAGAATAAAGTTGTGCTCAATAAATAATTTATTATACTGCTGAAATATTTTGGGATGACCACACTATGGAAAAAGAGGGGTGTTATGGCTTCATGAGAGTTTACAAAAATGGCAGCAGCTAGTCAAAAGACAAATATTTTTAAAGCTTCGCAAATTGGGTTTTAGCCTAGTGATTTTGCTGGCTGTACTATCCCTGCATCATACTTGTGGTCAACAACAGGAAGGTTAAAGGAGCACATGACGTTTTGATGGAAAAGTGATTCTGAAGCAGTTGAGAAATGTGAGGAAAGGGAGTTGGAGGTAAATTTCATAATAACATTATATTCATGTCTGAAATTCCAAGACAAAAATATATAAAAATAATAGTAGTCATGACTCTTCATTCACAATGCTAATAGCTCCAATATAATTTTATTAATTTCAAAATCAGGTATTCGTGAACATAACCATTTTGCCAATTTAAACACTTAACTGCAACAATAAAATTTATAATACAATAACTCTGTAGCTCTAAGAAAATTTCCATCTGGCATCATGTGTCTTCTGTTCTTATGACAAAATCATGACTGAAGTCAAGTTGGTAAGAATCGATTTATTTACATTGGCATGTCACAATCCATCATTGAATATTGAGCAGGACTCTGGAAGCAGGAATTGAGCAGAGGAATGAATAAATGCTAAGAAGTGCCTTGTTCCCATGGCTTGTCCAGTTTTCTTTATTATACCACTGGAGATAATGGCTCAGAGTGCACAGCCCCAGTGAGTTGGGCCTTTTAATATCAGTTATTAATAAATTAAAAAATGTAGCACAGAATTTTCTATGAGGCAAACTGATTGATTGTTTTTCAAAGTTGTTGTAATTTATTTAGAAGTTGTATACCTCTACTTCACTTTTATATTAATACTAAACATTTCCTTGGTTTTGATAATATTCTTTCCTTTTAAAGTTCTCAAGTGAAATTAATTCATTGATCCTAACCAGGTTCTTCCAGCTTATAGAAAATCAGAAAAATATTAAAGATCACTTTATCTGATCTAGGGACACAGACATTGTTAGAAGACTCAAAAATGTTGTGCTAGAGAGGATTAAACACAGTCTATTAGAAAGTCACTGGAAACCCATAAACAGAGACCCAGATGTATAAAGAATCATTTTGGCAAAAGTATTAAAACAATTTAAGAACATTTTTACAGTTGTAAGGATGAAGAAAGTGGATATCTATGGTAAAAAGCATCTACTTAAACACAACCTCCAAATGTTACAAAGAATAATTCAAAATGGACAGGGTATTTAAATACAAAATATTTTTTGCAGTACTTTATAGGGAAAATGTTTGAGAAGTAGGGCATGGAGAATAATTCTTAGACATGAGCCAGCATAACAAAAAATGGACAATATAAATATCTCAAAGTTAAGTATTTCTTAACTGAACTGAAAGACAAGCTTCAAAGTTGGCAGACATATAGGTAAACTAAAAATTTAGTAAATGATTCATGTACATCATGAAAACAACTGTCAAACCTAAGTACTAAAAATGAACCAATTAAAAGATAGTAAAAAACAATGTAAGAGAAACTGTTTAATGTGGATGAGTCAATCATAACAAATTAACCCAACTCTCAACATTACCCCAAATACAGATTTATACGGGTAACCTATGACTATTGATTTATTAGAAGTAAATCTGAAATATTATCACAATCACAAATATTAATAATGATCAGAACTGGATTCCTCATCTATTGACAAAAGTAACACTTCTAGAAAATTACCAGATAAGAGCTGGAGAAATGGCTTAGTATATAAGAACACTGACTATTCTTCCAGAGGTTCTGAGTTCAATTCCTAGCAACCACATGGTGGCTCAGAACCATCTGTAATGAGATATGGCAAAGTCTACTGGTATGCAGGCATTCATGCAAACACAAATCACTGTATAAATAGTAAACAAACAAATCTTTTAGAAAGAAAAAAGGAAAAGAAAAATAATCTGATGGTTTCATGTACAAAGGATCATTGAAAATAAACATCAAAAATTGACTTCTAAACTACATAGTCATAATAACAGATACAAAATCTGTGTATGATTGCTAATAGCAATCAAGAGAATCTAAGACAAATATGTCATGCAATAGGTGAATGGTTTTAAAATCGAAAGACAAATAGATCTTACAATAGATGATAAATACTGGTGTAACTCTTTGTACTATTACCAACAAAAACAAATAAAATAGAAGAATCATTTATACACATAGCAACATAAATAGACAACAATTACACTATCATGAAAAAAAGTAGAAGTCAGGAAATTCATATATAAAATGTCTTTACTATAACAAAATATTGAAAAATATGTCATTGAAAGGATACTATAAAAATTAGTGATTTCTTGGTGTTGAATTCCATGTAGAGTAGTCAAAAATGCTCAAACATATCTTTTGGTTGAAATTTTTACATATATTGAGTAAAGTGGTAATTATAGAAATTGATGCACTGAGAATAAAAGGTTCTATAAAACCACATACACATAATCTATCAAGGCTACTTCTCTAGCTTTAGCAGACAGGAGGTATATATTAAAAATGTTTAAGCCAAGAGTAGAAGGAAACTTTGTATTGCATTTTAGACTTCTGAATACACACACACACACACACACACACACACAGAGAGACTTCTATAAAAGAAGAAATATGTAAGAACTGATTATGTATTAGAGTAAACATAAATATAATCTAATACAACATTTTCACATCCTGACACATTTTGAAACTCAGGAGATAAGGTAGAACTTTCATTAAGAGTGTAGATATTAATGTTTTTATCAACATGTACAAAGGTAAATACAATAAAAGAGGCCAAAATAAGATAATGCTTTGAAGGTTTGTGTATAGGGAGATGGAGAAGACATGAAAGAGGGGTGGAAACTTGCTGAGCATTTCAAAAATTGTCCTTTTCAGTGTTACCTAATATTTAAACAAGTGAAATAATACAATTTCAAAAGAATACAAAGAGAAAGAAAGCAAGTACAAAACAGTCAAAAAATTGCCTGAGTTTTAAGACAAAACTGCAAAACTTTTCTGAACTTTTGCAGCTGGGTATTCTTTATTTACTTGCTCTAGGGTTTAGCTTTCTGATACATACTCTGAAGGGCATCCAACTTCTTTAGATTGTCATTTTTGTATTCCTAATGACTATTCTGTTTTTAAACAATCAAATAATAAATACTTTTATTCTCAGTGACTCTGTTCAATATTTCTACGCTGTGAAGCAATATATTTTCCTTTTGTCTCTTAAAATGAATGTGGAAGTGGTAAGATTTCCTTCTGAAAATTATAAGGCTGAAAAATGAAATTCAATTATTAACAGCAATTTGACTAGGGACACAAAGACATGTTCATAGGGATTATACTATGTAGTTCTTCAGCAGGTACAATAAGAATACTGCTAATCTTAATCACATCAATCTGTTTTTCCTAAAATTATACAAAGCAATATTGATGGAGATTATCTTCATAGGCACTGGACAATATTTGAAATAGTGCTTGATGCCTAAATTATGATAAGATGATGAGCTTATGGGTTGTGAAATTCATTTCACCTGTGCTGAATTACTAGAAGTTAGAAGATAAAAACTTCAAAAAAGCTTATTTCATTAATGATATAATGAACATGTTTTAAAAACTGCTAAAGTTCATCATAGTTTCTGTCATTTTATTTCATTTATCATGGTAAACAATATTGTTATTTATAAAGAAATTACTTTTTACTGATTATACGCTCTTTTGTCTTTCCATTCTGATATGATTTTTATTGATTCTAAATTGCTTTACTTTGAAATCATCTGACTATAATCTATTGCTTTCTATTCTCTTATGCATAAAACATTTTAATCATCCTTCTGTCATAATCAACCAACAACACAACACTTTTAGTTATAAAATATTTTCTGCATAAAATGTGTAATTATGATTTTAGCTTTATAAGCATATTGTATTTATCTCATAAATACATTATATTTCATATACAAATTATCCAAAAGATTGAGCCGTTTATATCTTCCTCCTAGTAACACCTCTACACCTGTCAATTGGGGTATTTACCTTATACAGAATAATGACTCTGAGTGTGGAGCACCTTGACTAGATCACTTCCTTACATTTGCAAGATGTATGATGTTCACATTCTGTATGATGATGTGTCTATAGGAGAAGAATAGCTCAGATGGAAGAGTGAGTTCCACTGTTTGATTGTGTTTAGAGATCACTTCATGAGATTGAAGCTTTGTTCTGCACATTTAAAATGGCGAAGAACCTGAGACTACATAGGTCACAGTATTTAGGGGGGAATCTACTGTTATTGTTTGCTAAAGGAACACAGCAACAAAACTTTTGTTAATGCTATAGTAGTGCATTGCTCAATCGTCTGCAGAAAATTTCTTTCTTACAATAGATGATAATTAACTTAGAGATTCACAACTGAACAGTGTGACGGTGAGAGACTTTGCAATATTTTCATCCTTCTTTTTCCATAAAGACTTAGTTGTCTATGCAAAAGTACAGACAGAAAGACTGAAGAACCAGAGGAAGTGAGTAATTATAAGGAAACATGTCTTCCAGACAAAAGATGTCAAGGAGCTGTTTGCCAACACAAAATGGTTTCTTTTCTTTTTTTTCTGGGAGGGTAGGGGAAAGGGGTCCGACCGGAGTCCGGGCACCCCTCTGTTCGAGAGAGGGTTGCTTCAGAGAGGAGGGTCCTGTAGCCCTCTGCTGCCTGGATGACTCGACTGGTGCTTGACCCTCTTTTTTTTGGGGGGGGGGGGGGTTTTTTGGGGTTTTTTCCCTAGAGATATCAGAACCATGGAGACGCCCCCACCCATGGTTGTACTGGAATTGGTTCTGTTGCCCCACACCCAGTTGAAGCTGTTAATGGAGAAAAATAAAATAAATAAAAAAAAAAGAAAGAAAAACAACATGAAGTTGGGTCAGAAGGAAAGTGGGTAGAATCTAGTGAAAACTTAGAATATGATCAAATTACACTGAATAAAAATCTTCTCAGTAAAATAATTTAAAAACATAACCAACTTTAACAGTCATCCAGTCGTTAAAAACTTCAAACAATTTAATAACTTGGTCTTTATGTTATCAAATATCTCTTTAAAACACTAAATTTCTTTAACTGTTAACTTTTATGAATTTTTAAAATGATACTATTGCTGGAGGCTGCTCGATCACTCCTTCACCGTCCTGACTCGAAATAACCACACAGAAATCTGTATTAATTACATTCTGTTTGGCCAATAGCATAAGCCCATTTTTTACTAACTCTTACATCTTAAATTAACCCACTTCTATTAATCTATGTATGACCACGAGGTCGTAGTCTACCAGTAAAGTTATAGCGGGCTCCAGCGGGAGCATGTCTCCTGTGGGGCTCCATGGCTTCTCACTGACGCTGCCTTCTTTCTCCCAGCATTTAGTTTAGCTTTCCCACTTAACTCTATTCCAAAAAGCCTCTGTCAGTAAGAGATTTATTCATTAACCAATATTAAAAAAAAACACATAGACAGAAAGACTTTCCACATGATACTTTTACTCCAAGGGATATAAACCATAACAGTCACCATAAAATCAAAGAAAAGCTGAAAGATAAGATACTTAAGTATCCGCGTGTGTGTGTGTCTGTGTCTGTGTGTGTGTGTGTGCGTGTGTGTGTGTGTGTGTTGCGTGTATTTCTAAAAGCACAGTGCTATTTTCTTTATACTTGTTACTCCATTTGGATATAAAGAGCAGAGTTGTTTTTAAGCCCAAGGAAATTTTACTTGAATATTAATCTTTTTAATTTCTGTTGTTACAGAATATGAACACAGGACTTTTCTAGAGCAGAGCAGTTTCTGAGTGAATCTTGATTATCAACATCACTGGGTGATAGAATCACCTAGGACATCCATGTCAGGTGTGGATTTGAGGACATTTAAGGAAATGTTTAAGCGAGGCAGAAAGAACCATTCAAAGTATGAAATTGGTGCCAGATTTATTAAAGGGGTGGGACAGGAAGAACTGAACAAGACAAAGCATCCCCTGCCCCACTGTACATCACGAGTAAGAATGAAACGTAACTTGTCAGTCATGTAACCTTGCTTTACTACATTAGTGGACTATATCCTTTAACCAATAATAAATCAAAATAAATCGTTCATCCCTCTCCTTGTTTTCTAAATTTGTTTTTTCTTCTTCCCAGGAATGGTGAAGTAAAAAGAGCAACAGACTCCCAACTGTCAAAAACTCAGCATTCTATGGTGGATTTAGCTGGCACAATTTCCCTCTATAAAGTTTAAATGCCTGCTACTGATTATTCTAAAACATATATAAGATACAAAAATATGATTTTAAAATGGTAAATAGATATATTAAAACATAGTATGGTATATGTGATAATAAAGGTAAGAATAAAGGAATAAAATGAAAGCTACTATTAAGTGCAATCTTTTAACAGGTAAAATAAAAAGATGGTGTAAAAACTCCTCTATAGTGTGCCTTTAAAAATTATTCTAAGAATAGCCAATGAAACATCATGTTAAAAATATGTTCAGAGAAATAACCTAAAAATCCCTAAAATAACCTACTTGCACTTTCATCTGATAAAACACAGAAATGAAGTGGCAAAATATGCCCACACACCTGGTCATTCCCCCCTGTGGCTTAGACACTTTCTAAAAGGTTGACATTGATGTGTCAAAGCAAGTAGCAGGTGGTCTCAAAGTCTCTGCTCCCTCCAGTGATGGATGTCATTTAGTTCTTAGTTTTTCTATGGAAGGTGCCCTAAGCAAATTAGCAAGAAAACCTACAAACCCTGTTTGACCACATTTATGCAAAAGAGAGGTAAGAGAGCATTTTCAGTCATCATAGAAAGACTCACTTACTGATTAAAAAGTGCTTCAGCTCCTTACTGGCAGGTCAAGGGACAGTAGCTTAGAACTCTGTAGCTTCTAGCCTAAATATTTATGTTTGATCTAACTGAATGTTCTTTGGATTTTCTTTTATTCAGTGTCAGAGAACATTATATTTCATCTTGTTTTGTCTATATATCATGTCTGAAACTTGCCAATTCACTTATTTACTTTGCTTTAACAGTTATGTAGGAATTGCATTATGTCCCATACTTTACTGATTCACAAATATTAACTCAACGCACTTACAAACTTCCTGTGAGCGGTGTGGGTTCTTATTTCCACTGCATAGACAACGGCCACTGACTTACTTAAAGAGGTAAATTATAGATTTAATATATATTCACTGAATGCTGGAGCTCTGTTTTGAACCTGAGGATTTCAGCCGAATCTCTTCATATATCAGTTGTACTGTTTCTTTAGAAAGCACTATCAATTTCATCTTTTAGTAATTGTTATAACTGTCATAACAACATCATATAAAGTTAGACCTTCATAGACATCCCAATAATTTTCACTGTTGTTATTCTCCTTTTGCTCACATTTACATTTCAAAATTAATAACGATTTTATCATAGTTAAAAATAAAACAATGAATTTTTCATATGTGTCCACTTATTAAACCCTTCAAATTGAAACTCTGACTTAATTGTTTGTATGTTTTGTATGGAATTTGGTATTTTTTATTTTTAAATACTAAATATCGCTTAGTTTATAATAAAAATGTTTTTCTTACTTATAATTTTAATGTATAAATATCATAAACTCAAACAATGAACATTAGGAATTTTAATATTTTTTAAATTTGTTCTTTGACTATAAATATATACATATATTTATATTCAATATTCAATCTGCTTCCTATTTACTTTCTAAACTCTCTGAACCCCATCAACATCACTTTTTCCCAGCAAGAACCCTTCTCTCATTAATTTATTATCTTGTTGAATTTATTCATCTGTGTGACCATGGTCTAGGGGCTAACCAATAAAGCCTGACATCATCATATAATGTAGTTATCGAAGAAAACAGCTTCCCCTCCCACAGCATCTATCAGTAGCCAATAGTTAAGCAAATAGGAGTAGGATCCTCTGGGCCTCTTGTTAATCCAGAAGTGTTTGCCAGAAACCCCAGTTTTATCCAGGCCCCTTACCTGTATCTCCAGTGTGATCACAATTTCATTGGTTGTATTGTATTCAGACAAAAGTATTTTATAGTTCCTACTATATCTTTTTGTTCCCATTTTTGCAATAATCTGAGCCTTTTAGGGGTATAGATGTCTGATTTAAGGTTGAGCATTCAACCATTATTTATTTTCAATCTCAAACAGTCATATAACTCTTGGTTAACCACTGGTCATTTCAAAGAGAAATTTCTCTGATTAATATGTGAATACCCTTTGTCCACAGGTATAAACATAGAAGAGTAGAAGGAAGCTGTAGTAGGAACAGCAGGCTGCCTTCCTGCCACCCGGCTCCCGGCCACCTGACTAGCTGTCTGCACACTGATCATTCTTAGGCCCCTGTGTTGATTGTCATCAACCACAAGAAGAAAATTCTCTGATGAGGACTGGGGAATGCACCAGTCTTTCAGTATAGCCATGAGGCAGTAGGAGGCATTTTAATATTATGCCCATTTTGCAACATGATTGTAGTAGATTCTCCAATAGGGACTGTGACCTATCCCAGCACCAAATCTTGTCCCTGACAATATTTGTAGCTATGGTTTCCATCTACTGGATTAAAGCTTAAATCAAGTCAGAAACTAGTTTGTTATCCTCACATCTGTGCTACTATTGCAACAGTGGCCTGTCTTGCTAGACATTCATTCATTGTGGTAGGTTAGTAAGACACTTGATTGCTTCTCTTCTTTGGTAGCATACATAGACACATGCAGAACCATGAAAGCAAGCCATGAGTGATGAATCTACCATATAAATACCTGCCTGGTTACTCTATAATTGGTTAGTAAAATATGAGGTGCCATCAAAAAAAAAAAAAAGATCTTATGCTGGGCAATGGTGGCACACATCTTTAATTCCAGCACTTGAGAAGCAGAGGTGGGAAAACCTTTATAAGTTTGAGGCCTGTCTAGCGTACATAAGCTAGTTCCAGGACAGGCTCCAAAGCTACAGAGAAACCCTGTCTTGAAAACAAAACAAAACATCAGAATAAGGTCTTAATATTCATCTCTGGTTGGAGAGCAAGTGCAATGTCAAAACACTGTTATGTATGTGTGTCTGTGAAATTTCATTTTCCAGCAACAAAAATTAAATAACTCTTTATTGACAGTTTGGTTTTGGTTAATAGTTGGGGCACTATCTCTCTGTTACAAGATAACACACAGACATACACAAACACACACATACAGAGGTTTCTATATAACTGTAAAAAAATTTCATTTTGATATCCCTCTATTCTTCTCCTCTGCCTTACTGTTTAAAACCCCACCCCATTTATTACATTCTGATCCATTATTTCATTCCTCTTTCCCAGCTTTTGTCATGGTATCCCTCTCACAAAACTCAAAAGATCTTCCAACTCCACAGCCTTTTACTAGTTTTCTGTTCATTCCAAATAAAAAACACGAGTGTAAAGATTCAGAGCTAACATTCACATTTGAGAGAAAACATGAGATATTTGTCTTTCTGAGTCTGTGTCACCTTGCTCAGATTTATTTTTCCTTGCATTATACTGTAACTGCTAAATTCAAAGTTTATTATTTTTGACAACTGAATAACTCTTCATTATATAAATAGGCTACATTTTTCATTATGTATTTATAAGGTGCAGATATCTACAGTATTTATCCTGACTTTTGTAAATACAGCAATAAGAGGCAAATATAAATAAATATTTAGGCAACTAGTTATAGAGTTGTTTGGTGTGAGGACATGTTGTTTATTATTTCTTGTCAAACTTGGCATAAACTAGAGTCACAGTTGATGAGGATTATTAAGGTATTAAATAGATCAGGTTGGCTTGTGCATCTATTTAAG
Source organism: Microtus agrestis (assembly GCA_902806775.1). Classification (NCBI taxonomy): domain Eukaryota; kingdom Metazoa; phylum Chordata; class Mammalia; order Rodentia; family Cricetidae; genus Microtus; species Microtus agrestis. The sequence continues at coordinate 5,514,828 of CADCXT010002595.1, read as the reverse complement.
AGGTATTGATGTAACTAGTTATTGATGGATAAGAGACTAGTCTACTCAGAGTGGTTCCATCTTTTACAGGTTAGACATGTGTTCCACCTTTTACAGGTTAGACAACTTGTGCTGGATTATATATTTGAACTTCAACTCAAGTAATCAGTATGAATAATCAAAATATAAAATGTTTGACCAACCAGAATATTGATAGCAGATTGATATTATTTGTATCTCAATTTTAGACTTTCATTTTTCTTTTTAAGTACAAATTTTATTATTTTATTTTATGTGTTAGTGCTTTCATATATATTATACACACACGCATATATATATATACATACATATGATAGACAGCACGTAGTCTCATGGGTTGAATACAGGAAGACATACAAATATTATTAAGTGGCAACACTTGAAATCTATCCATCTTTTTGGCTGAAAAAAAAATGAATTCTAATTGTCTAATTGGACTTCACAAAATTATAAGCTGATATGTGAAAGTCAGGAACCAAAAATGGTCTCCAGAAAGAGTAGCAAGTGTTCTGATAGGCTGAGCAAACTCTATTCATTTTTGTAACATATTTTAATTTGTTACAAATGATGGTGTTTGTGTGTCAAATTAAAAGAAGACTGTGATTCCAGTAATTCTCCATGCTATCTAATGAACGTTTGGATTTTAATCACAATTTTATCTGTTACTTCATGATGTTTTATGAAGCCTAAATTTACACATATTTTTGAAGAGGGCCATATACATTAATAAGCAAGCAAACAATGATATCCTATAAACAATATAATACATACTTCTAAATCTTTTGAAGTTCTTTTTTATTATAAATGTATTTGAAATGGTATAAATAGACAGATTTATTGAGATATTGTGCTTTTGTACAGAGGACACACACCTTTATATTTTCATTGTTCTCTAATTTATCTGAGATCTGTGGAACATATAGGCTATAAACCAGAGTTCACAGAAAGTTGTTGTGATTTAAAGCTTTGAATGTATTGGACATTTTTTTTCAGCCAAAAAGATGGATAGATTTCAAGTGCAGCCACTTAATAATATCTGTATGTCTGCTTGTATTCAACCCATGAGACTACAGGCTACCTAAAGCCCACCTACAGTTACTATAGAGAGCAGTTGCTAGGTGAAGCAAATAATTTTGAAAAAAAATACATTTTATCTGGTATTTTAAAAATGGATATTTTAAAAAGTGTTTCCATGTGTGCATGTGTGCGTGGGTGTGTATGGAGGGGCAGTAATGGACATGTATGTCTCCTCATGTATATGAAAGCTAAAGAACAAGGTTGTAGAAACAGTTCCTCCTCTGAAATTACACAGCTTCCTAGGATTGGGCTAAGGTGCCCAGATTTGTGAGAGAGGAGTCTTTACCATTAGAGCTATTTTGTCAGGCTGTACATCTCCAAGTATTTTAATGTTCAATGTGTAAATGAGTCTATGTAAATATTCTATTTATCTAAATATTTATCCCATTCAAATATAAAACACCCTAAATTGAATTTATCAAAGTGGTCATTCAAACAAATAAGGGATTATCAAAATGTCATCAGGAAATGAAGTGCTAAGTGTGATTGACACCCTTCAGATCCTTGACATGACACAGGGATTAGGCACTATGAGAAAAATTTGCTAACCGCTGTGAAACAGGCAGCGCTGCTGGAGGACAGTGGGGGCAGTATACAAGGCTACTAACCTCCTCTCGAAAAGACAATGTGGCAATAGCTTCAGGAGATTACTAAATGAAATGCTGAGAAACTTTAAGGTAACAAGGAGATTTAACTCTAATCAAAATCACTAAAAATGATTTTTAAATACTGGTATTTCATGAAGTGATTTTTTTAAATTATCAAACTTACAAAAATTCAGCTATATTTTCAAAATATCTGCTAAAATATATAAAAACGTTTTGGTTACCACTTAGAAAAAATATCTTGACCAAATAAAATAGGAAAATGTCCATCTTAAGGTTTTGATTTTTTCACTTGCTATTCTTCATTCTCCCTCCAAATAGATCTTTTATTTTCATTCATTTGTTTAATGAAGGTAAACAGATGTGAATATGAATTCTAGATGCTTCAGGATTTCAAAAGAAAACAAAGTTATGATCCTTTTGAATTCCTTCTAAAAACATTCTTTGCTTTTGTCTTCATTCTGAACACAATTTATTTAAAAGCTAATGAAAGAGATAGAGAGAAAGAGAGAGGGAGAGAAGCATGATCTCGGGAATGTCAGTGAAGGAAAATGTGCAAAATTCAACAGAATAAAATAAACTGCACAATATCAAGCAATAAAGAACATGAAATAGAAATAAAAACTTATGAAAGGCAATGTGCTTTCAAAAATGACCCTTGGGTTTGATCTCACTCACATATAGATTGACTACGAAGTAAGCACAGATAATCATTTCTTGCTGAAATCATTAAATGTGGGAAAAGTCACCTTCATATTCTCTGAAACAGAAAACAAATGTAAGTTTTGAAAGGGAATGTGTCCTGTTTCTCTCCCAAAGCATCATGCTACTTACTGACAGAAATCCACAGAGTCCACAGCTCTCATCAAGAGATGAGCTCTATGCTCAAAAATTCAGAGATTTTTCCAGGGAATCTATATAGTTTCAAACTCATGGGAATTACGAAGAATCGAATTATTAGACTCCCTGGGGCTACAGAGAAATGAATAGAGACTATAATGTAGGCTTTAGTGAATCATAGTACATTGTCCAGTTAAAGGATACTGATAAATTACCTGACTACCAACATAATCTACCTTATTAGTTCTATAGTAAGTAAAATGGAATATTTGCCTTGACTAGACAGCTAAATCTCTGAGTCTAGCCTCACCCCATATACTAAGCTACCACTAGAGGAAGAAAAGCTTATATAAAATTCTTATGCTAGGGACAAAGGAAGAGGAGAAAGAAAAAGAAGGAGGGGACAAAAATCAAGACCTTTCACAGAGAAAATATTGTTGGAAATGATGAATTTAGTAGCTATAGGTACGCATTAAGTTCCAATTGATTATTAAATATTGTTTTCCTGTTGCCTAAAGACGAAATCCCTAGAGATGGAATTCGTATGAACAAAATTAATTACAACATCATGACTATACATTATACTATAGTTAAATCAGAAGCAAATAGCAATCACCATTCAGATCTTTGAGCTAACTGTAGAACTTAACCCATATTCATCAGGCGACACTGGAATTCAGGAAAGAGGTAAAAGTTCTGTCAGCGGGGAAACTAATATACATCCTGTCTTCTCAGAAACGTTTGTGTGATGTCTTAAATCATAAAATGGATAATGAGAAACACAGTAATATATTGCTTTACATAGAACCATGCATCATTTAAAGACTAAAATATTATTTGTTGTAACATGAATGAATCTGAGGAACTGATGGTTAAGTTGAGATGACAGAGATATGCACTGAATTGTTTCTCATGTTGTATTTTTAAGTAAATATCTTACAAATAGAAAATATAAGGATATTTAATTATGATGAGGAAAAACTGAATTTGAGACATATTGTTATAATATTCAAACTTTGAATTAGAATACATAAAATTTGCATCATATATGTAAACTTTTCTGTAGTGTATTTTCATACTTCTTATGTCATAACTTCTAACTGAAGTATCTAGTGATACAAAACCACACATGCTCCCATTACAACAAACAAACAAAACAATATACACACAAACAAAATGCTGCTATTTTGCTTTGTGTACCTATTTAAAAATACAATGGCCGGGCGATGGTGGCCCAACGCCTTTAATCCCAGCACTCGGGAGGCAGAGGCAGGCGGATCTCTGTGAGTTCGAGACCAGCCTGGTCTACAGAGCTAGTTCCAGAACAGGCTCCAAAGCCACAGAGAAACCCTGGCTCAAAAAAACAAAAACAAAACAACAAAAAAATACAATGTATACCTAAAATACATAAAGTGTTTGTGTCAGTAATTAGGTAATATATCCAGAAATAAGTATAAACAATGAGGAGTGAGGTTTCTGGTCCTGAGTACAGATTATTCATACAAAATAAAACATACTTTGTACTTTTTGTGCAATCATTTTGACTTATATTATCAAATAACAAAATGGTTCATGTTACTCTTATATTATAATGTTATACACTATTTCATAAACTACCTTAAAAGAATTTTAAAATATTACAGATTTTATTAATAACAAGCTGTAAATATTATTTCTCTTAAAATTTTTTTCTTAAGTGTGATTATTTCTGGAGTCTGGGTGGCCAGGAAACAAACAAGCAGCCTCCTACAACAGGCAGGGGATAAATATGGTACAATATAGTAAAAATACATAGAATAAATCTTAAAGAGATAAAATCTTTTAGAATTAAAATTAAAAAAAGCAAGGACATCAACTAAGGGATAACTTCAGGTTGAGCAGCTATGGACTCCACATGTGCACAGAGAAGACAGAGAAAGAGAGAAGAAAAATTGAGATATTATGAGTCACTACAAAAGTAATTCTAGGGAAGATTGGAAGTTTATTTATTAGATTATATGCTCATAGAGGAAAACTATTCCAGTTGGCAAAATGAGGATGCACTAAGATGCTGCTAATGAAAGAATGAGTGAATAAGTTCTGATCTATTTATACAATGAAATATAACAGAATTTAAAACAAAGGTAAACCTAACTATATAAAATGCTTATTAAAAATGATATTTTTGTTGAGTTAAAAAATCTATTCACAAAAAAATCACATATGATATTATTACACTCTCTGGGGTATTTATAATTGTCAAAATCACACAGTCTGAATTTAGAACCAAGAGTTGTTTAATGAGCTCAAATTAGGTTATTAAGATGTGAAATGTCATAAAACTATATAGTTGTAGTATTTGTACTGCATCATGAAAGCAATTAAAATAAGTGAGCCATGACCTTCAAATAGTTAGTATATTAAATTATACAGTGTTTACTTTACAAACATATAAAATGAAAATGAGATATTGTTTGAGTAGTAGTCAATTCTTAAACTCATATAAACAATCTGACTTTTATAACACTGATTCTCTGAGAAGCCACACATAGGGGAAATAATCAAACAAAACAAGAGCTGATTTCTTATGAAAGCTTTAAAAACCAGAGAAGCCTGATATGCTCAAAGATAAAGAAAACAACTTGACTACTTTACCCAGCAACACTATATGTCATAGATGGCCAGCCATCATGATCAATGTTCTGGGGACAATGGATAATAGTACTAAAGGGTATATCTATCAACACAACAAATCTGTAAAAGACAAATTCATAGCCATTACAAACATCATTGGGTCATGCCACAATACCTATGTTAAAGGATGGGTTCTAAATATTTCCAGGGAAAATTTGTTTTATTAATATACATATAATTAAAAAATAATCAGAGATTAACTCCCATGATCTCAACACAAAGACTAGTATGTCTTGAGAATACATTAAAGGGCAAGCGCTGCTTTCGAAGAGGACCTGAGATCAATTCCCAGGTATTCACATGTCAACTCACAACTGTCCTAACACTAGTTCCTGGTGTCCTGATACTCTCACACAAACAACTGCACACATTGCATAAATAAATGAATATTTAAAGAAAATAAAATAGATTTAAGTCTACAGAATTCAATAAAAGACCCGTTTTAACTAACAATTTGAATGGACTTTGTTATCAAGCCAAGACAAGAAATGAAATTTAAGGCATTTTCAGGGTATCCATCTTTCAAATGAGGTCCAAAAATATATTAAATACATTAAAATTTTTAATGAATAAAATTAATGAAATAAATAAATGAGTAACTTCAAAAATTGAACATTAAAAATAGATGAGAGCTAAAACTTGGTGGTTCAGTGAGAGATTTCTTTTTAAATCATATTATTGTGTTGAATATTGGAAAGTGAATTTTCTACATTAAATGAAGTGATGTCATATTTCTTTCTTAATTCTGTTAAAATCATAATATTGACTAATTTTTATCTATTGAACATTTTTTGCAATTGAAGAATCCTTTTAGTCCTTGATTATGTTTTAATACTTTTTTCATTATTTTATTGAGAAAGTTGTAATAATATTCATTAAAGGTATTGGTATGTAGTTTAATGTTATTTTTTCAGCAGATTATTTTTTATTACTTTATAAATAATACCAATCAAAATTTTCACTTCATTCCTTACTACCACTTCCCTCCCGCTCCCACACTCACCCTCCTCCCTCCATCCTAAGAGAGGGCATCCCCCTCCATCCAAAGAGAGGGCAGGGTAACTCTGCCCTGTGGGAAGTCCAAGGCCCTAGCCCCTTTATCCAGGCTTAGGAAGGTGTACATCCAAACAGACTAGGATCCCAAAAAGCCAGTATATGCAGTAGAGACAAATCCCAGTGACATTATCATTGGCTTCTCAGTCAGCCCCCATTGTCAGCCACATTCAGAGGGTCCAGTTTGATCCCATTCAGTCCCAATCCAGCTGAATTTGGTGAGCTCACATTAACTCAGGCACACTGTCTCAGTGGGTGGACCAACCCCTCATGGTCCTGACTTCCTTGCTCATATTCTTCCTCCTTCTGCTCTTCAACTGGACCTTGAAACCAGTCCTGTGGCTCAATTTGAGTCTCTGTCTCTATCTCCATCTGTTACCAGATGAAGGTTCTATGGTGATATTCAAGATAGCCATCAGTCTGACTATGAAACAAGGCCAGTTCAGACAACCTCTCTCCACTGCCCAGGGTACTAACTGGGGATTTCCCTGTGGACTTTTGGGAACCCCTCTAAAGCCAAGCCTCTTGCCAATCTTAAAATGACTCCTTTAATTAAGATACCTCCTTTCCTGCTCCCATATCTGTCCTTCCTCCATCTCAACCATCCCATTCGCCCAAGCTCTCCCAAACCCTTTTCTTCTCCTTTCTCTCTCCCCCACTCCCACCCTTACCCCCATGATCCCAACTTTTGTCTGGCGATCTTGTCTGCTTCCAATTTCCAGGGGTATCTTTATATGATTTTTTTCTTTGGGTTCACCTTATTACTTAGCTTCTATAGGATTGCAAACTATAGGCTCAATGTCCTTTGTTTATGGCTAGAATCTGCTAATGAATGAGTACATAACATATTCAAATTTTGGGGGTCTGGGTTATCTCACTCAAGATAGTGTTTTCTATTTCCATCCATCTGCATGCAAAATTCAAGATGTCATTGTTTTTTTAACCACTGAGTAATAGTCTAATGTGTAGATTTACCACACTTTCTTTATTCATTCTTCCATTGAGATTTATCTAGGTTGTTTCCTGGTTCTGGCTATTAGAAATAATGCCGCTATGAAAATAGGTGAACAAATGCTTTTGTAGTATGATTGGGCATTTCTTGGGTATATTCCCAAGAGTGGTATTGCTGGATCCTGAGGTAGGTTGACTCCCAATTTCCTGAGAAACTGCCACACTGATTTCCAAAGTGGTTGCAAAAGTTTGCATTTCCACCAGCAATGGATGAGTGTTCCCCTTACTCCACATCCTCTCCAGTATAGGCTATCATTGATGTTTTTGATTTTAGGCATTATGACAGATGTGAGATGTTATCTTGAAGTTGTTTAGATTTGCATTTCCCTGATAGCTAAGGAAGTTGAACATGTCCATAAGTATCTTTTGGCCATTTGAAATTCTTCTGTTGAGAATTCTCTGTTCAGTTCAGTACCCCATTTTTTTAAGTGCATTATTTAAAATTTTAATGTCTAGTTTCTTGGGTTCTTTATATATTTTGGAGATCAGACCTTTGTTTGATGTGGGGTTGGTGAAGATCTTCTCCTATTCAGTAGGTTGTCTTTTTGTATTAATGACTGTGTCCTTTCCTTTACAGATGCTTCTCAGTTTTAGGAGGTCCAATCTATTCATTGTTGCTCTTATTGTCTGTGCTATTGGGGTTATACATAGGAAATTGTTACCTGTGCCCATGTCTTGCAGGCTACTTCCCACTTTCTCTTCTATTGGGTTCAGTCTAAACCTGATATTTTAATGTTATTGTATTATCTTTTTTTCTAAGAAATCTGGCTATACACATGAGGTATAACATAAAATGCTACATTGTCTTCAAGCTTTTTGGATAGTTTCATATTGGTGTTATTCCCCTTAAATGTGTAGCACAGTTCATGGGTGATGTTATGAAGTGAAAAGCTTTTCTTCTAAATCTGATCCTGATTACTGTTCTGGCCTCTTTACAGGAAGTCTAGTACGCTCCTATCTTCTGTTTCCTCGAGCTTTGTTCTTCTTCCTTTCCTTAAGTAGTAACCTGGTGGGTTCATTTTGAAACATTTTCCCAGTTGATCTGCCAATAGATTTTTTTCTATTGTTTAATTTGTGTATTCTTTTCCTTGTAGGGTTATTTTCCTGTTCATTGTATGCTTTAGTATGTTTTCATTGTTAGAAGCTGAGCATTTGACTGTACCTAGAGTTTGGCCCCTTTGAAATGTTTTCCAAGTTAAAAATATAGTTTTTCTCTCTGATATAAATAACTTGATATTTCAATGTTTGTCATTCTCTGGACTCTTCTGAGCCTTGACCTTTCTTCAGGCATACAAAGATACTTTCAATTTTTCTATGTATACTGTTTTTGTGTTTTACCCTTGTGTGTATCACCACCAAAACAAACATAGACAAAACTGAAGGTGAAAAAAAGCAGATGCTTGTCCTTTAAAACTTGTAGATCCAACTAATCTAGTTAATAAATAAGTAGAAATATTGAGTAAAGATACAAATAGTGGCCTTGTATCTTTGTCTTCATTTCTGTACCTAGTGCTCACAGATAGAAATTTGAGAGCAACACTAAAGTTCATAATATTTGAAGAATTGCTTCCTTTTTGCCCCCATGTTTTCTATAATTGAGAATCTGTTGTTTGTGGAATATATTTACATCTGCTTATCGCTTATCACAAATCTGATGGTGAACACTCCACTGTCGCTACTGTGCTAACGTGATGTTACACTAGGAATCATGGCACAGAGCAATGCTCACAACACTAGCTAGTTTGACAGAAGACACATTTTTGTTAAGTTTTTGTGAAAGGCTGCAGTCTTTCTTTAATATTCCCTGTCCTTTTTTATTTTTATGGGACACGTTTTGTAAATGTATATTTATATAGTATGTATAATTTTTTAAAAATATATTTCATCCTTCTTATAGCCCTTAATCTTATAATCACCCTATAGTGCTTATTTATTTTATATTCTGGGACACTTTAGCAAATATATTATCCTCTTAAAAGTAAAATTTCCTTAGGCAATTTCCCCAGTAATCCTTTTATCATGGAAACACCTTTACAGAACACAGTTTGTGTTTGGGGAGGGGGTGTGTGTTTTGGGGGATGGTATATATAGGAATGTATTCCATTTTTGTACTCTGATTTCTCATTATCTCTAAATGGGGTTGTATTGGCAGTGATATACTCTATTAGCATGCATTTCATCTTCCCTAATTTATCTTGATGTACTTGATTGTTGGTTTAGAGTGAGGAACAAAGTGCACCGTGATTGCGATTGTACTCTAATGTAAAGAGATGCATTATTCAATTGAGTATTATAGATTTGTGCTATTTTATTTTACTCTTATATAAATTCATAGCTTGCATGTATTTCTATGAATAGCTTGCATTGCTGGAGTCCATGGAGACCAGGAGCAGGCAACAGAGCCTCAAGCAATGTAGTCACAGACTGTTGTGAGTTGCCAAGTGGGTGTTAGGATTTATACCCAAATCATCTGGGAAAAGAACTAGTGCTCTTTGCTTCTGATCGATCTTATCTATCATGTCAATGTATACATTTCGAGGAAGAGTGATATGTCTACAGATAGGCTTTTCTACTGTGAGAAAAGGAACAAGGTGATGTTGCAATTGAACAACATTAATGTAATAATATGCTATAGTATGTTTACTTACTAGAGAGTCTTACACTCCTCTGACCATGGTAACGTTTAGTAAAGGTAGCTCTGTGTCTCAAATTTGAGGTTAAATACCAACTTATTGTGTGATATAGAATGAAATGAGAAGTATGGAAAACTTCGCCACAGTTTTTCTGGCATTTTAATCTCTATTCATTTCACAGACTTTTCTTCATTGACTCCTGTTGATTTCCAGGCTCTACACAACACTTCCCAAGACTAAACATAGCTTCTTGTGTAGTGCCATTATCTCCTCATTTGATACACCAGACATGATGGTGATGTCAGTCTATTATTTCTATGATTCTCTGACTGCTGCCTATCTTGAATATATTTACATTCATTTAAATGGTTTTCTGAATGGAAAACAATAGACTGTGAATCAAGCATATTGTCTCTCACTAATTTTGGTTATTTATAAAAGGATTTCTTTGTCCCTAGTCCTAAAAACATGAATTTGTGACTCTATTGAGCAGCCAAAATTCAGCTTCTTTTATTGCTGAACGATGATCTTATATAATATGATTGACATTTTCTCCCAAATTGGACATAGCAGCATGATTTATTTTTAATAATTTTTCACATTAGTCACTCACAGAATGAATCATCCTCATTTATTTTAATGATGTTCATTGTCTTGTGATTATTTCATAAGAAAGAGCTTATTTAGGTTAGAAATCTTAAAAATAAATCAACAACATCTAGCATTAATACTGAAATTCACACAAAATGTTCCCAATAATTTCTTTACAATTTTAGAAATATAAAAATGGCTAAGGAACATATTTATCAAATGCTATTTCAGAGAAGAATGATAGAAATAAGAATAGGAAATAAAAGATTAGTGCTTAGTTGCTTAAAATTAAACTGACATGATGACAAATAACTTCAATATAACAAGGCTGTATTTCCAGATGCCCCGGGATGAACATGTGAAACACAACTACACCTATGCCGGAAAACATTCATAATTGAATTTTAACCTTAAAATGAGGACATGAAGTACTTAGTACACTTGCCAAGACGTTCATGTCTGTCCCATATTTATTACTCAATAGCTATGACTAAATATATAATATCATTTTGTTATATTTTAGTTTTTGCTCTACTGTTTAAAGATGAATAATTTTAGTTTAAATTAAATATTACATCTAATATTTACTGAATATTATGTTAAATTCAGTGATCAAATTGTACTTAACACTGAAAAACAGTAAGTTAATGAAATGAAGAGATGATAATTTGTTTAGAGTAATCAAAGCATCCTACATACCTTATTTTTGGAATTGAATCATGGAGAGTATATATTAAAAGTATTAAGGTTATGTTTCAGTAGAACCATTATAAAAATTACAATGTGGAAAGTTTATCTTCTATGAGGTTCAGTGTGGTTGGCTTTATGTTAAGTAAGGTCTTTGATCCATTTGGACTTGAGTTTTGTGCATGTTGATAGATATGGATCTATTTTCATTCTTCTACATGTTAATATTCAGTTATGCCAGCATCATTTGTTAATTATGTTTTCTTTTTATGGAGGGGATGGGAGGTAAAGGGAAAACTCCTGCATTGTTGGTGGGAGTGCAAACTTGAACAGCCCCTTTGTATATCAGTATGATGATTTTTTAGAATATTAGGAAACAACCTTCCCGAAGACCCAGCAATACAACTTTTGGGTATGTGCACAACTATGTTCATAGCAGCATTGTTTGTCATAGCCAGAACCTGGAAACAACCTAAATTCCCCTCTGCTGAAGAATTGATGAGGAAAATGTGGTAATTTACACAATGAAATACTACACAGCAGAAAAAAATAACAACATCTTGAATTTTGCAGGAAAATGGGTAGAGGAAGAAAACATCATTTTAAGTAAGGTAACCCAGACCGAAAGGCAAATATCATACGTATTCACTCATAAGTGCTTTTAGACATAAAACAAAAAAACACATCCTACAGTTTATAATCCCAAATAATCTAGACATCAGTGAGGACCCTAAGAGAGACTTACATGAATCTAATCTACATGAGATGTAGAAGAAGATAACATCTCCCGAGTAAATTGGGAGCATGTGAACTATGGGAGAGAGTTGAAAGGGTGAGGAGATAAAGGGAAGGGAGCAGAGAAAAAATGTATAACTCAAGAAAATCAATGAAAAATAGAAAAAAAGAGAAAAAAAGATAGTAGGGAACATCATATATACTGCTCCTGAATGCTGCTTTCCCTTCACATCTTCCAAATATTTCAAATGCATGATGAAATTGTCTCCAGAAATTCTTTTCCAATAAAATTTAATTAATAAATTTTGTCTTTTCTTTACAGTTAAAACAATTCTTTGCAATGTCTGAGATGGAAAAAAAACTTCAGTAGTTTTACAAAGATCATTTTTTTATACATTTGAATTTCTCTGGAATCCAGAATTACCATGAGACTGATTTGGTGAGATAACAACACGTTGTAGTGTGATTGGCTTAATTAATCTTTCTCAATATGTATAGAATAATGACAGTTCACAGAGCATTGTGAAGTTTTGATATGATGAAGTACACCTTAACAAAAGCAGTTGACTTCTGCAGTTTACAGTTTATGTTTACTCAGATGAGACACCTTAACATTGATGATTATGCAGATAGGTTTATTATATTTACTGATGCAAATGCCAAGAGCCTAAGAAGATATTTTAACAGCTGTTAATTTCAAAATAGAAAATTATTAGTGCATAATCCATTATGTCTTAGTAATTTTTAAATAATCCAAAGTACTTCACATACAAATATATTTTGTTTGAAATTTTCAATCAAATTTTAAGTTAATGGAATTATTTAAAATTTGAAAGAGAATCAAGTCTATCCAGAGTGATTTGTTAATATAATGTGATCAGGTAAGATTTATATACAAGGAAATTCTATTATCAAGGTCTATAAATGTCTAAAGCTTTACATACTGAAAAAAAAATTCTGTTCGTTTGTTCCTGGCTGCTTAGACCCAAAATAACCACACAAAAACTACATTAATTACAACAGTGCTTGACCAATGACTCTTGCAAATTCCTAGCAAGTTCCTACATCTTAAATAAGCCCATTTCTATTATTTTATGTTTTAGTACCAGGCTTGTGGCCTACTGGCAAAATTCCAGTTGTCTTCTCATGATTTCTCCTCTGGCAGCTACATGACTTCTCACTGAGTCTGCCTACTTTCTCCCAGCATTCAGTTTAGTTTTCTTGCTTTATTCTTATTTTGCCCTATTACAAGCCAGAGCAGCTTCTTTATTCATTTACCGATAAATCAGCACATATACAAAAGAACTTCCCACACCATTTCCCCTTTTCTGTTCAAATAAAAAGAAGGGTTTTAACTTTAACCCAGTAAAATTACTTATAACAAAACATTTATCAAACAAGAATTATAATTACAATATTCATTTAAAATTAAAAACTTATGTGGAAAAGGTCTCTGAATTTAATTATAAAAGGAAATTTGAGACCTTGTCAACTAGCAGTAATAAACCCTGCAGAGATTTTAGTGTATATAAAACCAATGATATTAAAGCATTATGGGAAGACAGTGAACCCTGATGAAGAGCTTATGCTAATTTTTAGCAGAGATTAATAGCAATTATCCCAAAAGTGATAGAACTAACCTTATAAAGAGATTTACTTGGATCCTTCCTTGCTTTGTATATGACACACCAATAGTTTGAGCCCATACATTCTATACTGATGCAAGTAAATAAGTAATGTCAAGTTACAATCAGAACTTTAAAGTAAGATGAAACAAAAAAAGCTCCTATAATTCTGTCCAAAAGGCAAAATTATATGCTATTTTCATGGTATAAGGAATTTTAAAGAACCTCTCAGTACAGTTACTGATTTGCAATATACAGAAAGAGTTGTCTTGTATATTGAAACCACTGAATTTATAACAGATGATACAGAATTGACTTTATTATTCATTCAGGTTCAAGATATAATCAGGAATGGGCTTTGTCCCATATACATAACACACAACTGATCCCAAAAGGGTCTGCCAGGTCCTCTAGCACAAGGTAATGCAGAAATTGATCAATTATTGATTAGAAGTGTGTTGAAGGCCTCATAATTTTATAAGAAACAACATGTCAATAGTAAAAGTTTTAAAAAAGAGTTTTCTATTACATGACAACAAGTTAAGGAAAGTATAAAGAAATGTCCTACTTGCTGTTTCTATAATCAAACACTGCTACCTGTAAAGAGTAACTCAAAAGGTATTCAAAGGATTAAAATCTAGCTTAGAGATGTACTTTAATTTATAGAACTTGGAAAATTAAAATATGTACACCAAACCATTGACACTTATTCAGGTTCTCAATGCAGAACCTCTTTGAGCTAAGGAAACACTGATTCACTTCTCACACATTCATTAGAATTGCGGCCATCATGGATATACCTGCGCAAATAAAGACAGACAGTTTTTCAGTATATATCTCTAAGAAAATGAAACAGTTTTTTGCTTATTATAATATAAAACATATTACAGGTATACCAAAACAGTCCTACAGGTCAGGCAGTTATAGAAAGTTCAAATTGAATTATAAAGGATATACTAAACAAACAGAAAGGTATGGAAAATACCCCCCATAAATAGATTGCATAATGCTTTATTAATCATGAACTTTCTTAATGATAATGAGTAAGGAACAAGCGCAGCAGAGAGACTTTGGATAACAGAAAAAACTTCTGAATTAAACCAGCTGGTGTATTTCAAGGATGTGTTTGACCTAACATTGAAAACTAGGAGATGTGCTAAGCTGGGGAAGGGGTTTTGATCTTGTTTCCACAGTAGAAGAAAAGCTATGGATACCATCAAAATTAATAAAGATAGATTCACTTTGAAAAAGAGAAACTACGGGAGAAAGAAAAGATGTATGAACCATGTGGACAACAAAAAGGAGCTCTGGTGGAGATGGGGGGATACAGGTATGATAAATGGAAAGAAAGAAAATGGGAGGCTATTTAACTTCAGAAGGTTAAAGGAGGTCAAATGAGAGCTAAACAATACTATGTTGTTTGAAAAAGTCAGAGAAACACCCAATTATAAGCTTACATTTATATTTTAAATAGAGTTATATCATGCAGGATGATAATGCTCTTCCCCCAAACTATAGCATATCTAACAAAAATCCCACTCCCAGACATAAAAACTTCCCCTTGTATTCTTGGTCAAAGAGGTTTCTAATAGGCTTCCTAAACTGTATAGGCCACTTCCATTGCCCATGTTGCATCCTAGAATTTGAAGGTAGGACCTGCACAGTGAAGCAGTATGTACCTTAGACACAGGGCTGAGAGGAATTGAGCTGGAACTGACTCAGAGACTTCTTTTTTTTTTTTTTGGTGGTTAGACTTTATTGGAAGGTGCTATGCAAGCTGCTAAGGAAGAAAAGAAATCAATAATTCTATCCAACTGCAAAGTCTATGAATCGCATTGCTCATTATCCCCCATGGTACAATAATGTGATAGTTTTATCTTGGAGGTAAGCAACAATTGCCTAATTAGATTCAAATTCTGCTTAATTAGAAGGAATTCATGTTTAGTACTGTAAATTTAGCTCCTGTCCTGGCTGAAAAATTCCGTGAAACTTACAGAAGAAATTACTGTTGTCATTTTCCTAAACTTTAACAAATTTCTAACTGTATTTAAACACTTATTCCAATAATCTCAGGTAAGTGTATCCCTCATCCCTTAGAGCAGAGCAATATGGAGATCTACAAGTGTTTAAAATGGAGAGTACAACTGACTTGGGCTGCAGTAGTGATTTACATGAGAAGTTCCCCTTAAAGGTACACACACTTGAACACTTGTTCCACCACTAATGCTGCTGCTTGGGAAGACTTAGGATGTGTGGCATGGTTGGAAGAATTTTCACTGGAGGCACACTTAAGAGATTTCAAAGACTTACAGCACTTATGTTTCATTCTTTCTCTTTCTTTATGTGAGCGCTAATCTCTCTGTTTTTACTATGATGTCTCTTTTATTTGTTCAGCTGCTTACTAACCTGGTAGAATCATGCTCTTCTAAAAGCATGAGTCAAATTAAATTCCTTCATTTTAAAGTTCCTTTGGTCATGGTGTTTTATCACAGCAACAGAAAAGTAACTGCATTGGTGCCTATTCGTGTGTGTGTGTGTGTGTGTATTATATATAATCTACAGAAAAATGCCTATATATAAAGCTTAGGGAATATGGAAGAAGAGACAGGTAGAAAATTTTATTGTAAAAGTATCAGACCAGGATGCCTACAGTGGGATATTTTCTAGCCATGACAGAGATGATGCATAAAGAAAGTCTGCATTTTTAGGCTGCCACAATACGGCTTGCAAAATGGCAATACTATTCTACATGTCAGAGTGGATGGGAAATTCTTCCCAATTCCTTACAAAAATATTAAGCAATGTAGGAAATCAATGTTTATGAGATCAAAAGAGAAACTTTTTCCAAGGGATAAAATCTGTATTGCTTTTTTAACTACAAAAATCAGGGTAAGACATGTGTACACAAGAGCGTTGCTAAGTGAACTCAGTGGTGTGTGTTTTCATGTATATGTGTATTCATACATGTGCAAAAAAGTAATTAAAGCTGAGGTCATGGATTTGTAGAAGAAATTCAAGAGACATGGAAGTAATTGAGTTGGGGAGAGAAAGGGATAAGGATTCTCACTGAGAATTCTCTCTTTTTCAGGAGTTATTAATCAGGTATATCACTAAATAATATTTTAGGTTATAGGCTAGTCAAGACTGGCATAAATAAATGGATATTTTAAAATCTCCTTTTGGGTGAGAAGTGAATCATATTGATTTCCAAGAGCCATTGACTCAGTATACAAGACAATTCTCACTTGAGGAAAGAAGTTGAAAATGAATTGGATATAAAAGGTCACTATACAAAATTACTTTCATAGAAAGCTCCACATTGGAAAAAAAAGATAATGTATCAAAAAAAGTCAATCAACATTTTAAGAGACTGTTTTCAGAAAACTTTAAAATCATAACAAATGAGACTGTGACAAAATCAAAAGGAACGAAAACATATCTGTCAAAGTCATTACTAGCTTTTCTCTATCTAAAAGACTCAGTGACATATACCTTAGAGGAACTACGGAAATTAAACTTTGGGGAAAACAGTTATAATTATGGAGGACAATTTTGAGTGTGATACTACTTGAATCATTTGATGAGATGATCTGTGCTGGGATGCTGTGCCCCTCCCTCAAGAATGCCTGTACTTAGAAGAGAAGGAAGGAGGATCGTCGGCCCCACCCCCGAAAGGGCCCACAAACCACACCCCAGGCACCCAGCCCCACCGGACACCCGCACAAGGCCGGCAACCCAGCCCCCCCGGCACCCCCCCCAGGACACAAATCAAACCCCAGCCGCCTGGCAGTCAACAAACAAAACCAAACTACACAGACTCATTTAATAAAATATAACCCCACAAAAATGGGTCCGTGCCCAACCGAAAAAACAACAATGGTCACCCCACAATCATATGACCAAAAAGAAGTTACCATAAATGGTTAATCATTTAAAATGTTACCCACACCCCTAATTGCGGCACCCAACTGGAGTAGGCTAGGCAACCAACCAACAAAAGAACGGGAAACCCACGAGGATATGCAAAACAACATAACTTTTTAGGAGCTCCCAAAGTCTTTCATAAACAGCGGCCCAAGACGGAGTAATGGATCCCCCAAGAGCACACCAACAGAGGTAAAACCGCCAACATGGCAGGTCAAGCAGGGCTCCCACACCAAAAGGGACCCGATCGCTACTTAATCCCAGAGCCTTACTGAGGAGCCCAAGGCGGGCGACTACAGGAAACCCCACCAAGGCAGGGCCCGGGACCCAGGAAGGAAGGGAAAAAAAGGCCGGTCCCCCGACCAGTAGTCATCGGGCACCCCCGTCCCAGGAGAGAGGATTACTCACCACCGAGAGGAGGGTCCCCGTCTCAGTCCCTCCCTTCTCGACACCATGGTGACGACGGTGCCCCACTAGCGCCGCCTTGTAGGAGGGGGGGATCGTGGGGCGTTTCCCCAGAATCATGCAGGAACCACCCCGGGAACAGGGAACCCCCCCCAGCGGGTGGTTCTGTCCCACACCCAGCAAGCGTAATGGAAAAAATAAAATAAAAGAATGCCTGTACTTATTTTGCTGTATAAAATGAACTGCTACTGAAATCTTATATGCTTCCTTCTTTGACTTAGAATGCCTAAATGTGATTTCAGATCATTACTCGATAAGCACAGTGGTGATTTGAAAGAAATACTCTTTGATATGAGCATTTTCAACTTTCTACTACAGTTGCTGGCTGTTTCTGGGAGAAATAATAAAAAAAAAAAAACTAGGTGCCTATGGCTGGATTTAATGTTTCAAGAGACTCACGCCATTTCTGTCACTCTGTTGACTTCTGGTTTGCAGTTCAAAATGTGAAAATGCTGTAGTTCCTTCCTACCTGCCTGGTGCTTGTAGCAAGGCTACTTCACCAGGATGTGCTCTTCTCTCTTAAAACAAAAGCTAAACTAAACTTCTGTTCTGTAAGTCCTCAATTAAGACACGCACTAAGCACGTTAACTTCTCAAGATGGGGTGTGATAGAAAAGGCAAAGTAGTTAACCTTCACTACAAAAGGAAGAAAGGCCAATGTGTATTTTTGTTATGACAGATAAATATAAGTATATGTATCATTGATTTTTGTCTTTGCATACATATTTTGTTTTTATTTTGGAAAAAAGAATGAGAACTGGATACTAAAACTGAGTTCATTTCCTGGTGCCATGTTCAGGAAATAACAACTGCCTGTGACTCCAGCCTCCAGCACAGGACACCATACACAATCTCCTGTATCCCCAACGAGATCTGAGTGCTCAGGTTTACACACACACACACACACACACACACACACACACACACACACACACACACACACTGAGAGAGAGACTTATGAAAGTAATAACTATTTAAAAATAGTACAGAATGCATAACAAGCATAATTTCCTCTGACTTGTGATGCATTTTTTTCTTCGCAAACTAGTATGTTTTGAGCACAAGTTCACCCAGGACCAATTTGACCATCTACTCTGGTGGTTGGATACTAGTTGGTGTTATACATATTTATGCTTTAATGGTGATGAGTCTAGATGGCTAAGTGAGTAGATGTACCTGATGCCTTTCACAACCTCAGATTAATCTGCAGGAAACCCATGGTCAAAGTAGAAAACTAAATATTGCAAGCAGTCCTCTGATCTATACAGGATGCCAATGTCACATGAACATGCACAAAATCAAATAATGATAAACAGAAGTATAAAATTTTAAAAGTGGAATTGCTGTGACCTTAAATAAACCCTACTCCTGCCCCTCCTCTCTCTCTCTCTCTCTCTCTCTCTCTCTCTCTCTCTCTCTCTCTCTATATATATATATATATATATATATATATATGTGTGTGTGTGTGTGTGTGTGTGTGTGTGTGTGTGTGCTATATATATATAACAAAATTCAAATAGTTTAACATTACAAACTTTCCAATTATAACAAATATATTTTAATTGCTAAATCACAAATATGAAATGTGTAAGTATTTCTTGCAGTACTGAGTGATATAAAATAATATTTATATTCTAGAAGCAAAATGTATCCTTTTAACATTATTGAAACAAAATTAAATTATCATTTGTATTTTGAAGGATTTTATTTTTCTCGGTTTGTTGGCAGGTACTTCATAAAGACATGTGTATACTATGAAATTAAAAAAATAGCTATCAATGATATTAAAATATCTCAAAATTGCCCCAAAATGTTATGTGGTTGATTTGAAACTTTTCTGCTTTATTAGTCTCTTCGATCTGGATTACTAATAGTTTATAAACTCCATTCTTCTTTTCACCTACAAAAACACAGGTACCCTTACTATGACCAATAGGATAAAGCTCTTGGAAATGTGCTTCAATGCAGGGAATCAGAGAAGATTTTCATAACTATGATTTCTACTTGACAGATAATATATTAGATACATATTCTTTAGGACAGATAAATTAGATTCTGTAATGAAAATAATCATTTGAAAGATGTAAAAAGTAGTTTTACAAGCAATTGAGATGACTTAATTGAAAATGAGGCTAGTGTAAAATTTATAAACTATTTCTACATTTTGATTACATAATTAAAAAAACAGCTCAAATGGGAAACTTCCAGACAAATAACATATCAAGCTGAAAACAATCAGACAGCATAGATAATTCCCTGTATTTTCTACCAAGCTGTCATTAATTTCTGACAACATAGCAAATCAAATCAGAAAGATATAATAACACATGAAGGGATTGTTGAGCACTAACTGATCTATAAAAGTTATTAGAAATTAGTCAAAAACATTGTGGTCAGGTTGAAGGCTAAGTATCAAGAATAATGGAAATCCATAAAGAAGATAAAAATATATGTTTATGACTGGTATGTATGAGTAATCTTTTATGTAGTCTATATTTACATAAGTAGGGAAAATAATTTCTACAAAAGTACTAATAAATTGTGCATGACTGAAAATATATTTTGTATATTAGGTTTATTTAACGAAACATAAACAAACTAGGTCAACAGAAGTTTCTCTTCCACCTGGTCCCACAGCCCAAAGAAACACACTTATATTAAGTATATTATCTTTTTTATAAACTGCCCTGTTAGCACAGGATTATTATTAACTAGCTTTTACAACTTAAATTAACCCATAAATCTTGTTTACATTTGGCCACATGACTTTGTACCTTTTCTCAGTAAAGCATTCTTACCTTGCTTCCTCTGCATCTGGCTGATGACTGACTCTTTGCCTTTCTTCTTCCCAGAAAATTTTTAGTCTCGTTGCCCCTCCTATACTTCCTACCTGGCTACTGGCCAAACAGAGTTTTATTAAGCTAATATGAGTGACAAATCTTAACAGTGTACAAGCACATTATCTCACAGTATTCTCTTTTTTTATTTTCAAAACTAGTATTCTAAATGTTAATGTCTGTGTTTAGCTTTATTTCCTGATCATTATCCATAACAACTTGTAACCAACACTCTAAACAGAGACAAACATTGATTATACATGTTTTGGGGAATGTGGGTATAGTTTTCTAGGCTACTTCCTACTGATTGGGGCTGCTTATAACCTTCTGGGGACCAAAAGAAAATTTAGGATTATGGTCAAATCCTGACTGGAGTATCCTGTGAGACTGGATATCTTGAAGCTGTTCTGAATGTAGAACTCAGAGGAAACTGTGACAGAGGTGCTCTGAGACATTGGATCATCTGGGCCATTTCTCCTATCAGAGATTTTTTCAGATGGTCTTCCTTGATCAAAACTTGCTTTTTCTTAACCTATAATTAATACACAACCTCTCATTTCTTGTGGAATGAAAGCAAAACCTCTTCTCCAAGGAAACATATATTTTGACTTAAACTTTGAAGTCAAGGAATTTTCAAAATATATAGGTTGGATTAATCCAGCAGCATTTATAATAAAATGTATTTTAGCAGTTTTTGGTCCTTCCTCAGCTGTCAAAAATTCAAAGAAATACAATAATATACTCTCTATGCATTTCATACTTATGTGGCTTTTTAAAAACTCTATTCTTTTATTTTTATTTTTTTATTTTTTGAGACAGGTTTCTCTGTGTAACTTTGACTGTCCTGGATCTCACTCGGTAGATCAGGTTAACTTGGGACTCACAGAATCTGCCTGAATATGCCACCCAAATGCTGGGATTAAAGGCATGCATCGCCACAACTAACAACTCTCTTTCATTTTTCTTCTCTCCCAAACCTACACACACATACATACACATACACACACACACACACACGACACACATTGGTTTTTGAGACACAATTTCTGTGTAACAGTTCTAGCTGTTCTGGAACTAGCTCTTGTATACCAGACTGGCCTAGAAATCACAGAGATCCATCTACCTCTGCCTTTGGAGTACTGGAATTTAATACATGTGGCACCACTACCAGGCTAACCTACATATATTTTTCAAACACATTGTACACCATTTACAGAACTTTTTTCATCTGAATCTGTCTTTGCTGTATATCTCTATCTTTTTCTGACCACGTGAGTACTTAACCTACTAAGTAATATGGCTAAAATGCTAGACAGCTGCTTTGGCCGCTGTCTTCATTGCATTCCTTTGTGTTTTGATAGTCTAGTTCATAGTGGAGGTACTGGTAGGAGCCATGTTTAATGCCACATTTCTGTGGAGCTTCTAAGTCCATGCTAACACCAATAAACATGCCACAGGCTTCTCATAAACATCATTGAAGTATTTTGGGGCTGGGCCTTTTTAAAAAATTGTGGTTTTAGCAGCTGAAGTTGAGTCCAAGTAGCCTCTCTTAAAGGAACCACACTTCTACTCCCTGCCAGCAAACAGCTTGTCAGAGTGAATATGGTCAACAAGCTGTGCTTGACTCTGTTCTTGTCTGTTTAGAATCCTTATTTTTTTTTAAAGTTTTCTTAGGCTTTATGTGGAAATTCTTTTTAAAGATTTAAGTGCCATTTGTTGATGAAGGGGTTCTCTTCCTCCCAGTCCCAAAGCAATTCAGTCTTAAAGAAACACTAGAGGCTTATATTAATTATGAACTGTTTGGCCTATTAGTTCAGGCTTATTATTAAATAGCCCTTACAACTTAAATTAACCCATAATTCTTGTCTATGTTTTGCCATGAGGCTTGATAGCTTTTCTCAGTAAGGCATTCTCATCTTGCTTCCTCTGTGTTTTGTTGGTAACTGACTCTGTAATTTTTTTCTTCTCAGAATCCTCTTTGTCAGGTCACCCTGCCTATACTTCCTGCCTGGCTATTGGCCAATCAGCATTTTCTTAAACTAATATGAGTGACAAATCTTCACCGCATAAGAGTATTATCCCACAGAAAAAAAATTAATATAATGGTGTAACAAAATATATAACAAAAATATAACAAAATATAAAAACATAAAAAATATTAATATAAACTACCCAATGTCACTCATATTTTATTATCAAAATAGAAAGTGCAAATGCTATTTTTTAAAAACTATTTCTATACATACCACCCTCTCAAATAAAAATAAATGTGAACTCAGTAGGAGGTCATTTTTATTCAAAAAATTAAAGGCAAATTATCCTTTGCAAATAAATTTATGAACTGGTGAAATGGCCATCAAATATATATTCCTTCTACTATAAGGACTGTACAGTTTAAGAACTTCTTGTGGGGAATGAGTGTAAAGCGTGCCCTAATCAGAAACTGCTGAGGGAACATTTTTTTTCTGAGGTCCTCCAATCTTAAATTTACTGAGAGGTATTATAATAGAAGTAGTGTATTAAAGAAGCTTTAGAACACTGATTGTTAAGAAAGACAACCTGTATGAATCTCCAGAGAATTATGTACTAAGAGAAATATGGTCACAAGTTATTGTTGTCCATCAATATCCACAAGGGCCTTGTTTATAAAATCCTGGGAGGTGCCTCATGCTGTGCATGCACATATCACTTATTAAAACCAGCTGAATATTCTCATATAGACAATGTATATTTAGGTCATTTGTAGATTTCTTATAGTATAAATGCTCATTCTACATACATATATAACCAACATTCTTTCACTGAAGTTATAATAACAAAAGCAAACTTATATGTTCAGGACAAATATCATTTTTTTCTGGGTTATTTTATACTTCTTGCATATTATATCATTGAAAGTGAAACCAACAGATATAGTTAACCAACTACACAAAATTTGAATTATAACACTTGATTTGGCATAATTTATAGCAGTATAAAATAGTTTAGTGATTATTCTTTTGTGACTAAAAAAGAGAGAAATGAAGGAATCATGAGGTAGTAGAAATATTTTTTGTTTTGTTTTGATGTGTGGAACTCAACATCCTGATGAGGATATTTACCTCATAGTTTTGGAAAATGTTGATGAAATAGCCTGAGTGAATCATGCATGGAATTGCCGTATTACTTCTGAGGACCACATGTGAATATGCAATTACCTCAGATGTTAAAATGTTCAATTAAAAGAAAATCAATTACTGTTTTTCACTCATTGATTTAGATGCAGATTAGATTCTGGGTTCAAGCAGTGAGACTGGATGTCATCTTCCTTTTCATTTGCAGTATTTCAGTTCCCATTTATTTATCAGTAATTTAACTTTCAGCTGTCACTCTCAGATTCTTTATCTAAATTTGAGCCAGCCATGTAAATTTTTCTAGTTATTTTGAGTTTCTATTATTTTGAAGACCAAGAAGATGGTAATCTGTATTTTTAGGTTTGGAATCTGTTTTTATTGTGTGGTTTTAAAAATTAGTATCTATCTGAAAGTGTGTTGATATTTGAATAATTGTATTGTGATTTTATATCTATCCTTATTCCATCAATTATCGATCATGGATCATGTATTTTTGTATCTACTCCTTACCTGTCTTTCTATTTATTTATCCATCAGTTTTATATCTGGATTAATTCATCAAACAGATGACTCAATATGGTTACTTAATAGGGTATTTTGAGGCTGAAAAAATTGCTAAGTACTTGAAAGTATTTACTTATCTTCAACAACTAATAATTCTTAGAAGTGAAGTAAACTAATATAAGTTGTGGTTTCTCTTCTCTAGAACAGAAAATGCATTCTACTTTAAGAGTCTGAAAGCTAATTAGTTCATTGTTTGACATAAATAGTGCTTATCTTAGATATTATTTTGTTGTTGTTTTCAGAGACATCATTGAGTGAGTAGATTCACTTTTAGAAGGTTTGTAGGATGGTAGGTAGCAAGCCACAGGAGCGTAATTCAATAAAGTATACATAGTATTTACAGGAGTGGAACTAAATAGTGGGAGCTGGAGACATATTAAAAGCAATCAGCATAGAAAAGGTTCAGTAAGGGCTCAGTATTGATCTCTAATGGTGGCATAAGAAAAAAAGCTACCATTTCATGTTTGATCAAATAAATACGACTTCATTCTGACTAGTATTTGCCCTGCAACCCATGGACTGGCATGCATTCAATAATTAAAATACACTTTTTAAAATACTGAGAAAATAGTTCATTATTATAGGGTATTGTTAAAATAATGGGAAAAAATTAAACAAATTTTTTCCTACTATGTAGTTTAAACATCCATTTATAAAACTTACAATACTAATAAATATGCTAATGAAATCATAGAATTGATAACACTATAATATGAAAATTATTGTTTTAAAAATACACTAATTAATAATAGTACCATGTTCTAGGGAGAGAGGAGGTAGAGATGTGTCTGTTGTGTCTTTTTCCATTTTTCTTAAGATGTATTTGACTAAAAAACTTAGTTTCCCATACTCAGTAAGAACTATTGTTGTGCTTTTGTGGTAGAATGGCTCCAGGCAGAAAGAATACATTTTCCTCTTAGATGAGACAGATTCCAAGAAAATAAACTGCACACTAGCCTAGTGTCAAGATGAAGATGCATGAACAAATAAGATCCCAGGGTCTGTCATTCCTATTCCCTATTGCCCAGGCTGGACTTTTTGTATCCCCTTCTTTCTCAGTAGTGAGTGTGAATTTTTGTCATATCACACATGACAGGAACATGGCATCTATCACCTAGTAGGGGATCTTGGTGATCCTGGGATCTTGGATAGACTCAGATTCTAAATGTCTCAGGAGAAACAAAGAGTTATTTCTCTGTGCTCCATGTCTCTCAAGTTGGTGAATGAAGGGACTATGAACAGAGAGGCAGTGACTCAGACCTACCACCAATCTTGCATGGGACCTGACATAGCATTTTCACAGGCCTTCAGTTACCCTCCTCATAGTTAACGTAATCCCAGTGTTGAGAGTGCAATATCTGGGTTCTTTAATTTGTCCACTGACTATATAGGAGTCCCTTGGGATCTTGCAATCAATTTAAGGCTAGCAATTAAATAACTGCAAGGTTTGGAACTGTAGTCTTCAACAGTAAATAAGAATAAAAAAAACTGATTAATTAAATCAATTATAAAGAATAAATTATATCAATGGATGTCATTAAAGGGTACCTCTAGTCAAATGCCTTGAGGGAATAAGGTCAAATTTGATCTGATGTTCACAGCGAAAGGAAATGTTTGTATTAATCTTGAAGAAAGTTGTTGCACTTTTATTAATGATTTTATAGCTACAGATAAAACAATTATCATGGTCTTTCAGGAGCCCTTTCAATGAAATAAGGTAAATTCTGAAATGATGATTAATTTTATAGACTGAGTGCAAAAAAAATTGGGGGAATGGAAAGAGGTGATAGCTTTATTCCTGCCTCCCTCATAATTGTAGAAGGACTATTAACAAATAGGATTTTGCATTGTTTTTTGCATAAGGGAGTTAACTAAAAACCTCATTAAAAAGAATTTAGCAAGCTCATGTTCATTAACAGTTCAAAATAACCAAATGTTTTAAAAACAAATCAGATCATTGACTCTATGGCAGAGTTAAAAATTCTTAATTAAATTTAAAACATAAAACAAACTAAAAGTACTATGAATGATAATGAAAAGAAAAGAGATGAGAATTGTGAGAATTTCATCATTTCTGCACATCATCAACAAATCACATTCAAGAAAGAGATCCTAAACCCTTATCTCAGTTAACTGACAGCAGCACCTGGCACCTACCTACTGGTCCCAGAGATGAAGTTGGAAACATACAAGCCATCTCTTATGGAACTCTCACAATCAGATAACAACGCAATCCTTTTTATTAATTATTGGTATTCGTTGGTTGTGCTGTTGGGTTCTGTTCATAAAGTCATCTCCCGTACAATGGCTGTATGTTATGGTCTTTGATCATTTATAGTTGAGTTTTATGCAAGATGATAAATATGGATCTATTTGGTTTACTTGCATGCAGTCATCAAGTTTTACTATATATGAATATATATGAATGTATATCTACTTATACACACACATGATAACATTACTTGCACATGTTTTCAATGGTATTGAATTTCAAATTGGGGTGTTCTTTCCCTGGGAAAGAGAATACAATTTTAATTATTATGAAAGGGGAAGTTCCTCTTTAGTGGCTCCTAATATGTAATTGTAGATGCAAGAACTTCTATTGTACCTGAAAATGTTGAATTCTGGTGAATTGTGATCTCATTGCATAAATGAAAATTAAGTTGCAAAGTCTATTTTTGCTAAATACTTCAGGCTGAAAATATCTCATCCTAGGAAAAACTACAGGGAACTAAAAGAATATGTGATACCTATAGTCAAATAATTTAATAATAGAAATTCTAAAATATTCTAACTTTATTTATTGTTGGGACTAATGAGTCCTGACCTTCAGATGGGTGTTGGGATTAATGGGTCCTGGCCTTCAGCTGCTCTTCCCTGCTAGAACCTTCTAATTAAAGTTACTAGAAGCTGTGTCTAGTTTAGAGGATCAGAGGATGGGATTTTCACCTGTTGGCCATTGACTGCAGTGTATTTAAGCCTACATGGTGCTAATAAAAAGGGGCTTTGGTATCAGTGTTTAAAGGTCTGCGTGTCGGTCTGTCTCTACTTCTGTGAGTATTCTCAACCTCCAGCCCCTTGCCCGAATCTCGCGAACTGAGGTCTAGCGCATAGAGCACAGACCGGGGCCGCGGTATGAGGCAATTTATCACCTTCTAAAGCTTTATTTCAACAATCAAAGCTTAATCTTAATTTATTGATAACATAAGGAAGACAAGGCTATTAAGTGGTTTGTTAACTAATAATCTATCCTTTACAGGGCAATCGCTTAATGTAGTAGTTATTTTCTACATTGTAAACATCCAATTCCCTACCTTGGAACTCATTGAAATTATGAATGTGTCAGATATGTAGCAGTGGAAAGCTGAGATTCTTGAAACTGAGATGTGTTTTAATCAGAAAAATGCCAGAAAGAAAAGAACAAAGAGATGCTTTAGTTGCCATGCCAACTTGAACAGCGTTAACAGTGAAGTTCTACAATCATGAATGTGTCTCCATCGAAAATAAAAAAAACATGAGAGGCTTGCAGAAGTGTACAAAATGACTTACCATTGTCTTTCTTGTGGATATAATTGCTACTTCTTAGACATTACATTTAGCATTTTTCATTTTCAAATATCATGAAGAACCTATAAATCTATCTACAGTGTAAAAGGCTCTAAAAGAGGAAGAGGGAAAATACACCATTTCCGACTATTAAACCACGGTTCTTGTTCTGTATTTCAATGCATATGAAAGTGTTACAACAATTGCTAGCATGTTGACTGTCTTCCTTCTAAATCTAACCTGCGAAGGGCTTGAGGCAAATTGTTTGGAAGTATAATACCCTGTCTCTTCATTTTTCTTATGTATTTATGTTTCAGGATCCTTTTTGTTTTCTCTCTGGATTTATTATGGCATTAATTTAGATGTAAATTCTAATTAAACCATTTTGTGAAAAATGAGAAATTAATAGAAATCTGTTCACAGGTAATTTTATCACATTTCTATTAACCAAAAAACAAAAAACCCAGCAATAAAGATATATGTATAAACTAACTTAGGGCCAGTATAATTAAAATATGGCATGCCTCTAAGTATGTTCCTTACTTTTCTGCTCAAGTTTCTTAAGATTCATAAATATACACAAGAAAAAAAACACATAAAATCAAAATGAAATGTTTGAAGCTCACTTGTAAACTCACCACAGGTGTATCAGTAGGGAGCTGAAGTAAATGTTTAAAGCTGTTGTTTTTTTCACTGTTGTAGAACAATTCACATAGTTTAATTTGCACATTTCTTTTCTCAAACACAAAAAACATCCATATGTATGAATGTCTGTACTTCCTTCATTCTGGCTATATCAGAATTTAGAGGAGGGTCTGGGCCATGTTACGGGAGCAGAACCTGAACCGAAAATAGCTGAAAGAAAAATCACTTAAAAACTTTCTGTTTAAAGAAGAAACTCACCCTAAGGACTGACTGCAAAGAATCACTTTATAATGAGATTTTGAAAAGAAAATATTTCCAAGAAGTTTTAAATTTTGCTTGTTTTCTTCTTTGTCCTGGAACCAGTTGGGGTTTGTCCTGGTGTTGTGTGTGTGTGTGTGTGTGTGTGTGTGTGTGTGTGTGTGTTTGTTGTTTTTGTTAATTTGACACAAGCTAGAATTATCTGGGTAGAGGAACCTCAACTGAGTAAACGATTCCATCAAATTTCCTAAAGGAAATCCTGCATTCATTTGCTGGATTAATGATTAATACGGAACTGCCAAGCTTTTTATGTGTGGATCCATCCATGGGATACTGGTCCTTGATGGTATAAGTGGACTGGGGAAGTAACAGGGGACAAGTCAGTAAGCAACATTCTTCTATAACTCTTCTTCAGTTCCTAATGCCTGGTTCCTGGATTGAGTTTCCATCCTGACTTCCCCCAGCGATGGGCTGCTATTTGAAAGTATAAGATGAAATAAATCCTTTCCTCTCAGAGTTGTGTTTGGTCACAGTGCTTATCAAATCAGTAGCTGAATACAGAATTTTCTGTGGTACATGTATGGTCCAAAATATAGAATTTTATCAAATAAATTCAAGAAGTTAAAAAACTAAAAATGCTTTCACATGTGAAGCTTCAGTAAAATTTCTCTTCTCTTTCTTTGGACTGTATTCATTACATGATATGATGTGTTTCATTATGCCTTTTTAAATATAGAGCACTTGAGTTATAATCTGTGTTACTTATTGACAGGGATGTTAGGAAGAGGTTTTAGAAGATTTTCTCTTTTGTGAACACCATAAAGTAGTCTTACATAACTAACAATAATGTAGCTCATTACTAGAGGTTACCTCGGCAGCATGAAGGAGAAAGAGCTTCATAATAAAGTCAACAGTGTACATGGACTGTCTTTTAAAGTGTAGAAGTACAGTCACCAGTGTTAAAATAATAGGAGTGTGTACAATATAATTAATATATTGACTGTTGTATAGTCATTCGTTATCCACATGTATTCTATACTGTATCATTCTATGCACTCTGCTTTCATATGACTGGTATGACAATAGGTATGTTAATATTAGCATCACCGCAAGTCTGTGTATAATCTAGGGTGCTGAGAAGCAACAGCTGCTTCAGCATCATAAGCACGCAGGGATTTTTCAGTTGCACTATAATTTTGTGGACCAATTATAGAAGCAGTTCATTCTTTACCAAGCTTCCATTACACATTCGGGTACTAAATTCTCTTTATTTCAAATAAACACATTAAGAATTCCTTTAAATAATTGTGTTGGGTGTTTCAGAAAAGATAAAACAATTTTCAATCAGGTCATGATATTTTTTTTTCTTAGAAGATGTATCTTGACTGCTTAGAAATGCAAGTCAAATAATTTCTTGAGCATTCTAATGGATTAGTTTAACATCAGTATCTTGACATATTAAGAACCACTGTAAAGACAATTTGAACTGATACATACAAAAAGATTAGAAATTGAGTAATAACAAGAAAAATTGTCTATTAAAGTTCTAAAATATAACATCATGTCTACACAATTTAGCACTACTGAAATACCTGTGAATACAACCAACATATTTATCAGAATTCTTTATTTTCTTTAAAAAATATGCAGAATAATATTTTTCAGAAAGTATGGCTACTTTTCTCTATGAAAAACTGAATTGATAAGAGATTTTTTAATACTAATAAGAAAATATTGAAGAATGTGAACACTTGGGAAATTAATGTGGGCATATATATATATATATATATATCTATATCTATATATACATATGTGTTTACATCTATATGTATTTGTTTTACTTTATGCCTTTTTATCAAAAATCTTTAGACATCTTAGTTGATTTAGTCTGTTTTGGCTGCAATAATAAATATTTTAGACCAACAACTTATAGCAGGCATTAATTTATTGCTGACTCTTTTAGATGTTGAAAAACAAGCCAATACTTGTTCACTGTATGTTGCTGAGTGTCATATCTCTTGCCAGGAGGAACCTGAGCTCCCTGTACTCACATGTTGGAAGGGATAGTAAAGAAAAATGTTGAACAGTGTGCTCATGTGACAAAAAACAGAAATGGCAAAAGGTAATTTAACGAATCCCCTATAGCTCATTGGTAGGGTTGAATGTACTGTTCATGAGACCTGAATCCTCATTACTCAGTAACTCACTAAGTCCCCATTTCTTAATGCCAGCAAACTGTCAAGTTGTTTTCATCATATAAATTTTAAGAACAATGATAAAAAAAAATCTTTAGCTCTACATTGAATATATGTCAGTTTGGAATTGGTGGTTGACAGTTGCCTGATAGCACTGTGATGGCAAAGGTGGTGTCATATTTGTTTTGTTTTCTCATAGTGTGATCATGAATCTGTCTCCTATGAAGAAAAGCAGGGCATCTATACTCTAAAGTGTTATACCATATTATTATTGTACCATTTAAGAAAAAGGTTTGATGAATGCATTTCTGAATCAGTCCATTGAAAATGATTAGTAATCTGTAAGGTTTTTGGTTTTGGTTGTTGTGTTTTTAACTTAGGCTTGATACTTCAGTTTGCATTGACTCCATATCATATAGACAAATGGAAGTCCTAGTTTCTTGAGCCTTGTGTTTTAGCTCCCTGAGCAGACTAAAATAAGCTGTGTATTTATTATTTCCTATTGAAACCTCTGAATATTACAAAGTCTCTTGCACATTATTATAGTTACTGAAAAATTTTAGTGGTGAAAGTAAATTTCTTTATAATACCATGCTTAAAATAATATCTTCTGTTCCTAGAGTATATTTCACACCTATATAGCTAAGATGGAATAAAAAGAATACCATGAATTCAGTTCCTTTGTAAAATGATGAATAAAAAAAAGGAAATTCAGAATTTGTTTCAATAGGTTAACAGATTAAAATGACTGTTATTTGTTTAATTTTAGAAATTGGTGTTACCTCATATACTCAGAACTGTTCAATCTTTTTAGCAAACATAAATAAATAATTTAAGTGATAATCTTAAATAATATCAAGGCACAGGATTAGATTGGCTGTAATGCAGCTCAAATCTCAATCATTTTGGAGTTAGAGATAGTTTCCGTGTGTGTGTGTGTGTGTGTGTGTGTGTGTGTGTATGTGCATGTATGTGTGTGAACATCAGAGCCAACATAGGCAGTAGACAATAAGATTATGTGGAGTCTTAGAAAATATAAGCAAATTTTATGACACCTATGAAAGTATGAGTTTTCTTAGAAATAGAGACAAAAACTGAAATAATATAAAAATACTTCTTCAAAAACAGTAGAGAGAATGGAGCTCTAGGATCTCAAAAGGGCAGAATTGATGCAGAAATACAGCCAAGTTGAGTAAGCATTCTACAAATCTATATAGGAGTCCTGTTATTTCTTTGGCTGAAAAGAAGTCTGTTAGCAAGCACAGAGGAACGTTAGCCAAGAGTAGAACGGATAAAGCTCAGAACAGGAAACAGTTACCAACAAACTATAAGAATAACAATTCCCAAACCTCCCATAGGTCTGAAAATCATTCTGGTTTTCACCAGCTAGAGTAGAGAGAACCTCAAAAATAATGAGGCCATCACTAAAACAAGACAGGATGCAGCTCAGCAGCACGACTCAATTTGCCCTGAATATCAAGGTGACTATATTCCTGAACACATGCACACACACACACACACACACACACACACACACACACACACACACAAACCTAAAGAAAAAAATTAGTCTTCAAAGGATAAAAAATAAAGGTTTGTTACAGATTAGAGCATAATGATGAAAATCTATTAGTAAACCTACATGCTTGAAGAAGGAAGGATCACAGGGCTTGGGAAACATAATAATAAAATAAATGTGAGTGATGATGAAATCATAAAAGTAACAATTATAGCTATATGATTTACCTGAAAAAATACAAAATATTACAAATCTGTGACAATGACTTAAAAACCCGATTTGAACTTCTAAAATAACAATGAAAATGGCAACATTTGTTTATAAATTTAAAATGATAGGATTTAATTATAATTTGAAAGGTTAACAAAGAACAATTATCAGTAATCTTACATATCATAGGAATAGAAATCCCAAGCAAATCATGGTAAACCTTTGACATTCCAATAAACAAATCTTAGGATAACAATGGCTGAAGAGAGAGCAATGAAGAATTAAATATTGAAAAATGTAATACGTAATTTATTACAGTCCAAGGTATGGACAAAGAATGATGGCAGAAGTAATGCATAAAAAGATCACTTGCAAATATAATGGTGAATACTTTTATTAAGGTTATAAAATATTTGTTACATAATGAATTCTAAGGAGAATCTATTCTAAGTTACATATGCAATAAATATAATACATAGATACCCCATAATCAGGATTTAAAAACCTTGTTCAGAAGATATGAAGGAGGTAAGCATCTTAGGCTGTCCATGTCATGTCCTTTTACCTCCACCCTCATTTAAAATGCATGTTATTCCATCATGATCTATGCAAAAGCATAATTGAGACCAGACCTATACAGGCTTAATTTGTCAATCCTTGATTTTAGCTGTGGAATAGAATCTGTCATGGCTAAGATGACTCTTCTATGCAAACCATAAATCTGCATGTATGACATAGAGACTCACAGACTGACATGGTCTAGACAGAAAAATGCCTCTTAATTTTAAAACTTATACTAATAAGTTGTGAATTATATAGTTAAAGTGAGTACCTTTATTTCCATTATAACATATTATTCTCCATCCCACATCTGTCATGGAAAGCGTAAAGTGAACATTCAGAGGCTATAATGATATGGAGCATGTTAATAATTCTTGCATTAAAACCTAAATGTCTTCCTTTTACTGTCATTAACTTTCATAGAATAAACTGTGTCAAACACCTTGTGTCAATTAATTTCATTAAAATGGCCCTTTTTGTATTATTTTTTCACTGGTCAACCTATGAAATTGTCAAAGTAGAATATGGCTTTTTGAGCTTGCAAGATAAATTTAAAAATTAGCATCAGAAGCAACACAGCAAAACCCACACCACACACACACACACACACACACACACACACACACACACACAAGAGCCATACTCACCTAGCATCAAAGATTTTGATGGACATACTACAATCATATGTGGACATATTCCAAGTATATTTGGCAACGTTGACAATAAAATTCTCTTCTAGCTTCTGTATTTATTTTTAAATCAAATTTAAACAAAGAAAAATCATTCTTAAATGATTTATGTCTGTTCTTGTAGGATAGGAACAGTTGCCAGCAGGCAAGATGTGGCCTGACAAAGTACCTTTCATAAGACATTCTAACAGATAAAATATGTTACCTCAAAATTTCAATATTTTGGAATGACATCTGTGGAACCTACCATCTGACCAAACTAGCCCCTTTGAATGTGGGTAACAGTTATGTGGCTTGGTAGTTTGTGGGGCCACTGGCAGTGGAACCAGTATTTATCCCTACTTCATGAATTGGCTTTTTAGAGTTCATTCCCTATGGAGGAATACCTAGCTCAGCCTTAGAAACAGGGGAGAGGGTAATGGTCCTTTCTCAAGTGTTGCAACAGACTTTGCTAACTGCCATTGGAAGCCATCACCCTCTCTGAGAGGTAAATGGGAGTGTGATGAGGGGAAGCAGGGGAGTAGGAAGAGGGAAGGGAGAGGAAACTGCGATTGGCATATAAAATAAAAAGATTGTTTTAAAATACTTTTTAATTTATTTTTATTACTTTATAAATAATACCAATCAAATTTTCCACTTCTTCTCCACCCACTTCCCTACTGCTCCCCCACAAACCCTGCCCCCCACCGCCCTCCAGTACTAAGAGAGGGCAAGGTACCCTGCCTTGTGGGAAGTCCAAGGCCCTCTCCCCCACATCAAGGCTTAGGAAGGTATGCATACAGAAGTAATAGGATCCCCAAAAGCCAGTACATGCAGTAGAGACAAATCTCAGTGCCATTATCATTTGCCCTTCAGTCTGCCTCCAATTGTCAGCCACATTCAGTGGGTCAAGTCTGATCCCATGCTCCTTCAGTCCCAGTCCAGCTGAATTTGGTGAGCTCCCATTAGCTCAGGCACACTGTTTCAGTGGATGAAACAATCCCTCGCGGTTCTGACTTCCTTGTTCATATTCTCCCTCCATATCAGACAAAGGTCTTTTTTTATTTATGATTAGAATTTTTATAAAACTAATACAAACCCTTTTTAAATTAATTATGTGTATGGGTGTTTTGTTTGCATGTATATGTATTTGCTTTGTCATGTTTTGTCTGTATGCCTCGTGCCAGGTCTTATCTCCAAAATATATAAAGAAACTAGACATTAAAATTCTAAATCACCCACTTAAAATATGGGGTACTGAACTGAACAGAGAATTCTCAACAGAAGAATTTCAAATGGCCAAAAGATACTTAAGGACATGTTTTCAAAATATTTTAATACATCATAAGAGATTCTGTGTGATAATGATTTATAGATTTGATCTTTAAATATTTTAAATTGTTTTCTTCAAGAAAGTAATATTTAGAGAAAGATCAAAAGAGTACTAGGACAATTGGAGTTTTATTCTTTTATTATGTATGGTAAGTTTTGGTAACCTTCCAAGTATTCTAACACTTCACAGATCTCTCAATTTTTGGTTTATCCCACTCCATGTAGTGCCAACCATGCAAACCACCCATCTCCCTCACCATCAAATATTGTTCACATTTCCCATTTACTTTTCCTGTTTGCCTACTTCTCCTCTCCCATTTGCCTTAAAAATAACAAGACTGCATCCAGACCCAGAGTTCTAAAATATTTATAAATCATAGATTTTTCACTTCTTTTCAGTACTAACATTCTGTAAACTCTGTAATAGTTCACTGGCACTTACCTATATTAGTGGAACTATTTTTTCTCAATTGTAACAAAGCTAAGTAGAAGTTCTTTTCAATTATTATATCTCTTTCTCTCTCTCTTTGCAAAAGTATATCTTTCTACAATGAAACTGAACTTCAAATGTGTTGAATCTCTAGTTCATAGTACACTTTGGGACACACATAATCATTCTCTCTGAATGCTGCACAACCTATATTCACAAAGTTAAATGGGCAGCTCTATTTATATGAAAAAATTACTTAAAAATCATCTCAGATTTTAGAAGAAAATCAAATTCAAATTCTTTAGTTCACAGACAATAAAAAAGCATATTTTGGCTATCCTGGTCCTTTTTTCAGAGTGATATTAATTTTCATTGTTCATAATTACATGGAAAATGTTTAATGACGTCTACCAGCTTTTTGACTGGGAAGATATATTTGAATTAATGAACCCTAATTCTCATCAGTTTTGTCGGTCATTGATGTTTATATATTTCTAAACATTCCTAAATTACTCTGTGTAGGGTAGATGATATGTCTTTAGTATATTTCCATCAATTTCAATAAGATTCACAGTGCTATTTATACAACTGCATGTATCTCTTGGCCTTTACTAAAGTGACCTCTTGAAGACCACCTGGTTGTAGCTTTAATAATCTTCACAATCCTAACTCCCTTTTGTTCTGAAATGGAACATTTTTTGCAGCTAAATTTATGGTCAGAAAAACTTATTCTACAACTACTAATATTCTAATTGCAATTTTCTTTTATCATCCTTTAGGAAAGATTGATTATCAGGTTAAGGAATACTATTATAGTTGCTGTGGTTGGGTTTTATAATACAATAGGAAAACAATGCCCTTTACAATTTTAAAGCATTTTTATTAATTAAACTATTTCTGAAAATGCATTCTTCTTATCCACCTACTCCATATTGCCTTTCCATTCCTGTCTGACTTCTCTATCCTTCAACTTTCTTCCCATCTTCATGATTTTTGTTTTGTTTTATCATCCACTGTGATTCACCAGGTTCATCTGTGTGTCTGGAACTTTGTAAATAACCCAGACAAGCTCACCATTGTGTATCCAGCTGAAGATTAGGACTCCCTTTCCCCCAAACTTCAGTTGCTCATAGTTCAGCAGGGAGAGATTGGGCCCTGCCTTACATTTGACAAGCCAAGTCTTCTGCATGTCTATTAAGGCAATCACACCTACTGCTTAGCTCCTTGTAGTGAAGTTTAGCAATTGCTTTAAGGAAAATCGTAAGTAATTAAGTATAAGAGATAAAGTTTACTGACTACATTACCTGTGATAGCCCATCATAATATGAAATATGGGTAACAGATAATATGTATTATATGTGCATTTCCCTACTTATGTAATATATTCATTTTTTAAATAAGAAGACCAAGAAAATCTCATAAATATTAATGTATTATACTGAGAACTATAATCACAAAATGGGTGACTAAATTAAAGATATTAAGCTTTTTAACATGAATTTATTTTAAAATATACATGATATGGGAAGGTCATTTGTCAATCTGTTGTTTCATTGGTTAACCAATAAAGAAAAATTCTTGGCCTGATAGGTCAGAAAATTAGATAGGTGGAGTAGACAGAACAGAATGTTGGGAAGAAGGGAAGTGAGCCAGATGCCATGCAGCTCCTCGCGGGGGCAGACGCGATGAAGCTCCAGCCCAAGATGAATGCAGGTCAGACATGCTGAATCTTTCATGGTAAGACACCACCTCGTGGTGCTACATAAATTATTAGAAATGGGTTAGTCAAGATGTGAGAGTTAGCCAGTTAAGAGGCTAGAGCTAATGGGCCAAGCAGTGTTTAAATGAATACAGTTTCCATGTAATTATTTCGGAGCATAAGCTAGCTGCTGGCTAGGCAACAGGAACGCAACCCGCAGCTCCTTCTACATTTACCTTAGAAAATACAGTCATGTGAATATTGCTTTTATCTATAAAATAATGAAATAAATAATCAACTAAGAACATGGTGTGGGCAATGGTAATAAGGACCAACCCTGCACATTATCTGTCTGATACTGTCTGCCTTATGCAGATGTCAGCCCTCTTTCATCATATACCTGAAAATTGAATGCTCAATTTGCCTTGTAGAACATCCTGGGGAGCACAGAGATTTAAAATAAAGATAAAGCACTTTATTTTTTATTGGATTAGTTACTTTCTGTTCCCATTAATTTGATGACATTTATAATAAAATAGCACATATTTAGTTGATAGCAAATTCAAGAGATGATTTTACATGTCACAACAAATCTGTTCTTCTCTTGGAGCTGTAAAGGGAACATTTCTCGTTGATTTATGACACCAATATAAAATTGCATTGCTGTTTTAGTATAATAAGTAGAAATCCAGAGCATCAGTGTTGAATGTAGCTACAGGAGAGAAGAGCAGGACCACACTAACTGAAAATTAATTTATTTATTTTTGTTTACCAACTGTGACTAGTTTCAGTTTTCTTAAATAAAAACATGTCTTACATATATTGTTTGCTGAACCTATGAAAGAAATGTATATTTTCAAAATGAAGATTGTTAAAATGGGACTATATACATGTGATGATCTGCTAATATATATACTTATATATATTTATAAATAAGTATACCTACATATATTTATAATATATAGAATGTGACTATATGCAAATCTTCAATTTATTTGAAGTCACACTAACCAAGACACTCAGGACTTAGCATCTGTTCTATAAAACACCATTTTGGGAAATCAAAAAGAAACTCCATTATCAGGTAGGTTTTATTCTGCTTATAAAAATCACTTGCAGACATTTAATTATGTTCTCTAATATCTTTCTCAATTTTTTTCAATTATTTCCAATGCCTTTATTAATTTTATAGTAGACCAATTCTATACCAACTTGCCATTAATTACTTTTATTGCACAAAGGGAGAAATTGCCAGACACTCTCTCACAACACAGTGTGATTATCATAAATATATTTCTTGCATCTGTGTGTCATGCTATGTGAATTTAACACTGTCTCTGAACTCTGAGAAGTGGGGACAGTTAGAGCGCTCACAGCACAGTTTTCAATTAGTATTTTAATTATGCTTCATGAAATCTAGTGATACCACTTCATTTTCTAAAAACAAATGAGGTAAACCTCCTCAGACTTACCTACTCCTATGGATAGTCATTTGTATGATTAAACCCTTTTGATCTGCAGCTGCATTATCCAAACCCAATTGACTCATGCTATTCATGGAAGTCTGTAATAGGCATAGGCCATGATGCTATTAACACAATTCAATAACAGAATATTAGAGTGTCTACTAAATGTCAAAAATGAATTCAGCAAGTTTATAGATTATGAGTAGAAGGTTGTAACATTGAAGATTTTGCTTCTGCTTTACAGTTTTGCCAGTAAAGAGCACTAATTATGGTTCTTAAGAATTTAATCCCATTTTTGCTTTATATCACACAATTCAATTCTTCATACAAAAATGTCATTTCTCTATTCAAGAAATGGCTTGATAACTCACTTAAGCTACAATTCTTCTAAGAAATTCACAATTATGACATATTGCTAATCCAAGGTCTAAATGTTAATTCACAGAAAATTATATTAAATTATTTCAAAATATGCCAAGGCTTGGTGTAAGAATTTTCATTTCTAAAATATTTTGATTAATAAAATAGACATAAAACTAAGTTTATGGTAGAGTCAAATCTAAGTAATGGAACCTTGGCCTCTTATACATGAGGTGCTATTTTTGATGCTCAGTACCATTTTTTTAAAAGTGGTGGAGTATTTAGCTCTAAATTAAAAATTTACATCTTACTCCAAAGAAAATGGATTATTTTAGATGGAGAGCTGCAAGGATTGTAAGAGCTGAAGTAGGGAAAGAGCTTCAAGGAAGCAGTTTTCAACGACAACAGGACTGTGCATGCTCCAGTCTGAGAAAACCCCAAACATGTCGATGGATATGTAACACCACCACTAGGAGGAGATTGAGAAGACCTTAAGGTGTGATAGCTGCTAGGAGAGGGAGAGTCAGGTTCTTGATTTCCCTTATTTGGTAATATCTGATGTGACTCACAACACCAGGTGTCAACCCCAGGGCTCACTGGCCAAACCAAATGGGACTCTGAGAAAGGAGAAGAAAGAAAAGGTAATCTCACAGCTGTTTTGGAAGGAATAGGGGGATTTTGAGGGTCTCAAGCAGAGCAGCTGAGGATAACAAACATGTCCAAAACACATTGTGTAATACAGTGAAAGAATAAATCAGACTATTTCTTTTAAGTTTTCATTATGTGGAAATGAAAATGTTTTCTCTCCAAATTAGTTATGGTCTTACTGGTCATAAAACTCTCCTTTACTATTTCATATTGGTCTATCTAAAATCAAACTAAGGGAAGTAGTTCTCAATACATATTGTCACAGGAAACGTTATATACATGTCCTCCAGTGGTGGGAGGCAAGCTGACAATATCAAATGTTCCCAAACACTATTCATTTTAACTCTTAATTTGCTATCTAGAGGGCATCACGAGAGAAGTATTGCTGATTTTCCATCTTCCATAAGCTTTATGTTTAGTTACTTTATTTCTTCATTTAGAGCTTAATTCTACTTTGAGCATGTGCATTGAAAATGGCAGTGATCATCATAGATCAGTACTTTTCATGTGAAATGGTGGAGATGAAGCATAAACTTTGTGGTTTCCAAAGAACAAAATCTGTACATATTGGGGCCCAGATATAAGGTTGCAGAGACGTTATTTTCAGTGTCCAGCACTAAAATACATAACAGCTTTAGATGCTTAATGACAAGAACAGTTTTATTTTCTGACTTTATATAAATATGACAAGCCTGAGAGAACCAATTATTTTTAAAAAATCAAATTTAGTTTTTATGTCTAGACTAAATTATAAAATTATTATTTATGAACAAAAACAAAACACATCTTCATTCTGATGATGTAAAAGTCTCCTTCTGTGATACAAAGGTTATAGTACCTGGTCTAAAATTTATGTTTAAATCATATTGATTATCAAAATTATTCTTGCATTATTGTAGTTTGTGAATTGAGTACAAAACAATTAATGGTGAAATTTCCTTCTTTTTAAAATTTTGTTAGAACAGTACTATCTAAGAAAAATGAGAATTTGCAAATTTATGTAAGTATTTATAAATAATATAAAATGAATTTACCAAAAGTTAATAGTATTTATTGCCACAATCCTCTATTGAATAACTGTATCATCATTTTGACTACTATCCATACTTTCCCTTTAATGGAATTTGCGAAGAACTGAACTGGTATCTCTTGATAACTGAATGGAACAATGAGTGTTCTTAGTTCTAATGAAAATTTTAACACAGCTTAATTTTCTTTTTTTTTTCATTCAAAAATTTACACTTCCTCCCTCCTCCCATACCCCTCCTGCTTCCCCTCTCACCCTCCTCCCCCCTCCCTCCTTAAGAGAGGACAGGGAACCCTGCCCTGTGGAAAGTCAAAGGCCCTCCCTGCTACATCCAGGCCTAGGAAGCTTTGTTTCGAAATAGACTAGGCTCCCAAAAAGCCAGTACTTGCAGTAGAAACAAGCCCCAGTGCCTTTATCAATGGCTTCTCAGTCTGTCCTCATTGGCAGCCACATTCAGAGAGTCGGGTTTGATTACATGCTCTTTCGCCTGATCCAGCTGTATTTGGTGAGCTCCCATTAGAACAGGCACACTGTCTCAGTGGGTGGACCAACCCCTCACGGTCCAGATTTACTTGCTCATCTTCTCGCTCCTTCTGCTCTTCAACTGGACCTTAGGAGCTCAGTCTTTTGCTCTGATGAGGGTCTCTGTCTCTATCACCATCCGTGGCTGGACAAATATTCTATGGAGATATTCGAGATAATCATCAGTGTGATAGTGGGTCAAGGCCAGTTCAGGCACCCTCTCCTCTGCTGCCCAAGGACCTAGCTGGGGATCTCCCCGTAGACACCCTGAAGACATTGCCACGTTTTTCTCAGTATTGAACTGATTTACAGTCTTCATAAATATAAATTTGGCTAATCATCCAGAGTGATATTCTCACTCGTAACATTTAAAAAACATTTTATTTCCAGTGATACCAGTTGATGCTGTTACCTTCCTCTATTAATAATGCTTTCTGTATTAAAAATACAATAAATATTTATATTGACTTTTTTTACCCAAGCATCAGTGCAAGTGTGGCTTCTTTTACAAAGTTTTTCTTTTCATGTCTTTGGTTTTTATATATATATGACTAAATTTTCAGTCCTAAACTCAATTGTCAATTTTATATGTGCAATGATAAATCCACAATCCTTCTGGGGTGGCATTTCTTCAGCATTATTACTAATAATTAGATGAGCAACAGCAAATATATTTTATAGTGGATTTAAAGAATGAAACTTTTTTTGGCTTAATACCCCTTTTAGCAAAAATGATTCTTATCATTTCCTTCCATTGCACTAACATTAAAAGAAAATTACTGGTTGAAGTAAACGTTATTTCTTAGCACTGTTTAATCCTCTTTTTGTATTTAATTAGCATCAGGTGTTTCTATTTTTTGTTAAAATTTGTTTCTGTATAAGCACTGGGAATGTATGTTAGAGTCTGTGATAATGTTTGACCAATAGAATCTACAGCAGAAAAAATAAATACCAATTCTGAAAACTGTTATTGAACGTGAAAGTATAAATCAGGCCATCAATATTAGATATGTATTTTAAGGATTAAAAGATTGCATTCTGTTACCTATTTTTAATGACAGAAGATTAATATTATATCTCACAGCCAAATGTAATTATGGTTACTTCTTTCTTTTCTTTAGACCAGCAGTGCCATAAACAGCTTAAATCATGCAATATACAGTAAAATGTTTTGGACCTAAGACTTCATGAAAAAAATATATAAAAAGATGAGAGGTTTTTCTACTATATTTTAGAAAATATATTTAAGTGAGTGTAATTAATTATTAAGTTAATTAATAAAAAGAAAGACAATCTCAAGAAACCCAAGACTCAAATAATCATAGGAGAAAAAGTAATGTCTTCAGAGATTCGAGTACTCAATGTAGTAAAATATTGACCACTTGAAACTGCAAGAGACTATTAAAAAGTAATAACTGTAAACTGAGAAAATAATTTGTATGGTATTGAGGAAGGAAACATACATGATCTAAGGAGGAATATATTTCATTTTGTGTGACATGAATTTACTCTTTACATAACACTAACTGTGTATTATGCTTTTAGAATATCTTTTGACATGTATAATTATTTAGTACTATAATTGTGTTAGGTTGGAATAAAAAATGCAAATAAATGTAAAAGTAATGACAAAAGTAGCAAGACAAACTTTCCAAACAAGTTTATAGCATATGCATTTGGTGGATTATGAAAACACTGAGTCTAATATACAGCATATCCACTGGGTTTATTGTGGAAACACTGAGTCTAATATGAAGCTTACTTTACTTACATTATCCCTTAAAACAAAGAGAATAATCAGTAGGATAGTTGATGATGCTTTATTTTAATAAATTGCATTTTTCTTTTTTCTTTCTTTTTTTGTTTTTGTTTGTTTGATGCACAATTTGTTTCTGCAGCCCTGGCTGTCCTGGAACTAGTTCTGTAACCAGGCTGGCCTTGAACTCACGGAAAAAAAGTCACAGGATTAAAGGTATGTGCTACCACTGCACAGAAAATTGTGTTTTAAGAAACAAAGGAAAGACCTTACTAATTAGCTTTATAGACTCATCAATGTATCTAGTATTTCTCACATGTTTACTTTGTTACATAGGTCTTTTAAATTCACAATCCATAGGCTAAATATATCATATTAGCTTCTGATTTTTAAAGTACATTCAAAACAACCTTATTTTCTTGATTAGTGGTATTTAGTGAATATCAATGCAAAATTGATTCAAGTTTGGTTCATCATGTATAGACCTTTTTACATTTAAAATACCTCTTATCTTTCAAGGGTTACTTTTCCACTTGTAAATTAAGAGTTGTTTTATGTACATCCTCTCTTCCAAATATTATGGTTAAATAAAATTATAGCTGCTTTCAAAGTCAACGTGCCACAAAATAGAATATTCTGAGCAGAGAGTCTCAACTGAAGAATTGTCCTGATTACCTTAATTGATATGGGAAGTTTTGCCTTGTGTGTGTATAGCACCTCTGGTAGCGTCCAAGATTTAAAAGAAGACAAGGAAGAAGAAGAAGAAGAAGAAGAAGAAGAAGAAGAAGAAGAAGAAGAAGAAGAAGAAGAAGAAGAAGAAGAAGAAGAAGAAGAAGAAGAAGAAGAAGAAGAAGATTAAATCACTAAAATAAAATCACATGGAAACCTACTGCTGTATAAGGTTCCTAAGTAACATCTATACAAATACAAGAAAATAAATAGTCAAAATGGATTTATCCTGTAATTGGGCAACAA
Source organism: Microtus agrestis (assembly GCA_902806775.1). Classification (NCBI taxonomy): domain Eukaryota; kingdom Metazoa; phylum Chordata; class Mammalia; order Rodentia; family Cricetidae; genus Microtus; species Microtus agrestis. The sequence continues at coordinate 5,470,561 of CADCXT010002595.1, read as the reverse complement.
TACAGTATTAGACATCAGAGGCTTCAAATAAAAGTACATGTCAAAGGAATGGGTAACTTCTTGTGAAGTTGTTAGCCAATAAGTTCCCCAAACCAGTAAACCTTACAGGTTTACTAATTATCTTAAATAATTTTTTAAAATTATTTTTACTATCTATCTAACTTAACAATAATACCTTACTACTAAAGACAACTCATACTTGATCCACACAATAAAATAAATTACATAAGTAAATTTGGAATTTACATTGAAGCTTCCTCATAACAGACTAACTTTCATAGTATTGGAAGGTAATGTGCATACTATTAGAGAAAAAAGCAATTTTCAATCTCTTCAGGAGTGAATTCAGTGAGCTTCAATAACAACAAGCTTGGAAAAACATAACCATTAGTGGCAGGAGTGTCAGAGGAGTAAGCAGCCACTCTTTGATATATCTATGGCTTCTTACCAGTCTGAGATACTATGGCTACAAAAATCATAGAATCAAGAAGAGTCACTATTACTACTATTTTGTTAAATAGCTAGAACATTAAATAAACTACAAATTACCTATCATTATACCCATAGATGAAGGCATCTTTCAATATGTATCAGAGAACCTTCTGTTTTCAGTAGATTGCAAGCAACACAGAGATTTTACCTAGCCAAGGTATAGATAATAACAGACTACAGAATACCCAGTTATAATGTAACATGTATAACATACTTATTCTTCAATGACTTGGGCATTATTGTGGACAGAGAGCTGAAATAGTGTAAGAACCAGAGGCACTGGATGACTACAAGGACATAGTATCTCCTGAATACAACAGAAAAGCTGCACATATGAACTCACCGTGGTCGTGACACCATTCATAATGCCTGTTTAAACCTACTTCAACATTGAGATATGATGGGAGAAAGCAATGGAGAGAGGTGCTGCTCCTCCAGCGTTGCCCCAGCATAGGAGCATGCATGTGCCTCTCCCTCTGCTCCTTGAGATTCATACATATATGTTTCCAGTTCAACCTCAATTATTTCAAACATTCTCATTATCTCCAACTCCTTATCTTCCTTTCCTGATGAATGTGCTGCTTTAATTTTCTAAAACAAACCACAACTTTAGATCCAAGAATCTATTAGCACTTTTTAACTTCTGGGAGAGGAAGTGTTAATATAGCTCTTGATAAGTCAACCATAGTCCAGAGAAAGACCACATAGTCTAGAGAATTTGGGTACTATAAATTGGCATTGATTGGGGAAAACAGAAAAAGAAAACAATGTTGGATGAGAAAATTAAGGAATGAAAGAAAGAAAAATGGATCTGGGAAGTTAGGCGTAGGATGAATATTATTAAAACACATTGTAAAAATTAATAAATACCTAATAAGAGAGAAAGATTAGTGTGATCTGTCTTTTATTTATGTGATTTTCCCTCTTAATGCTTAGCCTTCTTTCTTGCCACAAAGTTTATTTACTCTGTTATTGCTATAGATATGCCCTTGACTGATATCAAAGCCACTATTCCCAGGCTTTTATCATTGATTAAGAAGGAGTGGTTCTACATGATTTAAGTAGCATGCTTTCTTCCATAACTAGTAACACCTGCTCAGGAGTAGCACTATTCAAAATCTTTAAAATACTTATAGTCTCCTAACTGTGAGTTGCTGTAAAAATAAATAAATGTATAATCTAAAACACTTTTAATACGTTATTCAAAGAGAAGACCCAAAGCATAAAATCAATCATCTCCAAAGTTTTTTAACACATTATATAGCATCTGGACTCTCTCTGCATATTCTGGGCAACAGCTTTTGGGTGCAGAGCCTGAGGAAGTACTTCCCAGAAGTTCTCACCTCTCCAGTGTTGTTTGTCTATTAACTGTTCAGAGTCCTCAGACTAGCATCTATTGCTTCACTGAAGAAATGTTTCCATTCCGTAGCGACTTAACTTCAAATATCACTGAAACAGCCAATAGAATCTTTGCTTCTCTCTGAAATGTCATAAATATGGATCCCCTTATTTGAATTTTTTTTATCTTTCTAATTTTCAAAACTCCAGCAGACACCCTATAGTAATAGGAGCGGCAGGGCTGCGTCCCCAGCACCCCGGCCACCTGGCTAGCTTATGCCCCGAAATAACAACACACAAACTATATTCTTTTAAACACTGCTTGACCCATTAACTCTAGCCCTTACAGGCTAATTCTCATATCCCGATCAACCCATCTCTAATAATCTGTGTAGCATCAGTCTTACCGGGAAAGATTCTAGCCTACGTCCATCCTGGGTCTGAGCTTCATGCGTCTGCCTCAGAGAGCAGAGCTATCAAGTCTGCCCGGGAGAGGGGAGCATGGCGTCTCTGAGCTCACTTCCTCTTTCTCCCAGCATTCTGTTTTGTTTACTCCACCCACCTATGTTCTAACCAATAAAATGGGCCAAGGCAGTTTCTTTATTTTTTAACCAATGACCATCCTCCATCATTTCCCCTTTTCCTGTTTAAAAAAAAGGAAGGCTTTAACTTTAACATAGCAAAATTACATATAATAAAAATGTAACAGCGTAAATGAATGCAGACAGATTGTAAAAATATATAAAGTTTTAATGGAGAAATAGACTTACAGAACCACCCTTCCTGCGAAGACCAGGAAACCAGAAGCAGTGGCTGGGATCACACTTGCCAAATTTATAGGCAAATGTTAGCCTGAGGTGAACATGCCCCCTAAGGGGTGGGACTTATCCCTACAACACCCCATTTTCCAATGAGCACTCAATTGTCTCTCTAGTCCAGAGCTCCATCTTTCTCCTTTAAACTGAAACATTCATGTGAGCCACAGCAACATCCACTCTACAGAACTAATTAATGTCCTGGTTTGTTTTCTGTGGCAGTGATAAAACACAGAAACAACTTGTAGAAGGAATAACTTACTTCATCTTATACCTTCAAGACCATAGCAATTATCTAGGAGCTCATAGAAAAAACCTGGAGATATAGACAGTTAATGCATTCCTCTCTGCTATCTGGCTAAATATCTATGTCCAGGTTTCTTTCTTCAGCTCCTTCCATTGATGATAGACTATTACCTGAAATAAACCTTCTGTCCCCCACGTTGTTAGTACAAAGTACTTTATCAAAACATCAGTAAGCAAACTAGGACAAATGAAATGCTTTCTATTGATATTCAACACTGTTTAGCCTGTATCCAGTCACATTTTATTTATTTTCATTTATGTGGTCCAGGGCTTGAACACATAGCCTGGTCCATGCAGCTCACAGTTTCTAGTTATGAGTTTCCTGTCCCTCTATTTCATCACATTTTAAGGATTATACTAGCACCTATTTTAAATTCGGAGGAAATTACAAAGTATATATCATAAAGTAAAGATGAGCCAATCTTTAAGGACATTTTTACATTTCCCCAAAAGCAATATTCAAGGCACTACCGTGTGAAGACAAATCTTCACATCCTTAATTCATACAGTTTCATTTTCTTAAGATCATGTAAAAATCATCCTTTGTAATCCATTTTTTCACGTGATACTCTAACACGTTTTTTGTGGTGACCCTGGAAGATTTGAGACCTTCAAGCATCTATAAGCAAAGGTGCCTTGTGCTTTTTTTTAATGTAATGGAATCTGTGTGTTTCCTTAAAATATAAAGTAAGAAAATGTTTATGATGTGATTGTTTTAATCCTCTACTCTAATTTCTTAATTATTCTCATCATGAAACTTAAAAAATAGTGGGAAATTTCAGAGATACACGGACACACTAATCAAGTTTTCACATTTAATGGGCAAATAGTATTATGTATGAATCTAGGTGCCCTGATGAAGGTTTATTGTCTGTAAATATTGACAGGCTGATCATAGATGCTTTGTAGATTCAAAAAAAAAAGCTGATACCAATCATATACAATTGTCCTTTTACTGGTAGAAATGGTTTTAGGGAAAGAATTTTTTTAAACTTCTTTAAACTTCGCATTTCTGTGAAGTGCTGTCATTAAGGCAAAAGTTACATTCATTGAAAGCTTAGTAAAGGCTGATAATAGATGCACGTTAAAGATGGCACAGACCAGATTATGGTAAAACAAAAATATGATACTTGTTTTTCTCAGTTTACATTCTTCTTTCTGTCTTTGCCTGCTTATGTTTGTTTTGATTCTTTCACAAGCATAACTTTAGATTGAAGTGCAAGTATCTAAATACAAGTCAAGATTCAGACACTCTCCCAATTATCCTGATGGTGTACAATTGTGATTTCCATACACTGAGTTAGCAGTTTTAGGAAACGTATCTATTGCTTTGCTTTTTTGTCATTGAGTATCCTATGGTTGGTCACCTCAAAATTCTAAATGTTATTCATTTCCTTGCAATTCTATAGGTTATTTCTCCTTCTTTAATATTCATAAATCCCATGTACCTGCTTATGGATAATATTTTGGTATTTTTCCAATCATATCAATGTTTCCTCTATTAAAATTATCTGAAAATTTATATTTGGGTCATTGTCTATTCATTAGTCTGTTATTCACAAGATGTTCTCATTCAATATTCTTCTCTAAGTTTGAGTTTCATCTTGCTATTGACAATAAATTGTCAACTACTATCATTTATTATAACAAAATTCGAATTATATTTTATACTGAAGTCAGGATAAACTTTCTATGTTAGCATACTTCAAGTCTGATTACCCATTGCCTTGTAATTGTTAAAATTCTCTCATATCACTTCCAAAAACCATTCTTAAAAAATCATATAAGCACTTTAAAAAAATGGCAGGGGAGGGGGGTGCTGTGGAACAATGGTCTCATACCCTGTAAAGTCTGACAATTGTATTGGTTTATTAAAATGCTGATTGACCAGTAGCCAGGCAGGAAGTGTAGGAGGGCAACAATAACAGGAGAATTCTGGTAAGAGGAAAGGTTCGGTCTGCAGTCATGCTGACACAGAGAATGCAAGATGAGAATGCCTCCCTGATAAAAGGTACCAAGCCATGTGGCTAACACAGACAAGAATTATAGGGTAATTTAAGATGGAAGAGTTATTAAGAAGATTAAGTTCAACCAGTTTATAATTAATGTAAGCCTCTGTTTGTTCCTTTGGGACCAAACAGCTGCAGGACTGGGTGGGACAGAAACCTTCACCAACAGGTATGTAAGGTTAAAATGACAGAATCTGTAAGAGAGGTTTTCTTGTTCTACTTCTTATTCAAATTTCATGACAATATTGATGTTCAAGTAAAAACTTTCTTGACCTTTTGTTTAGTTTCTGGCTACATTTAAATTATTTGGAACCCTAAATTTTTTACTCATAAATACCTCATATGTTTCCACAAACAATAAAGCTTTGTTAACTTTTTTAATGTATAAAGCCATAATTTTAATCAATTATCCCTTGAAATTGTAACTTTTGCTCTAAATAATTGAAATATATTCATTGGAAAATTGTCAGGGTCCAATGCCCCAATATAAACTACTTTTCCTTCTCTGGACTGGTGTGTATTCACAGGAATAATTGAGACACAGTTCCCACAGCAATATTGGAAGGGAGTCTCAGGCTTCATTCAAATCCTGAAGATCACCCACGCATTTATTATTCAAACACTTTTTACCCCACAAGGTAAACTAAGGTGGAAGTTCATTAACATTCTGTTTCAGGGGCAGCAGGACTACAGTCACATGCACACAGCTTGGGATTCTCAGGTGATCTTCATAATTACATAAGAAAAGGAGCAACATATTCTGAGCCTTTGTTCAAATGAAGTCTAAAGAAATAAATACTGTTCAGTTTGAAGTAAAGAAGAGCACAAGGAAATTTAATAATTAACCCACCACATGTTTTATAAGGGAGCCTGCAGTTGTTCAAGACAGTGACCCCCAATAAAGAGAGGCCTCCTGCTCTGCAGTGGAATAAAGAGAAGGGAACTCCCATGGCAACACTTTACTCAGCTAATATTTCAACTTGTGAAAAGAGAAATGTAAGAAATCACTAGCTCAAAGTGATTTATTTGTGTGACTAATGAATTCAGAAGAAGAAAGTCCATTCCAAGGTGGCAACCAACTTGACAGTATTATTCATTCACATGATAACCGCGCTAGGGACTTGAGAGGCAGAACTTAAGAAAAATAACATATGGGCACTTTGTGGCAAGAGAATCCCTGTGAAAGGCCATGAGAGGGTAGGGTCCTCTGAAATGTCATTCATTATATCCATTGCTTTGCCTGTGCTATCCCATTATGGTAACTTCACTTACATAGTTTTGAGGATTAAACATTGTCACTTGATACCTGCTCCAGAAACTAGTTAAGTCCATATTATTTCAGTTCATACAATATATGACAGTACTTCCACATGTGTGGACTGGCATGAACAGAGCAAGGACAATTCTCTTCATCTGTGCCAGGTACCTTCTAACAATTTTTCATATTAGAGCCTTAGTGAAACCATGTCTTCCCAACGGTCACATTTTGAAAAAAATGTGGTTATTTAAAGTGTTGTTGAGAATATAAACTATGCAATTTTGTAGAATTAAAGTTTTGTAAAGTAATAATGAAAATGCATGAAGGACTCACTAATAACAGAATACTGTGTGACAGTAAATATTAGTAAATTTCATAAATAATAAAATAATAGCAGCAATGTCTGATATGGTCATAGCTACATTTAAGTTTATAGTGAATAACAAGATTATTACAAGTGACAAACATGCATGGAGACAGAGTTTTGTAATTCTGCAGCATTGTCAGGCATGTGTGGATTCAAAGTGCTTCTAGTATGACTTTATTGCTTTACTAATTTGTGAAAACTCAAAAATCGGTACATAAATTTTAAGACAATTATCAAATGAATAAGAAAATACATAAAAAATGATTTAATAAAGAGCAAGAAAAATAACCTTCATACTTAAGTGAACTAATTAACCGCTGAAATAAGATTTATATATAAAGTCTTTTATATATATATACATACATGAATATAAGTATATATAAATAAAATACAATGTTTCATAAGTGACATAGAATGTAAAAGGATACTAAGAAGTAAATGTTAACAGTGATTTTTAAACTCCTCTTTCCTCTAATGGTAGATCTGCATTGTTTCAGTCCCATTAAGTATTTCATAGATTCATTAAAAATGTCAATTTTAACATAAAAGTTAGTAAATTATTGCCATACAAGGCAATTGAAGAAGTACTGTATATAATAAGTTTGATATACTACTCAAAGGCAAAATGCATTATTGAATTTGAATCATTGTTTTGTCTACATGTCCTTTTTGATCTACAACATTGTATATATTAAAGAAAAGAGTATCACTACCCATTTCTGAAATAAAAGGACGATGCTAAATTATGTTTTCAGTACTCTTTTTACTGCAAATATTCAGCCATATTTCTAGGCTGACATTTTCATTTCTCAATTCTCAAGTTTTTAAGTGAATACAGAAATTAATATCAATCTTTAAAGAATGTCAGATATTGATGAAAATCCCACTCATACACTTCAACACAACTTTCATTTCTTTGAATACATTTGCTACTTTGTTTACTGTCTTTATATGACTGGCCCACAGCTTCTTCACCTTGATTACTACAAACTTTCTCTAGAACAAATCTGAAAATCTAGTCTAGTTATTTTAAGTTTCAAAATTTCTCAGAGAAATTTTTAAGCATTGCATGTTGTATTTAGAAATATACATACACATACACAAGTGCATAGCAACATTTATCTGAAAAGAAACTACAGATTTGAAAGAAAGAAGAAGGGACATGGAAAGAGCATGGAAAAAGTTTAGAGGGAGATAAGAGGAGATGAAAATGATAGAAATAAGGTATAGTATTTAAAAACTAAACATAAATTAAAAAGAAAAGAGAAAGTTACATGAAATTTTAATAGAAAATAAATATTATCTCTTCAACACCTTTACTGAAAATTTATTTATAAAGATATTTCAACAAAATAATAGCATCAAAAAGGTAAAGTGTATTTTCCCCAAGAGTCACATATGTTGCTACAAAATTGCATTTACATTTTCTAGCATCATTAAATCATTAAATTAAATTTGAAATAACCTTAACTTGATAATTATTTTACTGAAAATAAAATATCACTATCTTTTTAATTTTGTCAGTCAGAAATAAAAAATATACATTTTACATTACAGTATTTACTTTTATGATATTAGAAGCTTTTATTATGTCCTTCATAGGTACCTAATACATATTTATTCAATAAATGAACATAATGTGTATTCCTGCCTCCCAATAATATGTATGCAATATATACAATAATGTGGATCTCAGTAAATGTGAGCTTAATATAATGACAACAAAATACTGTTGTATTTGAGAAAAATAATAATCTTTATAAAACTGAAAAAATCATTACTTTTGGAAAATCATTATATACTTATAAATGCCTTGTTAAAATTTGTGCTATAATATCTTAAACAAGACATTAAATTTAATTTAATTGATACTTTTGAAAACATAAATGTACAAGGACACGTGACCTGTGAGTTAAATGCCACAGAAATAAATCAATATGAATATATTCTAATATTTCATTTTATTTTACAAATGTATATTTCTGTATATATTTTATTACATATACTTGTCTCCCAAATATACTTTCTAACTGAATTGTCAATAAAAAGATGGAAGACAAATTACATTTTGAATTACTGTTTTTGCATTCTTTTTAAAAGTTTTTGTAGATATTATTGCATTACACAAAACTTTCCTCCTTTTCATTAAATTCATATTGGCATTCTTTTTCTTACTGATACTGGAAATGACATCGTTTTCTCATTTTTCCTTTACACATAGTTAGCAATTGTCCTATATGATTCTACTAAATTTTCTATTCACTTCATATTTTGTAATTTCATTAAATTCATTTATTGATTGTATTTAATATAATATTAAAGTTTTCCCTATATAGAATAAATGATAAATCATTACCCATTTGTGTGTCCCTTATTCTATCTCTTGCCTTATCCTGAGACTGGGACCTTCAGTACACTGTTAACATGTGAGAAAAGTGAGGTCTTTGTCTCATTCCAAACAATAGAAAGAAATTATACAGCTTTTTCCTTCTTAAAATAATAATTTTAACTATATATATGGCCTTTTGCATATTATTGTGTGTTTTCTCATTAACTTGTCCAAAACGTTAAAATAAATTGATGTTGAAATTTGTCAAACACAATTTTTGAGGTAATTATATGACGTCTATTCTTTAAATGGCTAAGTGTATCTATATTGCCACATATATTCTCTCCACAGATAGTGCCAACTTTATCATGGCATATAATCCTTTTAAACTGCTACTGGATTCTGTTGGTTAGTATTATACTTAATAAAATTTAAAATCTAAATTTATCAAATATATGAGGCTTTATATGTCTTTTATGTTGTATTGTAGCTTTCAAACATTAGTGATATCAGCTTCTTAACAAGTGTTTAGAAGAATTCTCTCTCTTCAATACTTTAATAACTTAAGAAGTATTCCTATTAATTTAATAAATGCCTCAGAGATTTCAGAAAAAAAAGTCATTGCATTCTATACTCACAGGAGGTTTTATTACTTGTTTAATGTTTTTTTGAACATCACTGGCTGGTTCAGGTTTCTATTCTAATTTTATTCAGCCCAGGTAATAGATTAATACTTGGAATTTCACAATTTTCTCTTTGTTTTCAAATTTGTTGGCGTAAATATATGTTGTGTTTATTATATATCTCAGTTGTTACTTGTAATACATGCTTGTGTTATCCTTAATGAATTTGGCAAAGGATCTCTCAAAAATTAATGGACCAGCTCTATGTTTTGTTGATCTTTTATTGTTTTGTACTTCTATGGACGTATTTCTTTAATAGTCTTAATTATAATTTCATTTATCTTAAGTTTATATTATTTTTTTATTTTCTTCTTCCCTACCGTACAGTGACAGATATTATAGTCTCTTGTTATTAGAACATCGTCATTAATTGTTGTAAACTGTTCTTAATTTAATGTAATGTGCTTTCTTACTCAATATTTCCTGTTCGATATTTTAAAACTAATTCAGAATCTACATTGCACATTTCAATGTTCTGAATTATTTCTATGATTCTTGAAGTTTTTTTAAACAGATTTTTTAAATTATATGAACGTTTGCCAATGTTGGTTACTACAAGGTTTCTGATACAAATTTTGTGCATTAGATGACATCAGAGTAACATAAGCTACATATGCATTTTGTCATGTGTCATATACTCCAGAATGAAAGATTAGGAGTTAATTCTTCCTAATCTGACACTATTTATATTGCACTTACAGAAGTTTTATGAAATCTATGTCATTTTTCTTAACCTAAGCTTATTTCAGGTTCATACTTCATGACATCCTTGTACTGATTTGTAAATTGTGAAATGTTTGTGATTTATTTCTCTTTCAGAATTGGACACTGATCCAAGCTCAGCTTCTTTTCCAATTTGCACTTGGTGCGTTGTTTTTAACTCATTTTGAAAATCAAGGACAAGTCAAGCCTGTGCTTATCAACCTGTGCTTAGGTATCATCACCTGGTTTACCTTTGCTCTAGTCCTCATGATGGAGTGGCAGTATCTTTTGCAAGGATTTGGTGCTTATTTGCTCTCTCTGCACCCAGTAAAAGTACATGTTCTTCATCTGTATTGGAAAGAAACGAAGCAGGCTGTAGACCACAATAAATACTGCAATATGGGACAATTACATTAAAAAGTCAATACAAACAACTCTAGAGTGAATTGTAATTGGTCTTAATAATAAAAACCAGGACTCAGCTGATAGTGGGTGAAAGCTGAAAGATCACAGAAGCAGTGCAGCCACTAGAGAGTTCATGCCTCTACAAAATCCTCAGAAAAAAAAAAAAAAAGAATGAAATCCCGACACTATAAATCCTCAGACTGAATGGATTTGAGCTCATGTCTCCTCTTACCTTCTGTTCCTCTCTTTGCCCACCGTATCGCTTTCTCTTTGCTCCTCTCTAGTGTTGTGTTTAAAGACGTGTGCTGCCATTGCCTGGTCTCTATGGTTAACGGCTAGCTGTACCCTCTGATCTTCAGGCAAGATTTATTTGTTATAGTACAAACAAAATATCACCACACATTGATCAGAAGCCACTTGCACTGCTGCGTGTTTTCTCCCAAAAAGTTTTGCTCAGAGCCCAAGTTTCAGCATAGGTTGCCAGTTGTATTGGTTAATACTTAATCTGGACCAAGGGATATGAACCAAGGGATATGAACCTGCCCAAACCAGATTCTCAGCCTGTGTGGATGCTCTGGCCTCATGGAAGGGTCTTTTTGCCTTGAATGGGATCAATAGTGAATTCCACTGCTGTATTTATAAAATTAACAGATCATCTTTCTTGTCATTGAATTCCTGTGACCCAATATGCTTAGTTTCATGAATTGGTAGAAATAGACAACTGGATAGCTGCCTACCAATACCTACAAACTGTTTATAAAGTATTCTGCTACTTCTCCAAATTCTAAATTATAACATGCCAAGACTGATAATGGACTTCTAAAATTTCCCCTTACTTTCTGAAGAAAACACTAATGGGGAGCCTCAACCAATTACATCTGGCTAGAGTGTGGCTGCCTGGAGCCCAGGTAGAAAAACCAGGATAGGTAGGTGCATGCTCTCTCTCTATGCGGTGCTCAGCGGGACCATTTTGGATTTCAGACCTCCCACTCTTGTAGTGTGAGTTCCCCCCTTTTTCAATTATTAAATTATATCTGTTGTTCTTGAACTTGTCTGGTTATTTATCGTACCACCGAATATGCCAATACATACAAAACACCATCTGTCCATGTGTTTCATAGAATTGAATAAAGGCCAAATGGACTAATTTTTACTTATTCCCATCTATGTTAATTTGTTATTTGTATTATATCAAAACAAAGACTAATATTTTCTCTGTCTTTGCCTGACCTAGGGAAGGTAGTTTAAGTTATAACTAACAGCTAAACATAGATTCACCCTAAGAAATCATAATTGGGTCATCTTCACCTGCCATTTTGCTCTGAATCCCTATGTGGCAATTTTTAGCCAAAATAAAATGAGCTACTCTGCAGTAATTTATTCCGTGAAACTTGGAATAATAATGGATGACTCACAGTTATAATAAAATGACTCACAGTTATAATAAAATGCATAAAACTGTAAAGAAACTTTTGATATTCCTCCTATTAATTAAGATTCCTTCCCTAAGATTTGGTGACTCAGTTGGAAGCTATTCATATTATCGCAACTTTTAACCCAATATTTAACCATATATATTCGGTCTCCTTACCTGAAATGCAGAATTACATCAAGACAATGAAGTCCATTGTTTCTATTCTCAAAACTTCTTTGTTTCAGAAGAGGTAAACTTCTCTTGTCAGCTGTAGGAAAATTGCCTTATCTGTAGCTTTTAAACTATTATTTATTCATCACTAAGACTTCCACTTCAGTGTTTGTGCTGTTTTCTTCCTTACTTTAATAGAATTCCTGCCAGGATGGAGTATTGGAACAGCTGATATATTAATGAGATTCCCACAAAATATAAGGTTTCAGCCAACCCTTTATTGGCTTCTCTTTAAAATGGAAGGTTTTGTCTGAGAGTAAATTACCACACAGTACTCCACTCTTTCCTCCTGATCATATGTTCTTTTTATTACTCTTCCCCAGTGGTCCTTGATCCTTGGAAGAAATGGCATAGGCATCTAGCCATGGTCTTCTAAATCTAGTGGAATATCAAATCTTTGTGCATTTATCCTTTTCTAGATCATGTCTGGTGATGAGTCTTAGTGTCAGCATTTAATATCTTTATTTTTTTAACTATCATGTATTTATTACAATGAAAACAAGGAATAGAGAAAGCTGAAGATGAGAAACAGGAAAATATTCAAAGAAAAACCAACCTCCCTAGTGTTGGGAAGTACTTTAGTAAGTATATTGTATTTATTTACCAAGGCAATAGCAGTAGTTTTTCAACTTGAGTTTATGACTTCTGTGCCTGCAGTCTTTGTACATTTTCTATCACTTTATCATACTTAACCCTTTAACCTTTAGGTTTTATATCTACTATTACCATAAATACTTAGTGTTTTTGATAATCCTGTGGGGTTCTGGGAGCCAAGGCACATCTTCTAGTATTCATACAGGCATAAATCTTAACCATAGTAATTAAACAATCAATCTACAACTTAATGTGAGACTTCCAAGTACACTAGAATGGTTTGTACTTGTAGGTAAAACTAACTACACTGTGAGGAGTGAGGAAAAAGTCTGAGGAGGTCTTCAATCCTAGATAAAATTCTTTAATAATAGAGTGGGGGAGTGAAGTTGAAACCACATGTATTTCTCTGTGTCTTATATACTATACCCCTGTAATGAACTCCTAGTGAGATTTCGATGTCTCCCAAAGGCTTACCACAACACAGCATGTGTCCTTCCATCAATGTTTCTATTCTACAGACTCTGATTTATAAATCTATCCACATTTGTCTCTAAGTGTCATGGAGAGGTCCATTTCAATGACTTTTTTTTTTCAAAATCTGTTTGTGATATTTTTTACACCTTATAAATGAGGTTCACATGCTGTACTAATTCAATCATGTCTGCCAAAACCTCTCTTGATTTACAAAGATCTTGTCCCACCACTAAAGTAATGGCCCAGTCTGGAAGTCAGTGATAAACTGACCTCTTTCTCAACTCTGAGAAGAAACATCTTATTTGACCCAGTGAGTTCAAACACTGAGCTCTTTATCTCTATTTTTATTACTATTTTTATCTTATGTTCATCTCTTTAATATCTGACACTTTCTGTTGATTCTGAATTTCGGGTACCAGAAAGGACTTTTTAGCACAGGTCTAAATTGTACTCTAATTTTCTATATCCTGAAAGTGTCAATCACATCACAAAAGCTTCTCCATCTCTGCTTATCATATACAAGCATCTTTCCACTGAGTTGCAAACGCCATCATAAACACGTTTTCACTACTTATAGCATTGACCAAAGAATTTTTATAGCAAACTGTTGACACTTTTATCCCTTGCATATTATTCTCATTGACTAAAATTATATTTAAAACTTTTAATATTTAAGAATATTAAGTAAAATTAAGAGTATTTTGTTGGTTTACCTTTCCTTTAACATTCTGTATATTCTTATGCTTCACTCCATGATTCAAAGTAAAAATTTCAGGAAAACATCAAACAAAAAGCTCTCACTACAATGTTAAATAGCCCTCTGATTGAATAGAAGACTCAGTGATTAAATGTCTAGACAGTCCTTATCAAAAAACTGTGGCTCATTTTTTTTCGCAGAACATTTATCGGCAGCTCACAAATCTTTATACCTCTAACATCATATAATCTGGTGCTTTATCTTTGACTCTGTGGGTACTTATACATACATTACACAAAAAGACAATTCAAAATTCAAAATAAATTACATAATGGATAAAACAATCACACACTAGTTTGGAATTATAAAGGGGTTATTTATTTGAGGGGAAGAAACTTACAGAATGCCATCCTAGAAAACAGCCCACTATACCATCAGGAAAGGAGTCTAGTTGCCGGAATCAGAGTCCAAAGTAAGAAAGCAGGAGGAGGGCTGCTGCTGATTTTTAAAGCGAAAGAGACCATGCCCTAATGTGCTGGTATCTCAAAGACTATTGGCTGGAGTGGAAAGAGCTTCCACATCACATCCTCCTTTTGCTCAATTAAGAGAGTTTTAAACCTACTACCAAATTATATACAATAAGAACAAATATCCTATTCTAACTAGCTTAAGTCTTGTATAATAAATAACTTGGCCAAGTCATGAGAGGAGAGTAACTACATTTATCTAGTCTTCAACCCCACTGAAGATCTGAGAAAAGAAATAGTGTTACCTGAGTAATTAGAAAGTGCAATCAAACAACTTTCAAAACATGCAACAAATCACTGAGACAACTGCTACCTGGGAAATCACCCAAAGTCACGTTTGCAGCATTGAAGCAACCAACTTTGGCTAAGGCCTAGAATAACTGACAGACTATTTTTAAAGGCAAGAACTATGGATGCTAGGAAATGCTTAGCTGTGAAAGCAGAGATAGTAATGGTTTGGGGTTTACATTAAGAACTTATCTGGATATGTGTCACTAGAATCTACGTGTCTGAGAATTCAATCAAAGTATCAAATAAACATCAAGAAAACAAAAGCTTTCTTCTATTCTTAGCACTTAGCTCTGTGATTTATCTTTTCTATATACTTATGCTTTCTAATTCTTAATTTCATCAATATTCTGGCTCATGTATTAGGTTACCTATTGCTAACCTTCTTTTATGTTTAATCAAACAGTTCCATTCTTTGAATATCTCTCTCTCTCTCTCTCTCTCTCTCTCTCTCTCTCTCTCTCTCTCTCTCTCTCTCTCTCTCATACATGCATGCACACACACACACATCAAACTCTTACAAACACACATACTATACACACAGGCATAGACATGCACACACACACACAAATGATGGGAATCCAGATGTCATATAAAATTCTTCACTAAAATTAACTAGTAGAAACTCAAGACACATAAATTAATTGTAACTTCAAATTTAAGAATTCTACATAATAAATTTGCCCTTAAAATAGTGAAAAAAGCAGCATACATCAGGGCATTTTCACAACGCCAAGCATTAATTTCAGTTTGTAGCAGGATGTTTCTTTGAATCAGTTCTTGAACATCAGACCCACATGCACAATTCCTCCTTTACTGCTTAAGGAGATCCAGGCAACTACTAAAATATTCACTAGATGCTTGCATGGTAGCTAATTCTGTGATTTATAAATTGTGTTAATATCATTAGAACTTCAAAGTTTACAATTATCCTTTTCCGATTATGGTTATCCACCTAGGAGTTTCATGTGTCAAGTGGTATTCAAGGTGAGTCTTCTACAGTCACTAATGCTGACATCAGCAGAGTAAGAATTGTCCTATTCATGTAGAAGAGCAAATCTGCTCCCCACTCCTTTCTCCATAAAGCCCCTACACTCTCTACAACTATAGAATATAATAACTATAAGAAATTAAAAACGATTAGAAAAAATTAAAAACTATAAGAAAATTCATTTGAAAACTGGAATCTTTGATAAATATTTAAGAATACAAAATTTGAATCACAAGCAGTTGCCTTCTTCTGTGACTGAAAAGTACCTTGAAGGTAGACAATAAAGAGGGCTTAGCTTAGGTTCAAGTAAGACCTTTGATACATAGAAAAATACGCAGGCAAGTGAATGAAGCAGTAGTCACATTTCTGAAGAATGAAGTTGGTAGATTGCAAGTGACAGGTTCAATTACTGGTCCATAGACCACTGACACATCTGCCTGGAACTCTGAGAAATGGCCAGTGGAAAAAGGATGAATAACTCTTAAGATTTAGAGAAAATATGTAACCACTCAGGCAGAAAATTAGCAATTACATTTCGTGCCATCAGTAATAACTATTTCAACAAAGATCTTAGGTTAACGTCAGACTGTGTGACAGTATATCAACCATTACACCTGTGTTCAATCAGTAACCACATCTCTCGGTGCGATGCTGGTCCACGCAGTTCAAATGTGGCTTATTTAGTGAAAAGCAAGATGGCTGACATATACTACAGAAGGCAATTAACTATATAGTTTAGGTGCTGACTATTGGAAAGAAACATTCTGACTTACTTGGAGAGTTGTGATGTTTTTCAGGTAATCCTTTGATATTAATCTTTTCTATAATAAATAAAATATACACCCAAAATAAAGATCAAAATTATGTCATTGTGCCAACAAGAAATGTTAAGTGTAGAGTTATTGGATTTCCAGTTGCATAAAGTATCAGATTCATGTCAGCCATTTCTGACAAGGCTTCCATGTATCAGAATAAAGTGATTAAACTAATACATGAAAATTTAAAAATACAAATTAAAGATTAGCATACTACTTACTTATTGATCAAATTCTAATTTCATCTCACATTTCATAACCTATGAGAGGTTCCAATTTACACCTTTGACCTAAAATAACAAAAGTGTTACAGCTGAGATTTTACCAAATGACAAACTTTAATTTAGTTTTTATCTCAACATTCTGGTCTGGTACTTTTACAATGAGGCATATATCAAATAATTAAAACATGAAGCAAAATAATCAGATGGTAGAAGTAAAGAAAATATTAAGAAATAGTAAAATTTTAACAAATGGCATTAGGAACACATCACATAAAGATATCTGTGAAAGCAATGTGAGATGCAGATGACAAACTTTTACAAATAAAATGTGTTTAAATGCTTTAATATGGACCAACTAATTGATACACATGAATTTCATTTAAAACATTAGCTATAAAGCCAGGTAGTGAATACTGAGATTCTGCTCTTTACAATAATCACAAAAGTTAAAAAAAATACATCTTTGATATTTTTTTGGAAATTTCACGCACTATACTTTAAACAAATCTACTTCCTCCTCCATGTCCACCCCAGACTACCTTCTGATTCCATACATACTCATTTTCATGTGTTCATTTATTTTTAAATCCCAATCAATTCTCTCTAGTGCTTTCTATTTGCTCGTGTGTGTGTGTGTTTGTGTGTGTGTGTGTGTGTGTATGTGTACCAAAGCATTGTTCTTGGAGATCAGAAGAGGGTGGTAGATACTCGGAATGTAGAGGTATAAGCAATTATAAGTCTTTTGATGTGATATTTGTAAACCAAACCTGAATTCTCTCCATGAGCAGTAAGCAATTTTGAACTCTGAGTAATCTCTCCAGCTACACATTAGCCATTTTAGTTTACATAAGAATATATATATATATATATATGTATATATATACATATATATATATATATATTTAACTTAAATATAAATTTAAGTTAGTTTGCCTCTGCAATAAATATTTTCCAAACATTTAAGTTGAAAACATTGTAAAGGTCTGACATTTTATATATTACATAGGAAAATCAATTCTAGCCCATGCACAGATAATTAAAATAAAGGTACTTGGTAAATTTATTTTCATTTATTAAAAATGATACAGTCCAGAATATGTTTATGTTTGTGCTTAATGTTCATAGGGGCAGCAAAGCTAATTGAGTGAGAAGTACAAATCTCTATCCATATGGTAGTGAATTCATTAGCAGTCTTTATTGTAAATGGTAGTCCCCCTAGTAAAGATTACCTAGGTAATCGGAATATAATATTTTCCTCAAATTTCTGGCTGTCTTTTCAATGACTTTCCACATCAGCATTTATGGCCTAGAACTAAGTCCATTTATTATTGCCTGCCATTTAATTTCTTGAAACATTGTTAGTTAAGCAGTGTTTATTCTCAACACTTTCAAATTCTCTTCTTCTTTCCTTCTTGCTATCTCTGTTCCCAGAGTACCTCTGTCTCATCTTCATGCCATCAATGTTCAATTTCAAAGAGCTATCATGTTGGGAGGTTTTGAGTGACTTCTTCTCATTAAGGTATAAATGATAGATTGATTCCTGTTCTGTCTTTTCCGGGGCATTTACATTTTAATAGGGGATAATTCTTTCATTCATGGGGAATGAGCTCTATAATAGTGTCATTTCCAACCAGAGTAATAGGACACTGTGTGGGGAAGGTGGGAGAGGGAAATCTTGTTCATTTTTTTCAAGGTCACATTCATTGCTGATTACTCTTCAAGAGTTCCACACTTTATCTGTACCTTGGATTCTAATATCACCGAGGTTGGGTTTAGTTTGGCAAACACTGAAGTAATTTTAGGGAAGCAATTTAAACATGGATGTGATCCCATTAACTCTTTCATAGCACTAAACTAACCTTAAAAGAACAGCGATGGTAAAATAGATAATTTCTGTGGTGGTGGCCAAAAGCTGAAATAAAGTAAGGGAAGAAAATAATGAAACACAAATGAATAAAACCACAAAAAGTGTAGAGACAACCTAATCATGAATCCTTGCTGCAATATTTATATTCCTCCAAGCCCTGTAGTAAATATTGTTTTATGTGTGTACACTATTCCCTCACATCAAGGAGAGATGAGATTTCTAAGTACCCTTTTGCTGTACAACCCAGTAAATAAAATGCATCGTGCTCTTGTAACCATCACCGAGAGAGATGGAGCTCACATCCTACGCATTTTTATTTTTCCTGGAAACACTTTTTATGAATTGTAAATCATATACAATTCTAGAAAAAGGAAATACATGGGAAACGGTCTGACAACTTGTTTGTGTCTGTTCTACAAAGGTCTAAATTTTCTGTCTTAGTGGCTCATACATTACTATGTTTTATGTTTGCCTTTTAAATCACAACTCTCCTAGAGAAGTATAAAAATTAAAATACTACGTGTTAGGTGATTGTTATCAGATCGACTTTAGATGAAAAGATAGCTTATTTCAAAAGTATATTATTTATACAGGCCATTCTCATAGCTAATGTACCTTTGAGTTAAAGGACACAGTAAGTATATAACAAACAAGCCAGCTATTCCTTTTGTAACCCAAAATTTAGTGAATGATCATAAATGTGCTACAGAATTGTGTACAAATGAGATAACTAAAAAGACATTCACATTGTGTTTTAAATGTACTTCCAAAATTAGTTGAATAATCTGATACAACTGAGATTCTAATGTGAACACTGGAAATTACTGATTTATCTAACCATCAGAAATTTTCAAGGATTTTATGGAATATTTAATTCTAATTTAAATAATAATTGAGGGATGTGTTAAAATCAGAAAATTTTCATTTTTTTCTCTTGTTATGATTTGGTGTCATTTACCGTTAAAGAAGGCCTTACAACCCTGTTTGAAAGACTTCTTTTTCTATGTTTCCTATTAAAAACAATAGTAGATAAATTTTTTATGAAAAATTGTATACATTGTTTATTATTGCCTTAAAGAGGAATGTAAGTTAGAATATATACTGAATTCAAATATTTTTGTTGCTGAAAATTTGTTCCTTAATGGGGCATAATTGGACAGGAGAGACTTTTAAATTGAAGTTAAAGAAAGTTGAACACTCATTTGATTAATCTTTGCAAACACATCGAGTATTCACATTCAAAGTCAACAAACTATCTCAGAATATATAAATAAATCCTTTATTTGAGGAAAAATATAAGAATACTCAGAAAACTTTTTATCTGTTCCATGCAAATACTTTTTCAGTGGTGTATTGAATTCAAATTTCCTGTGATTTAAAGAGCTATTAATGAGAAAATATTTGACCTGCTTACTCTAAGACACTGTAGTATACCAATTAACCAGTATGTCTGTTTCAATCTAGTATGGCAACTAACTAACAAAACAATATTCCTGTTTGGATACTGAGTAAATTTTATTTGCACAAAAATTAAGACTATTCTAATGTCATAAGTTCTCAGGCCAATATAAGAAAGCATTATTGATATCCATCAGTGTGCATAACCAACCTACTGATAATCCTGAAATACAAACTTTTTGTGATTTGGAAGCTAAAATTTAAGAAAATAATAATAATCATTCAAAACAACTTGCTTCCAAAAATTTACTATTTAAATGTGAAATTAATATTATATCAAGTCAAATCAAGTAATTATTAAATAAAGGTCACACATTTTTATACTTTCCTGGTTAAGTTTAGCATTAGTTAAAGCTCCATGTAACATTTTTTGAAAGATGATAGCTATTTTGAAATATGGCTCTAATCTCAAGATATGGAAGGAATAAGTAGAAAGAGTATTAGAAATGTAACACCACTCAAGGCTACGTAGAAATATGAGAACGCCCTGTATAATTTAATCATGACTATGTCTTTAAAAAGATAATGACAGCCATCTCAGATACCTATTATCTTAGAGTTAATTATAGGGCAAACATATAAAATGTAAAAAACTATGAAATATATTCAATACTTGAGAATCTAAAACTGAAATTTTAAAATTAAAATAATTTGACTGCTACAAAGTTTATTTAATAGACTCTATATTGTGTGAAATTATTTTTCTGTGTGTCTAACTATACTGAGAATAAAATGATTGTATCATTACAATAAAATGATGCCTTTTTGTGACATTTATGTAACAGGAGTAATTTAATCAAATATTTCCTAGGATTAAAGAACGTTCTATTTTAAAACACATTATCTGCTACTTATATTTCAGATTCAAACAGCTTGTCTAACTTGTAGTTCCATTTAATAAAAATTTATGCTTATGTTTATTTTTAGTAGTTTAGGGAGTTCCAAGATCTCAACTGACTCCTTGGCAGGATATTAATGATGTTGATGGCTACGATGTTGATAATGGTGACGATCATGATGACAGTGGTTAAATGATAACAATTTCTCCATCTATGCACCTTCATAAAGCAGCTAACAGATAAATTTACCTGTATAATAGATGATCAATAAATGGATTAGTTTTATATCTTTATTCAGTTACAAAGGAATACCCTCAATATCACCTGCATCTGCTTTCCAAATGCTGGGACCACTTTCCAGCTAATCCCTCTATTTTAATTTTATTCCGTATTCATAGAAACTTATCATTATAATTGTAGTTACAAACTTCTACAAAGTACAATATAAGTAAATATCATATTTAAAAAAAGAAACACAGGAAGGGGAAAAAAGTAACAAAGATGAGGATGTACATTAACAATCTTTCTAATGTTTCTTTGCAGGATTGGTTGAATATAGGAAGAGAGAATGATTTCACATACATACTTCCATTCCCAATAGTTTAAATTTTCACTTAAGATCTTCAGCTACCATGCCATTTATCCTCTAAATTTGCACTCCTGCATATTCTTGCAGTGTAGACAAATTTTGTATATTTTGTGGCAGTGCAAGATCCTCACAGAAAAGTTACAACATATGAAACTGAAATAAAGTGCGAACACTTTAAGTTCACATATATCTTACAGGTTAAAAATTCAGGACAGGTGTTTTTATATCTACAACAGAGACAACAACTGCAAGTAGCCCTAACTGAACTTTGTAAACTAGGAGACGACACATAGACTGTGGAAGTTTCAGCTGGAAAACCAGAGTATTTGTTGTCACTGTAGGAGTCATTATTGCACATATCATTAACATGCAGAGCTTGCTTTAACACCAGCTCGATCTAAAAATGAATAATAAACATAAAGTATAGATTGGATAAAAATATGTGATTTTTATTAAATATTAATTTTAATCTTGCAAACTGGCAGCACAGGTTAAACATATTTTTTAGGTTGTTTGAGAAATAATATTCTTTTGCAACGGATTACACAAATTTTTATAATCAATTTTTCTTCAAGACAAGTCTTGATGAAAAGTAATATATCTAAAATTCCAGCATATACATCAGATATGTGATAGATAGATACATAGACGCATAGAAATGATATATGATAGGTAGGTATATATATAGATATATAGATATATAGATAGATAGATAGATAGATACATAGATACATAGATACATAGATAGATTACAAATGGTATGACTTGTTTGGAAGATACCAGTTCCTTCCTATTTGGTTCTATACATTTTTATGAGAGAAAACCCTCAAAAGTTGAATTCATTGAATTTTCATATTTCTATTGGCCAGTATGTTTTTCTTTCAAGAAATATAAACCAAATTACTAATAAGTCCTTCTTACAGACAGCAGAACTGGTTGTTTGTGTTGCATACAATCTGTAAAAACTGAGAAAACACTTAGAATTAGATAATGACAAAGACCTTCATGCCATGATTTTCTTAATTCTTGCTTTTATTTCAGTAAATACATGTATAGTGCATTCAATGAAAAGACAGGAATTGTGTTTTCCTTGTTTGGTCTTCTAATTCATACATGGTAAAATAATCCTGTCTTTTCAATGGCTGTAAAAATGAGGCTGAATTCATGCATATATGCAGAAAGATTATTGTTCCAGATTGATATGTCAACAACCGGTAGTGCACACTCAACCCCATTCTCCAGAGTCTAGTTTTGTTTTATGTTTGTTTAGAATGTTTAAAATTAATTTAATATTACAATATTAAATTCTATTTGATAAAGTACATTTTTAATTTGCATGATATATATAATTTTATGGGTTTAATTTAAATGTCAATGTTAGAATTTTCTCTTTCAAAAATCTATGATAGGATAAACTATGGAAAAAAAGATAATCTACATCGTCAGTGTAAAGCAAACAGTAATTTAAAATATAATGCATACTTGTAAATGTCTTTTTTTTATTATTTTTATTACTTAAGTAACAATCTCAATAAATAAATATTTAGAATCCAATTTAAAATGTCTCATTAATGCTTGAGATAAAGTAGCACCAAATTAAATAATTCTTTTGCAGATTTTTTCTGACATAAACATTTTATGGTTTCAGTAGGAAAATCTTTAAACATTCTAAAGAGATGGATACTTTGCATTAGTATGGATTTTGGTTTACTGATACAAATTTAGGGTCGGTTTTGTCACGAGCAAGGAACTCAGGACCGCGAGGGGTGCACCCACACACTGAGACAATGGGGATGTTCTATCGGGAACTCACCAAGGCCAGCTGGCCTGGGTCTGAAAAAGCCTGGGTTAAAACCGGTCTCGCTGATCATAGCGGACAATGAGGACTACTGAGACCTCAAGAACAATGGCAATGGGTTTTTGATCCTACTGCACCTATTGGCTTTGTGGGAGCCTAGGCAGTTTGGATGCTCACCTAACTAGACCTGGATAGAAGTGGGTGGTCCTTGGACTTCCAACAGGGCAGGGAACCCTGATTGCTCTTTGGGCTGACGAGGGAGGGGGATTTGATTGGGGGACGGGAGGGAAGGGGAGGCTGCGGTGGGGAAGAGACAGAAATCTTTAATAAATAAAAAAATAAATAAATAAAAAAGAAAAAATAAAAAAGAAAAAAGAAAAAAGAAAGTAGGACTTTTCATGACAATGAGACACATCTGCTCCTGGAAACACCAATTACTTCAAGAGGAAGATGGACATCAAAGGGCCTTCTTATAGAGTTTGTTAGCCACTTAGGCAAAAAACTGTTCTTGCCTAGACTGCTTGATGTTATGCAGTATCCATAGAAAAATGACTGCTGAATTTGCCCTAAGAAGGTAAGACAGTCCTTCAGGGTTTCTGCTTCATAAAAGTGTCTGCCAGACATTATGCAGGACACAGAAGAGTGTGAGTAATAAACTGCCAAAATAGGTAAAGCTGTCTTTGTAATTTGCTTCTTTATTGAATTGTCTTCCAGATACTATGGGCCTGTAGGCTGAAAATGGGTGCCCCAATGAAACAAAAGAACTTTAAGAGACTCTTCAGGTAGCGAGATGTCTCTGTCAATTATAGAGTTTTGTAAGTTGCTTACAATGCACTTCTTGTTTACTTAGGTAATATTATATCCTTCTGGAGTCTTTGATGGATTTGAGGAATAGATATTTATAGTTATAGTTTTCCTTAGTTATGATAAAAGATAAAATATTATAACTATAATCCTTGCTTAATTCCTGTTTTGTTATATGCAATTTAACTATGTTAAAGTTAAAGCTTCCTTTTTATTTAAATCAAAAAGGGGAAATGGTGTGGGAAGTTCTTTTGTATATGTTTTGTTTTTATTGGTTAATAAATAAAGAAGCTGTTTTTGGCCAATGACTTAACAGAATATAGCCAGACTGGAATATATATATATATATATATATATATATATATATATAGAGAGAGAGAGAGAGAGAGAGAGAGAGAGAGAGAGAGAGAGAGAGAGAGAGAGAGAGAGAGAGAGAGAGAGAGAGAGAGAGAGAGAGAGAGAGAGAGAGAGAGTAGGCAGAGTCAGTGAGATGTTAAGAGCTGCAACAGAACACAGAAGCACCAGAACGTTGACAGTAAGCCAAAAGCCTCCAGGAAAAATATATAATAATGGAAATGGGTTAATTTAAGATATGAGAGCTAGACAATAAGAAGCTCGGGCTAATAGGCCAAGCAGTGATTTAATTAATACAATTTCTGTGTGGTTATTTCGAGACTAGGCAGCCAGGAACAAATGAGAAGCCTCCAACAACAACCTTTTAAGCAAAAAGTTGACTTTTATGTTAAGATCAATCTGGATCCAACAATAAATAAAAAAATAATTTCCCAAACTGTTATTATACTTATAATTTTTATTCTCCATTGTATTCTTCAAATAACATGATATCTTCAAGATTATTTTGTGTTCCCATTATGAAAACACCACTTACACCATGTCAGAGAATATACAACTATCATATGAAATAAAAATTCCAGTTGTGGAAAGAGTTGTATTAAAAATCACTTTTACTTATAATTATTTTAATATATTTGGATATTATGACACTAGGTATTAAATATTATTGGATATGTTTATTGAACTATAGAATCCATATAGCCAGGAAGATGTACACTAAGTTCTGACTTTTCATGTCTGATGTCTATTTTTCTGGGAGAACCTGCTGGGTTCTATAGAGTTTAAGCAGCCCTGATGATGTAACTCATCATCAGCAAGCATAGTCTGTCTCTGAGGCTGACACCACTCTTTTACTATAGATTTCCTCAGCAGATTTCCCATGTTCTTGGCTTCCCTAACATCCCATGATATCCATTTTAATCTAATGTTCATTTAATGGCTTCAAGAGTTAGTTCAGCTCTTCTCTGCAAGCATAATGTAGAGTTCATGCATTGTAGGGAAATACCAGTTGTTTAGATCAGTAGACAAGCATCCTTGACTCCTTTAATCTTGACTCTTTCATGCCTGAAAATACTAGAATTCTGAGTTTGCTGAAGCACGCTCTCTCAAGCCTCAGCTGTAGCTGCTTCTTTGGGGGCATGTTGTGGAATATTATTTTAATTTTATAAAGATGTGATACATTTGTTATGTTGCAGAATATTTCTTTAACTATGTAAAGTTTTGTTTATTTTGTTTAACTAGGTGAATATTGCTATATTTGCTTATGTTGCACTTGTTTAATTTTGTAAAGATCTTTTGCTATTTCAACTTGCTTGCCTAAGGCACCTGACTGGTCTATAAAAAGCTGAGCAGCAGATAGCTTTTCAGTAGAGGAATAGGTGGGATTGGTGGGCAGAGAGAATAAATAGGAGAAGAGAAAAAGAAAGTGGTCACCAAAAGGAGCTACATGGGCAGGGCTAGACACTATGCAGTCACCAGACAGACAAAAAGGAAGCTGGAAAATATGACATACAGGAAGCAAAGTTGGGGCTAGGAGTCAGGCAAAAACTACAAAGCAAAAAAGTAGATAAAGAGAAACTGGTTGGCCTAGGAAAGCTGGTAGCAGGAAAAGGGTTCCAAAAGCAGTCAAAAGATTCAGACACAGCCTGCCACTCCCACCTTTAGGAAACCCACATGAAGAACGAACTATACAACCTCAACATACATTCTGAGGGCCTATGTTAAACCCACTTAAGCTCCTTGGTTGTCTATTCAGTCTCTGTTAGATCCTATGAGCTTAGGTAAGTTGATTCTGTGGGTTCTCTTTGGTGTGACTGACCACTCTGGTTCCTACAAAGACTTTTTTCCAGTTCTTGAGTAGAATTCCCTGAGCTCTGTCTAATGTTTGTGTGTCTCTGCATCTGTTTCCATCATTTGCTGAAATAAGCCTTTCTGAAGATGATGATTGTTCTAGACACTTCTCTGCAAGTATAGCAGAGTATCCTTGGGGACCATTTCATTGATTTTTTTTTTGAAATTGCCAGTCTGGACTATCCAGGTTCTTCTTCCTGACTCTCTAGATGCTGTCAGTGGTGGCTCCTTTTCACAGCCTGGGTCTCAAGTTGCTCCAGTCATTGGTTAGCCACTCACATAAAGTCTGTACCAGCTTTCCTCAAACACATTCTGTAGGCACGACAAATTGACAATTTTGTGATTGGGTTGGTGTCCCAATCCTTCCACTCAAAGTCTTTCCTGGTTACAAGATATGGCTGGTGGCTGGGTGAGGTTCCATTGAAGACACTATTAGGAATGTAATCTAGGGTCACTCTTGTAGCTTCTTTCAGTTTCAATTACACTAGTTTCTCTCTCTCTCTCTCTCTCTCTCTCTCTCTCTCTCTCTCTCTCTCTCTCTCTCTCTCTCTCTCTCTCTCTCTCTCTCTCTCTCTCTCTCTCTCTCTCTCTCTCCCCCTTTTTCCATTGTCCCTCTGCCTAATCACTCCCTCCTATTCCCATCCACAAATGATCCCAGTCCCCTGTGATATTTACTCTATTTCCCCTTTCCAGGGAAATTTATGTCTCTCTTTGAGCCTTCCTTCTAACAAAGCATCTCTGGGTTTGTGAATTGGAGCATGTGTAATCTTTACTTTACAGCTAATGTCCACTTATAAATAAGTACATGCCAGATTTGTCATTCTAATTCTGGGTTACCTTACTCAGAATGATTTTTTCTAGTTCCATTCATTTGCTTGCAAATTTCGTGATATCATTTTTATCATCTAAACAATATTCCATTGTATAAATGTACCATATTTTATATATCAGTTCTTCAGATGACAGTCATCTAGATAATTTCCAGTTTCTTCCTACGAAATAACACTAAATAACATAGTTGAGCATTATCCTTATGGCAGAATGTAGCATCATTTAGGTATATGCCCAAGAGTTCTACAGATGGGTCTTGATATGAATCAATTTTTCTGTAAAACTGCCAAATTGCTTTATGAAAAGGCTGTATGAGTTTGTCCTCCAACCAGCAATGGAGAAGTATTCCCCTTGTTCCTCATCCTCACTAACATGAGCTGTCTCTTGTGTTATTTATCTTAGCCATTCTAACAGGCATATGGGGGAGTCTCAGAGTCATTTTGATTTGAGTTTCCCTGTTGACTAAGGAGGTTGGACATTTCTTTAGCGTTTCTTGACCATTTGAGATATTTTATTAAGAATTATCTGTTTAAATTTGTACCCCACTTTTTAATTGGATGATTTTGTTCATTGAGGTCTAGTTTCTCGAGTCCTTTATTTATTTTAGAAACCAGCCCTCTGTCAGATAAGGACTTAGGAAAGATCTTTTCCCATGCTGTAGGCATCCATTTTGTCCTATTGAAACTGTCTTTTGCCTTATAAAAGCTTTCCAGTTTCATGAGATCAAATTTATTAATTGTTGATTTTAGTGCCTGCACTGTTGGTGCTCACTATAGAAAGATTCCTCCTCTGACAATGTGTTAATGTTTTCCCTCCAATTTCTTTTCTATCAGGTTAAGTGTGTTCTACTTGTATTCTTTTACATGTCAATATCTATATAGATTTGCACCATTTCTTGAAGATGCTTGTATAATTTTGGTTTCTTTGTCAAAAACCAGGTATCCATAGGTGTGTGGATTTACTTTTGGGCCTTCAATTCAATTCTCTTGTGCAACATGTATGTTTTTATGACAATATCATGCAGATTTTATTATTCGAGTTCTATAGTAGAGCTCAAAAGCAGGGATAGTGATACCTCCAGCAGTACCTTTTTAGAGGATTGTTTTAAATATCCTGGGTGTTTTTTGTCTTTACCTAGGAAGTTGAGTAGCATTATTTCCAATGTCTCTAAAGAAATTTATCAAAATTTGGGTCAGGATTGCATTGCAGTCTGTAGATTGCTTTTGATAAGATAGCCTTTTTCTATGTGCATCTACTTCTCCATGAGCATGAGATAATTGCAGTGAGTCTTTGTCAACAATCCTATACAGGATCCAGATAGCCTGACTTTTCCCAACCTTACATGGCTTGGGTTTTTTTTAATTATTAATACTTTACCCTCTCTTTAAAGAATTGGTGTTAATCTATGTTATGTCTTGTGACTCATTTCCTTGCCTCTCAATATTGTTCATTCTGCTTCCTCCACATGTTGCTGGTGACTCTACTTTCTTCCCACCAGCCAGCTCCCAAATATTGACAGAGAGACATATTCATTATGAAAGTTACTCTATGTGTTTATATATTTTCTTTATATGGACTGCTTTACTGCATGCCCGCAGGTCTCTCTGACTGTGAGACAAACCTTAAATTATCACACCAGTGAAGAGGCTCTGACAGTTGACTCTGTTCACCTGGTCTCCCAGAGAGCCTAGCCTCATGCTGGTGTGTTTAACATCCCAGCCCTTGGAAGCTGCTCTGTTCATGATGCTGCAGGTCTTTTTACCTAGAAAGCTGGTTGATCTATTCCTCTGCGGCAAACCAGGGTCTCTAAAACGAAGCTTTGCCTCTGTACCTGAAACTTGCCCAAGAGACTGCTTTCTCAAGCCCTACATGGATATTTGAACCTACATGGATATTTGACCCTATTGATGTCATTGGCAACAAGTCCTTTTATGTCTTTCCAGGTAGCTCCCAAATAGCAACACAGAGACTTCTTATTAATTATGAAAATATGAGTTTTAACTTAGGCTTTTCTCAACTACTTTTTATAAATAAAATTAACCCATTTATAGGGATCTACATCCTAGCACATGGCATTATTTTCTCTCCATCATCACCTTCTGCTTTTTCTGTCTGGCTCACGAACATGTCCTCATCTTCCCAGAGTCCTCTCTATCCTTCGAATTCCCACCTAACCTCATCCTAGCTGTTCTCTGTTCAGCTTTTTATTACTCCAGTCACAGCAATACATTTTCACACAGAGTCCAGATATTGTACAATACAGATCTTCTCATCCTTTCATATCTTCCTCAATATCTTTCTTCAAAGACTTGACATTCTTGTCATATAGCTCTTTACCTTCCTTGGTTAGAGGAATATGGCAAAATCTTTTATATTATACTTGACTATTGTGAAGGCTATTGCTTCCCTGATTTATCTTTCAGCCCATTAACAGTTTGTATACAGAAGGGCTACTAATATTTTTGAGTTAATATTGTATCAAACCACTTCACTGAAGTCTTCACCAGTGGTAGTAGTCCTGTGGGAGAAATTTTGGAGTTGCCTATGTAATGTAATCTCTTATATCATCTATATAGAGAGATACTTTGGCTTCTTTCCTTTTAGTTTTGGCCACATGATTTCCTTTAATTGACTAATTGCTCTAGTTAGACATTCAAGTACTAAATAAAATAGATATAGATAAAGTGGACAGCCCAGTCTTGTTCCTGATTTAATGGAATTGCTTTGAATTTCTCCCCCATTTAATTGGATATTAGCAATATGGTTGTTTTATATTACCATTATTATGTTTAGGTATGACCATTGCATTCCTGTTTTCTCCAAGACTTTTATCCTGAGGGCAGTTGGATTTATTACAATGACTTTTTCAGCATCTAATGAGATGATCAAGTGTCTTTTATTCTTTCATTTTTTTATATGGTAGATTACATTAAATAAGTTTTTTAGGTTGAATCATCACTGCATATCTGGGATGAAGCCTACTTGATCATGTTTTATTATCTTTTAGATGTATTTTTAAATTCAGTCTATATTTTATTGAGATTTTTGCATCAATGTTCATGAAGGAAATTGGTCTGTAATTCTCTTTGAATCATGGTGTGCCTTGGGTATCATGGTGACTATTGGTTCATAAAATGAATTTGGTAATGTTCATTCTGTTTCTGTTTTGTGGAATACTTAGAGGTTTATTGTTGTTAGCTCTTCTTTAATAATCTGTCTGGGCAGGTAGGCTGCTCCAATTGATCAGACCCTTAGCTGCAAGTCCCACTCTACCGCCAAAGCCTCCTCTCCCACACCACTTCAGAGGTACTCTGAAACACATGCTGCAACTACACAGAGAGGACTAAGAGAGTAACTCTGAAGCACAGGTTGTGACTACACAGAAAGGACCAAAAAAGAAACTCTGAAGCACAGGCTGTGACTGCACAGAGTGAACCAAGAAAGTCAACTGAAAGAGCAGACCAAGAGATTGAACCAAGAGAGACCTCTGTGGCTCCCTGAGACATAGACAGTGACAGTATAGAACAGACCAAGAACAGTTCCCAAAGACACAGGATTGGACCAAAAGGCAAAGACACAGCTGGCATCAAATGGAGGAAGAGATAGCTAGGCACCAATGGAAGAATTTATTCAACACCTAAAAATCAACCGGGCACCAGAGCACAGATGGCCATACAACAGGAAAACTTAATCATCTTAACCTAGAAGAAGCAAAAGGAAGCAGTTTAAATGTAGCTTTATGAGGCTAATGGAGAAATTAATAAGGAAATAAAAAATTCCCTTAAAGAAATGGAGAAAAATGCAAACAAAATATTGGAATATGTCAATACATTTCTAAAATAAACTCAAGAAAACGAATTAACGATGAAAGAGGAAAGCAAACAGTTTAAACAACTTAAAACTTGAAGACTAAATTAGAGGCAATAAAGAAAACACAAACTGAAGGAATTCTGAAAATGAAAAATCTGAGTGAGGTGGGATTCCTCTCAGTTTTTTGTGAATGCCATTGGCTAAAAAGAAACTGCTATGAGCTTATAGCAGAGCAGGGAAGAACAGAGCTAGACAGGAAACACTAAACTGAATGCTTGGAGGAAGAAGACAGAGTCAGAGAGAAGCCATGTGGCCCTACCAAAGACAGACACTAGAACTTTATGCAGTAAGCCACAGCCACATGGCGATACACAGATTCCTAGAAATGGTTTAATTAAGATGTAAGAGTTAGCCAATAAGAATCTAGAGCTAATGTGTCAAGCAATCATTTAATTAATATAGTTTCTGTGTGATTATTTCAGAATTGAGCAGCCAGGAACAAACAAACAAACACCCTCCTTACAACATCTGGGTGGTGAAAAAGTTGGCTTTAAGGTTGTTTTCTTGTGAGAATTCTACAGCTATGTGAGGATTGGGGATTGCTATAATAGGATTAGTGGACCCTGTAATGCCATATTGCCATGACTGTTGTTTATTGTTTCATATACTGGCATCTAGACAACTGGGTTTGGGATAGTAGGCTTCAGTTAGAATAATGGGTTTGAGATATGGAAATGAGGGTAGGGGCTGCTGTTGGGTAAGCTGGTCAGGTTTTAGAAAGCATGGGGAAACATTGGATGTCTGTGGATGTGTCTTATCTGGGGCTTTGATGCTGGTCTGGCCTCTTGTAAGGCAATGAACTTTTACCAGAATTCTAGCCATGCTTTCAGCAAATCAGCAAGAGAGCATAGAATGAAATTATTTATCAAGCAGTGTTTAATGTATGTCTTGTGATATATTTAATTTTAAATAATATAATTCCCCTTTAGTTCTGTATGCCACTGGGTTCAATGTCCCTTTTGTGAATGGGAAATTATAGAACAAGAACTTTTAAATCAGAGTTGGAAATGAGAAGGAATTATTGAGGAGGGAATAGAGGTAGAGATAAATAATGCTAAAGATCTTTTGAGAAAGTTACATGGAAACACTCTGTTGAAGAAGTCGCATGAAACAAACACACAATATATACCTATACACCAAGAGTTAAAATAAGCTCACCAGGTTATGGCTTATAATGTCCCCATTACATTCCAAGCTAACACATAAAAAGTTTAATACTATGAATATGTAGACACTTTTGGGTGTTGCTGGCCAGTAAGGTTTCAAAAACTCTAAACATTATAGGCTATTAGCAATTCTAATGATTCGCATTCAGAACATGATGGTTAGACCTTATTGCTGAAGAAAACATATAATTAAATCATGGAGCATAGGAGAAATTAAGGTGGTACTGACTTAGGAGCTTCATCCCTATTATCTACCTTTCACAATCCTAGAACGTGATATTAATGATATCAGAAGAGAGACGTATGCATCAGTATCATCTAGATGTTACACTTGAAAACTACCATCAGACTGTACTGGCAAGACGTGCCCACATATGAAATCATTGCATATATCTCATAAGGGTAATATGCCACTTTCTGAATAAATTTAAGGTTTATTTCACAAGATAATAACCCATACATGGCACCATTGTTGGGGTCATGAATCTGTTATTGGACAGGACATAGTACTTGAGTAGTGTTTGGGTCCATGCTTCACCCCAGCCTGTGGTGTCCATGCTAGAATATTTGGGTAGAATTTTCCATCACAGGCCCTTCCCCTGGAAGTTGTCAGAGTCCAGACTCCACATCTCAGAAAGACCACCAAACAGTGACACCTCCTCAGAGAGGGTCGAGACAACTCCCACAGGCTATTTTAACCACCCCTCCTGAGAACAAACACGTGGTCTTCCCAGTCTTCCTTTTCCCTCTGGTAGTCTTTCCTGTTCTCCTTCACCCTTTCCATGGGTTTTCAGTCTTCCTTTCCAGCTCCTTTCTGGGGACTGAAAGGTCACCCAGGAGCCCTAACATCCATTAAACATGGGATTTTTCTAATTCAGTTTCATTTGGTCTGATTTAGATTATTATGTTAGCAGGGAGATTTATCAGGCCGAAAAATCTTTACAGGGAGAACCTATTATTATGATTATTTGGCGACATGGACATAAGGTTATACAGCTTCCCAATGACTGCTTCTATTTTCACTCTTAATGTCTTGTCCTTATAACCATATATTAATGTGCTATCAGTTATCATCAGCTAATCTTATTTCTTCAGTAGACGACAGTTAACACAGACACCTACAATTTGTAAATGTACATAAGTTCAGAATGATCAGCCTTAAGTGGTATGCCTTTATCAGAGGCCCCCTTACCAGGCTCAAAAATTATCATGGACAAGGGAACAGGAAGATTGTGAGAGACAGAGGCATATCATGTTTACAAGGAATGTGCCTATTCCTGTTACATCAGATCCTTTCCAGATATGAACTCAGAGTAGTTGTGATATCATGCACAAGAAATACATGAGTTCAAGTCAGACAAAATTTCAGCACCAAAAGAGAGATAGCCAATAAGTCCCAAACCTATCTGATAGCTATGGGAAGGAGATCATTATTCTTTAGAAATTTGTTACTGGTATATTGACCATACCCTAGTGGAAGACTGCCTATCCAAGAAGAGATGGGCAGAACAAATTGAAATGATGGGGTTAAAGTGGGTGGGAAAGAATGGAATGGTGAATCTAGAAGATACTAAATTTGGTCAAAAAACATGATGTAAAAATAATCAAAGGAGCAGTGAAAAGATAGAAATGAAATAATATGAAACAATATCTAAGCATACTAGGTGAATAACAGTAAATCTCAGGAAAGTGTTCAAGATGTCACCATCTGCAAAGACAGACAATGCATGTAAAGGTTCTTTTAAACATAATGAGTGGCTCAGAAAATTTTCAAACATAAAGATTAGTGATGATATCAATTATCTTAGAAATTTTTAAATGCTTAATAAGATGTGGAACTCATGTTAATAATTGTTGAAAACATGGTTTTTTTCTAAACATTTACATAAAATGTCCACTACAAAATTATAATAAAAGCTTCAGAATATGAATAAAATATACATGTTGTATGTGTGTTGTGTATTTACATTTTATTTTATGCTAAAAGGATGCATACAAAATATGAAACCATTATCATATTTTATGGAATAAATAGATAATAATACTTCATATAATTATATAACAGATCAAATTTTGTATGTAGTCATTGACATAGATAAGAGTACCACAAATTATGTGATTTGTGGAAAAAGTATTTCCAACGAACAATTTGAAAAAAAAAGTTAAGAATAATTTCTAAGTAGTAAATAAAAAAGTTATAAAGAACTCTCATTTAATTCAGAAACTAACAAATAGGTTAAGGAATGTGAAGGTACACACAGAACTTAACTTTCAATAGCTCATCATGAGTAGCTTATACCTTATGCTGATGTTCAATTGTAAATACTTACTTAAGGAAGATACCACAAAGTATAGAAAAAGTCTCCAGAAAGTAAGAGTTAAAATTCATTCATGGGCATGGCTTCATGAACCACTGTGAATTAACATTTAACATTTTCTTAGAATGGAAGTAAGAAAAAAATTACAACAGCAATAGCAACCCATAAGTCAGAGACAAACACTCTCCATATGCTGTAATATTTAACTGTGTCTTTAGTGATCTGTTCACCAGCAAATTCCCTCAAGCACATTTCAAGGTGCAATCGCACTACATCTGTGGCTAATCATTAAATACTTCACTAAGTTGGATGACTAGAAGCCCCTAGAGACATATTTAGAAATACAATAATTTGCAAAAACTGGTGAGTCATGATTATTTTACTTGGAAACACTGGTAGAAAATAAAATAAAAAATCTATGAATTGAATATGTGATGTTTAAAAGAATGGCATCATCACAATGTTCTCAAATGAAAAGATATTGCTTTGAAGTATTTAACAATTTTCATTTTTAAAAATTATCTATTTATTTATGTATTGGCACATTTATTTATTAATTTATTTAATAACCCTTTCTCTCCTCCCAGTTCCTCTCCCCTGATCCTCTGTTGAAAATACCCAATCCGTTCCTCCTCTGTTTCTGTTTCAGAAAGGGCCGGACTCCCATAGGTATCAACAAAATACAGCATTTTAAACTGTAGTAAGGCTAAGCACCTCTGCATGTATTAAGGTTGGACAGGCAATATCTGGTACTTAGCATTTTCAGTGGAAGATGATTCATAAATACTTATTACAATATGGTAACATCTATCGACTAAATTATATTTCTGATTATTTTACTCTTTTAAATAAAGTATATTTTAAAAGAACTGATTGGTTAACTAAGAAGATATGGAAACAAGTATTACTTCCAGCATTTATAAACATGTATTTGCAAATATAACGGATTAGATTTAAATCATCTAAGGATTACCATTTTCTTTAAAATTAAGGTAATATGTCATATTTTTGAGGTATTGTTGGAAAATTAGCATACAAAATGAGCTATTGGGTTCAGGTTTCCAAAACTTATAGGAAAGCCTCAATTAGATAACATGTGCTTGTTGTCAGTGCATTGGTGAGAAGAAGACAGGAGAGCCAATGATGTTTATTGGTTTCACTATTCAAACTGATTAGCTCCAGATTCAGTAAGAAACACAGTTTCAAAAAAATAAGTCAGAAAGTGTCTTAGTAATTATCCTTTTGCTGTGAAGAGATACCATGACCAAGAAATGTATAAAGGAAAGCATTGAATTTAATATTGGAGCCTATGTGGGCCATTCTTATAAAAACTACCACAGAGAGTGATGAAGATGACACGCTCTGCTAACTTCAGGCCTAAACACGTCTACACAATTATGCATGGGTAACTGAACATATATAAGCAAACAGACACATAAAGATCTATCATATGATTGACATAAAGAATACATGGGATAATTTATTATTCTAGAATACTGTGAGTGGGTATTATGGGGAATGTTACAACAATGTAGAAGTAAAATACCCTTCCAGCCCTTGATAATCTCCTGCAGTATCTTCTCTAATAATTTGTTTAAAAGACTAGAACAAGGTAAAGAAAACCTAAGAAATCCTGACTATAAACTATTTAAAATCATGAATAACCTGATGTTACCTGAGAAATTTTAGACAAAGTTAAGCATGGAGTGCTGATTTGTCCAATGTTGCTGCATATTGACTCTGAATCTCCAGTTGCTTTGTATGCAGTAGGGTGTCTTAGAGAATTCTAGAAAGCAAAATAAATGATTTTTACACACTCACTAGTGTGCAAACATTCTCAGCAGCATTTCTCTTTGTTTTATTTATTTTTAACAATTCTCAGTAAAGATAGATACAATCTCAAGTGTTTCAATATTCATTTAACTTAAATGTTTTCTACATATTTATTGGATAATTATATTGAGAAACATATTCCATTTATTTCCCAATTTATTTATTGTGCAGTAACAGGTGTGAATTTTCAGCGTTTCCAATATTTTACATCTGAATCCCTTAAAACAGTGTAAGCAAGTTTTCCTCTCCCATTTTCTAAGACCTTACTCTGAAATACCCTGCTTTTGAAATGCAAAGGCTATTCATTCTAACTCAATCACGTTTTTAATTCTACTATTATATCCTGAGAAAATTTAGTGTCTTTTCATAAAAAACTTAGTTCATTTATATCCAGAAGTATTTTTTTTGATGTTTTCCTCTAGAAGTCTTGAAGCTACAGAACTTATATTAGGTATTTAATAAGCATTGAATTTTTATGCACGGTGGGAGACATGGATCTATCTAGTCTGTCTTTGGTGTAGATGTTTACAGTTTTCCCTTTACCTTTTGTTTGTCTTTTTAATCAAGGTAAGGCTTTGGAAGCTTTGTCAAAACTCAGATGCCCATGACTGCATGGGTTAATTTCTGGACCTTCAATTCTAGTCTATTGATTAGCATGTCATTCAACAAACTCTTTATGTTTATTACTATTGTCTTTTGTGAAGAAAGAATGGATCAAGCTGGGTGATGGTGGCACATACTTTTAATTCCAACACTCACGAGCCAGAGGCAAGCAGATTTCTATGAGTTGAAGGTCAGCTTGGTCTACATGAGCTAGCTCAGGACAGGTTCCAAAGTAATACAGAGAAACCCTGTCTCAAAAAAATGAGAAAAAAAAGAAAAAGAAAATAAAAAGATGAAAGAAATCTGTTTCATGGTTTCTGATTTCTTTTTCTGAGCATTTATTATCACTTTAAGGGAAAGCTACTGGTTTTTTTTTTTTTAAGTTGATCTATGCCCCTCTGTTTTGCAGAAAGTGCCAACCAAATCTAAGAGTTCCCTTTAGAATTATGAAGGTGGTATAGATATAAGCTTTCTTTGTTGTTGTTTTACTTGAAACTAACAATAACATTGCTTTAAGAAGGCATTAATTAGAATCATATATAAGAAATACAAAAGAGACTGCAGTGAGCTGAGCTGTTTATGTGTTAAAGTCATGATAGTCCACAATTCATCTATAATACTCAGGAAAATTCAACACAACTACAGAACTTCTATACAAATCCCTGCAGAGATATCCCTTCCATTTTAATTTAAGTTATTCATATAACTAAGTGTCATAACAATAGGAAATTAGTAAAGTGAAATTTAAATTACTAGACAGGTCCTGTAGAGTGCTTTTTAGATTGTCAAGAAAAATGATATATTGATGAACTATTTAGATGTTTTGCATTTATGTTTCTTAAATTATTAAATTATCATATAGCAAACCACTCAGCAACTTATTTCTTTGGGATCTGATAAACATCGCATTAACCTACAACAGATTTAAAAATAGTCATTTGAGGAACTGATGTCTTTAAGATGAGAACAAGGAAAAGCAACTTCCTATATGAGGTAAATATGAAAATGTCAAAATACTAGTGTTATCATGGATGTTATGACATAAAACATTTAAACATTCCTGACAGCATAAAATTTCTATAGATGTTGTGCAATGCACCATGAAATTTTTAAAGAAATAAAATGCTGGCAAGTTGTGATTATGGATGACTGAAGTGCCACTTATTCATAAAACAGAGGCATAATAGTTGCAGTTTCAGGACTTGGTTGTTTTATTTACTGTGTTAGTGTATGTTTGTGTTTGTGTGTGTTTGTCAACCTGAAACAAGCTAGAGTTATCTAGAAAGATTAATCAAAACTGAGAAAATACTTCTGTCATGTTGCTTAGCTGAGCAGAAACATGAACTAGGCCAGTACTAACCCAGAGTTTCAACTTCAATCCCTGCCTTTAATTTCTTGTCTTGAGCTCATGAAGTTTTCTTCTCTCAGTTATAGACTGTATTCTGTAAGTTAAAAAAAAAAACTATTTTCGCCATAGAATGGTTTTGGTCCGTCTTTATCACAGCAACAGAAGGTTTAATTTGTTTCTGTATTAACAAATCATCTTTCAACTACTCTATAACTTACCAAAGGGAAAAAAAAAGTAAAGACCAATTAAATAACAAACCCTTTTGATTCTCAATGGTATTTTATCTGGAAGATATGAGAGTGCAATGATGACACAAAGCTTGTAGTTGTAACCAACTAATACCTGAGGGGACTTAAGGATCACGCCATGAGATGGAACTGATTGAATCTACATTGCTTGGGGTCACTAAGAACCTAGGACCAGGGAGCTAGTGAAAGACCAATTATTTCATTCGTAAAACAAACAAAATATATAGCAATAAAATGTTGACTAATGGTATTTGACATCATTCTGTATTCATAGATCAGTGTCTTACTCCACAACCATGAGAGAAGCTTCCTCATGAAGCAGATAGAAACAGAGGTAGAGACCCACAGTCAGACACTATATGTAGAGTGAGAAAACTTGAACTACTGAGCCCTAAATGGAATGTCCCAACCATGTGTCCCCTCTCAGGGTACAGGGTACCCTAGTGAAGGAGATTCAGATAGAGGAAAAAAAGAAAAGGAAATGGAGAACACCAAGAAAACAAGGGCGTTAAATCGACATGATTGGTGCACATATGAACTCATGGAGACTGAGACAGCTTGGGATCCTAGAGCTGAAACAAGAAGTAGACAGATGCATCCATCCCTAATCAAGAATTAATATTTTCTTGATAACCACTTGTAAATGAAAATTTAGTGTACTCTAAGGTAGTCTCAATGAGGAAACATCTCTAAAGGGTAAGATACATGCCTTGAAGTAGATGGTCAACAATAAATTAACTCAAGGACATCTTTGGTTGATCTCTATTCCATGTGCCTTCACTTGAGCTATTTTCTTTCTTTTTTTCCTATTATAATATGTTAGATTTGTTTATCTTATTTTATTTTTATTTCTTAGAGATTTTTTTCTTTCTAATGACAGATTGAAAGCATATGGATTTAGATGGAAGTGGAGGTTGGGATGGAATTAAGAGGAGAAGAGGGAGGGAAGCTATAATCTAGATATTATGTGAGGAAAAATATACTTTCAGTAAAATAAATAAATAAATATTTTAGGGCAAAAGAAAGAAAGAAGAAAGGAGGGAAGAACAAAAGGATGAAAGAAAGAAAAGAAAGAGAAGGAGAAAGAAAGAAAGAAAGAAAGAAAGAAAGAAAGAAAGAAAGAAAGAAAGAAAGAAAGAAAGAAAGAAAGAAAGTCTTTCACTGTAGAAATATCATGGCAACAGCTGCTAGATGAAGGCAAAAGCATCTTCTTGCCCTGCTACCTACGGCTTATTTCCTTCCATTAGACACCACCTCGAAATTCTGACAAACTCTTAAAATTGTGCCACCAGTCAAGACAAAGTATTTGAATAGAATCACTGCTACAGGATAGTTAACCACACTGTGATCCCAGAGTTTGAGTTTTTGATAATTAAATAAGGTCAACCTTGGATCAGAGGGTTGAGCCCGCAACTAGTTGACAGAAAGTAGTCCAAGAGAGTCAGAGGGAGTCTGACAGAGACGCACAGAAAGTAGTAGGGAAGGATGGAGGGACTTTGAGTCTTTTTGGAACATTC
Organism: Microtus agrestis; assembly: GCA_902806775.1. Classification (NCBI taxonomy): domain Eukaryota; kingdom Metazoa; phylum Chordata; class Mammalia; order Rodentia; family Cricetidae; genus Microtus; species Microtus agrestis. Next base: position 5,430,308 of record CADCXT010002595.1, on the reverse strand, counting down.
CGTGGAACCTTTAAGACACATCTTCAGATTATTCCACATTCCTATAATAAAAAAATTTCAAATGTCTATGAGAAACACAGTCAGGTTTATCATAGCTATGATTCTCGTGGTGCAACATTAATATTCTTTATTGGTTAGTGGTCTCATTATGTGACCTATTTCTTAAAATATTGGAGTAAGAAAAGGGAGATTTATTTTTGCATCGTGTGCTGAGGACATACAATATAACACAGTAGGAAAGTCATGGTGTCGGGCATGTTCTGAAGAGATGCAGTCTATCACCATAAGAAGCCCATGGTGGCAAGCAACTAGATGTTGATAAAAGCATGAAACTTCTAGCATTAATGCTAGTATTTAAGATAACAATGAAAGAAGAAATAAGGAGCCAGCTCTACAACCCCAAGTTCATTCCTCAGTATCTCACTTCTTCTAATAGAAACACCTTTTAAACTTTCGTGAGGATTCCAAAGCAATATCATCAGTGAAGTAAAACATGTTTAAACAAGCATGCCTGTTGAGTGCAATATTACATACAAACAATTAAAAATGTTATTTGCAAGCCTTGTCCTTTTTAATTGACAGGTAAGCATCTATTAAGAAAATAGATAAATTTACTGTAGTTTTAGATACGAAAAAATTAAACTAAAATTAAACAAGTCATATCTCTTAAAACTTTGAGTTTTCATCTCATCTTCAAAATGCAAAATATGCAGCCTCGTTTTTATACTTTAGGAAAAGCTTGATTTATACATTCTAATTTTGTTTTCATAATTACATTTTACTTCTTATGTGAGTTTTCGGAGAATCATATTTTCAAAATTAAGAATAACTCTGGATGTTAACTGTCTATGCTTTTTTGGTTTCTCACAAAATGTAGAAAGAATAAATCAAGTTTTCAAGTTTAGTTTCAGAAGGGAACAAGAAGCATCAAATGCGTGAATTTCTTTGGAGACAATTTGGGTATCTCTGTGAATCATTGAAAAATCAGGATAACAATACCTTTTGATACAGATAAGATAAAAATGAAGTTGAAATAACAATCTTCTGAAAAAATGCTTTTGTACATATAAAATATATTGATAATGTCCCTCAGTTTTGTATGTCATTATTATGGTTTAATGGAAGCTGAGTATACATTTATGTCATTAGATACAATATAGGGACAGTAAAAGAAGCTTTCTCCAGGCCACCGTAGTAGCTGAGCTAAATTCTGTTAAAATACCGGTGAACACAAGACAAAATTGCTTACATAACTAAACTTAATTGTAAATATTTACAAAAATAAAACAAGATAAAATCAGTGACATTTTGCAGCATCTTAAAAAGGCAGTTGGTGCATTGTGAAAGATCATAGATAAATTTTAACATTCGGCGACACTTACAGAGCATACTCCTTTGCCTTTTGAATGAATATATGGAGGTGTTATTTCATTTATGTTACCTCATCTTTTTAACTTAAAATGATGCTGCTTTAATAAGAATGGCATACTTTACAAACTTTGACAGCACAGATTTGAATGTCTTCAAGAATAACCAGAGACAATAAAACTGTACTCGGTTAACACAGGTATCTCCATATGTAAATTGTAATAATGAATTCAACAGAGACCTAATTATCTTTATGAAAACTATTTTATAGAAATCTCCTTGAAACAGAGAACAATTGATCATATTAAGACAGTGAGAACTGCTATTCCCTTGAATATACTGCTCTTCTTAATTGATCAGTGTTTCTACTTACAGCTTCAGATATGACATAAAGAAAAATAAACATTTTGCTGCAAGGAAATGAAGAATTTCTTCAAGTAAGCATTCAAGATCATGTTGATAATGAGGCCTGAACAAGTCTGAGTTGATAATAAAAGCAACTGTTAGGGCTACCACACATTAAATGTAGCTTAGTGGAAACTGACTTGTAATATCAGATATCACATATGATCAAGGGCCACATCACCACTCCTTAGCATTATTGAAAATTATGGAGTATGCAGAAATGTTTCAGTTTTTCCCATTTGACTTAGGAAAGGGTAATAACTGTCCAGTTATAATGCAAATGCTGTCTATTTTCCTCTGGGAAGGTTTCCAATGGGAAAGTAAAAATTTTATTAGACCTAATATTGTGACCATCAAATTAATTAAAGAGGACTTTGGAATATAATTTAAAGCAATGAAAGGATTTAGTTTTGCTTTTAGAATAATATAATAAGTAGAAATAACTGAGTGACAGAAAGGGGTGCTCCCAAAAGGGAGTGAAAACTTAAAAATCATGCAGGAACTTTTGGCAGTTAAACCAGTCAAGTACAAAACTCTGACTATGCATCAATGGGCAACTATAACTAGGGAAAGAAATGCTTGTTGTGTTGAATGTCAGTCTGTCCATGCAGTTGAAAATCTTGCAAGATTATTGTCCTGTGTGGTTTTGATATGACTATCCAATATTTTATTTAAGATTATATTGTGTATCTTCATTTGTGTGATGCATGAGTAGGATAGTAGGCTATTGTGTAGGCAGGAAACAAAGAGGGAAAAATAAAACAACTCTAGTCTGTGTACACAAAAATATAGACTCAGGAAGCTGCGACACAAAACTGAAAAGATATTGAGATAGAATATTCTCACAGCAGGTGCAGCAGAGACTGACCAAAGTAGATGCAGTAGGTACAACCATGGCAAGCACAGCAGACGAGAACATTTGTATTTATATAGTCATAAGTAATTAAGATCTAAGATCAATAAGAAGATCCGTGTCCTAACACACCTGTGACTCAGAGTTTGGCTTGTGATTCAAGCAAAGGTTACAAGTTGAAAGATGTCAAAGTATGGTGTAATCTGTCCCAAGACTTCCATGTATTACGAAGTTTCAAAATCCTCATGTGGAATTTCAAAGTGTTATTCTTAAACAATTTAGAACATATTCTTTGAATATCTACTATTATGAACATTCTATCAACTAGACTTAAAGAACTTAATGTTCTTGATTTTAAGTTAGCACTCACATATTTAAACGGCTCTTTAACTGAACTGTATTTCTGTTGTCAGTCCTTAAAACAGTAAAAAGATGCTGGGGCTGTGGGATGTTACTTATAAGCTAAGTAAATATTTCCATATGCATGCAGAATGGTTTTACTATTCTGTTATAATTTCACTTTGACCACCACACACTGCCTATCATTTAAGTATCTTTTATTCAGAGAGTTGGAAACCAAAGCATCATGTGACTGAGAATGTACTATTACTGTTTTTCCCCAGTCTTGCTTTTCAAGCTGAGTTACTAATCTTGTAGAGCAGCTCTCTGTTTACAGATACTTCTGTTTTGATTTATACCTAAATCAGGCCCTATACTATTTTTCTGAAATAATTATAACAATTCTTTCCCTGTGATAATTATAACACAGACTAAGACTCATCATACCTTACACAGTTTTGGGCGGTATTCCAGTAAATATAGTAAGTGAATACATTTCATGGCTATTTAACATTCACACAGCCTATTTTTTTTCTAATAGATGAACTCAAGATCTAAGTTATACTTTACTTAAGATTTTATTTTATTTAATATTTTTTAAATAACAGTAGATAAATTTAACTAAATTTTTACTTATTATACTTGATATATAATATAATGAAAGAGACAAATTATGATGAACACATAATAGCAGAAAAATGGTAATGACTGTATAAATGTTATCTTAGTAAGGTTAAATCCTCAATAACTTTAAAGTTTAAAATTTAGGCATGATACAGAAAATTAAAAATCTCCCAGTAGGAATCTAAAATGTCATTTTAATTAATTTTACAAAATGAAATCTGAAAACAAAACCAGCTGGTCATATTGGCTTCTTAAATATGAGCACAAACCATAAACTTTGAAACTAGAGAAGCAAACCAGACAGAAATGTGCTCTACCAGGAATATATTGGTGATGTAAAACTATTAAATTTATTTGAAAGGGCAACAGATAAACTTTAACAAATGAGCTCAAAAGCTACCTCACCAAATAGGCCGAGAAGGCACCACACTGCACAAAGGCGAAAATAATCTCATAAACGGGATTTCAGTTTGTGAGTGATACAGCGTACAGCATGTTTGATTGATTTGAATGTTAACATCAGTAAAAAAAAAGAGAGAGAAACTGAGTAAACTTTTGCTTTATTGCTGTGATTTTATATTATAAAATACAAAATATGAAATACTGTTTTGTATTTGTTATAAAGAAATTTTAAAAATTCAGTTTGGTATGGCAGGATTAATGATAAGAGAAAAGGTGTAGACTGTGGATAAATTCACCTCTGAGTGTTTATTTCTCTTTTTCTTTCTTTTTTTTTCTATTGTTTTCAACTACGGTCTAAAGGGAAGCAGCTATCCAATAATTGAGTACCTAAAAGGTAATGAAGTTCAACACATAAGTAGGGTCTGGTAATGTCTTTTATCTAATAAAATGTAAAATAATACATCATGATGTAAATTTTTGAGAAGGGAATGAGGATTCAATTTTTTTAAAAAAGCACAATAAAACACATTTACTAATAAAATGCACATGTATGTGTATAAATATGCGAATATATCATTTGATGAAGTTGATATGATTCATGAAATATTTCCCTTCCAGCTGCCTAGCCCCATTTCCATTAACCAAACAACTAGTGCTGGGTCCAACAGGAGAAGGAACGCCCGGTGTCTGAAATTTTAGAACACTAATATAAAATAATTTTCCTTTGTTATCTCATATTTTGTGATGTGTTCTACACCGAGAAGAACTGAGCAAACTGTTTGAGGGACATGGACACTAGATTGGTAAGACTATTGAGCGAAGGATCCAGAAAATGGGCACAGGTTATTAGATATCATCAGCTTGAATGAAATAGACAATTTTGATTAATTCTATACTAGAAAACATCAGGGAAATAAAATAGAAATTGAGGAAGAAAGGGGCCTTTTCCCTAATACCCATTCCTGTCTCTTATCATACCCAGCAGGAATAAATTTAGCAATTTAAGATGATAAAGACAAATTGATGGTAGGATAGTGATGATAATAACAGAAGTCATAATTAAGTATCATCAGTACATTTCAAATGGAACAATAAGTGCCTGGATGTGTCATAGAATTCACATGTGTCTTGTTTGTTTGTTTATTTTTCCACAGATATGCCCAGATCTCTTATATTAGTGTGGAATTGGATTAAATAGTATAGAGTGTTTGAATGCCATATTCAATATGGCTAATTAAAATTATGTTTGTTTTTAAGAGCTGTTTGTTTTCCATTTCCCAAAGCTATGTCAATTAAAATGATTTATTGATAAAGAAAACATGAGTATTTGTTATTAATTATATTCTAAACAATAGCATTTATCAGTAGTTTATTTAGTGTTAGTATCAGCCTAATATGAAAAAATGCTAGATGAGGTTAATTGTCATATTTTCATTTCAATTGTTTTCTGCCTCTGTAATAGCGAATCATAGGTCACATGATATTTGGTTTTCTTCTCTACAGATTAACATTTCTCTCATGTGAATTTACAAAAGAATTAAAATAGCACTAAAGTAATAAAAGTTCTTTAAATACCTCTTTATAAAATTCATTTTAATATAATAAGAATAGAAAAACAGAAGTTGGTCTTTCACAATCATCTACGATTACTCATATTAGAATCTCTGTGATATTAATAAAATTTGGAATGAAGACTATCACAAACTAAAGTCTGTGAATGTCCAAGTGAGCAAGGTGTTATATAGAAGTGCTGTGTGGAGGAGATGGAATGAGGAATTATGTAATATATTTGAAAGCTTAAAAATTGTAAAATAAATTGGATGATAAAATCAAAGAAAATATAGCACACATAAGACTTTATATTGTATTTGTGAAATCTACAATATATGTTCCTAAGGAAAAAATATCAGGGCTACAGTAACTAGCAGATGATTCTCCAGCAGAAATAATTATTTAATACAGCGTTGTCAATGGAGTGAGGAAAAGTATAAAAAACCACACATAGAAAAAGAAGTAAACCTTGAACAAAGTAAATTTTGTATTTCAATGTCTGAAACCGACATGGAAACCACAGAGTAACAAAGTATTTGCTAATTAAACAATGTATTTAAACACTCAACCGCATTCAACATTCTAAATCTATGATAAGGCAGCAGACTTCACTAAACAATTATAATTCATATAAATATTTTATATACTTTTGTGTTTTGAGAATATGGTATAATGACATCATTTTTCCTTATCTTTTTAACCTTCCAAACCCTCCCATATAAACCAGTCAATATCTTTTAAATTCACAGTCTCCTTTTCTTCAATTATTTTTACAGTGTGAGTGTGTGCCTATGTATTCCTAAACACATAAATTAACCTACTAAGTCGGTATAATGTGACCTTTGTGATCTTGTTTTCATGATTGACCAGTTGGCATTATGTGTCCAACTGCTGTGTTCTTCCCTGGGGAAAACAATTTCTCCTGCTCTCAGCATTCTTTAGTTTTCTTTGTTTAGGTTTCAGGAATTTAGAGCAGTTGAACTCCCATGTTAATAGGTCTATTTGTATAGCTGCTGTTTAGTCCATGTTTAGGTTGTGGTTTTGATGAGACTTTATGGGTGTAATTTCTGACATTCCTAGGAGACACAGTCTCATAGCAAACTCCCTGTTCCTATGGCTTTTACAATCTTTCTGTTTCCACTTATGAATCTATTCAATGTGGAGCTTGCATAATGCCTTCTGGTACCATAAAATATAATCCTCAGGAAAAGAGGCTTTCTGGTGAGTTATGGCTCAGGAGTTTCTAGGCCCTGTATTTAGTGTGCATGGTGTCGTGAACAATAGGGACTTCCCTTTCAAATATGTGGGACAACCAAAGGCATGAGTAATGACATATAATGTTGTGGGAATCTTCTGTACAAATTTGCTGTTATTGTATCAACCTCTGTTTTTTCTGTATTTATATTGATCTCTTTCCCTAGGTAGACCACCCCTGATTTTCTGATTCCCCATATCAGATTATTTGTATCCTGATATCTCCCAGTATGTTGTACCATCCCAACATTGGTCCCTCTGTTTTTTTTTTCCTGATATGTGCAGTTACTCAAGGTGATGTATTCATTCCTCTCTAAAGATTTGTAGCTAGGAACCCCAGACAACACAGAATAGACAATATTTGTCTTTCTGGGTCTGGGTTACTTAATTGTATATGATCTTTTCTAGGTGCATCAATTTGCCTTCAATGTTCTTTATTTCAATTTTATTTAGAACAGAATAGTAAATATTCCATAGAGTATGTGCATCACATTTTTATTAGCCATTAATCAGTTAGTGGACATTATGGCTGTTTCAGTTTCCTAGATATTAACAATAGAGCAGCCATGAACATGGTTAATGAATCATTTGTGGAGCAGGATTTCATTAAAGCATCTTCCAAGGAGCAATCTGAATCATATGTTAAGTTTACATTTAGTTTCTGAGGATTCTCCACATTCATTTCCACAAAACCTAGACCAGTTTGTAATCCCACATACAGTGGATGGATGTTCCCTTTCCCCTACATTCCTTCAGATATTTATGGTTTATTTTTTAATGATATTTGTTATAAGGGAGATAAAATAAAAATTGTTATAATGATATTTAATAATTCATAAAGACTCTGAAAATTGTTTTGAGATTATTTAGACTTTTATTTCTACTTTTGAGGACCTTTTGACCTTGTCCCAAGTCAATCTTTTAATTGTTTTTTTTTTTATTCTTCGTTTTAGAGTTCTTAATAGATTCTGGATATTAGTCCTCTCGCAGATATATAACTGGGAAGAATTCTCTTCTTTGTGTGATTCCTTTCCCTAATGGATTATTTCTTTAGTTGTGGAGAAACTCCATAGCTTGATGAATGCCACTAGTAATTGGTAGCCTTAATTCTTGGGCAAATGGAGTCCTGGTCAGAAAGTCCTTTCCTAACCAATGCCATGTATGATGCTGCCTGTTTTCTTCTCTCAATTTCAGAATTATAGTCTCATAGTTGTGTTTTTGATTCATTTGGAGTTAGCTTTTGTGCAGGGTGACAGATATGAGTCTAATTTCATATACCTTCATGGGGATATCCAGTTTTCCCAACATCAATGGTTCAAATATTTTCTTCAGGTTATGTTTTTTTTGGCATCTTTATCAGATATTTAATAACTGAAATTACATGTACTCATATTTGGGTCTTAATTTTGTTCCACTCATTTACATGCTAGTTTTTGTGCTCATAACATTATTTCTATTTCTTACATAGGTGTTATTTCTTGAGCTTTGTAATGGTTATCCTTAAAGCACTATTCATTCTTTAGATTATTTCCATATACATTTTAGGATGGTACTTTTTCTATTTCTGTAAAGGTTGTAATGGACATTTTGTTTGGTATTGGATTATACATTTGTAAAATGGTCGTTTTGACAATTTTCTATCAAACCATGAACATGTGATGACTTTCTATTTTCTACTGTCTATCTTTATCTCTTTATTTATTGATTTAATAATTTTATTATGAAAGCCCTTTACCTTCTATGTATATTCATTGTTATCTTATTTTATTGAGAGTATTATAAATGGGAGTGTGCATATGTCTATTTAATACAAAATTTCTTTTACCTGTTAGGACATTGTCTGATACTAAATAAAAATTAAATTAGTTATATACATATATATTATATATTAACCAATGTCAAGAGCATTTCTCAATAGCCAAATGATTAAATTATGTCAGCAAGTAGCTAACTACATGTGTACACGAATTAAAAAATCTATTCCAGATTACAAGATTAACAAGCAAAATATATAACTTTAAAGCAAGTCAAAAGAACAGAGTAACCTTGAATCGAAAGATACATATAACGTTTCAGAAACAAGTAATACATCATGATTTAAATGCTCCTGCCTTTTTGCTGTCCTCAACAATACCTGTTGTTTATGTGACAATGAGGCCAGCTGTCATTAATCTCAGATATAGGACATAGATTTGGAGCTGAGCTTTGATATTTATAATTCAAATCCTTTCACATAATTAGTCTTGCTCCTAACTTAAAGACTGCTGTACTTACCATTACTCTTTTAAATAAAAATGATCACATTTAGCATCTCTTTTTCTTTTTTTATTGAAAAAAAAAGAAATTTCTGCCTCCTCCCTGCCTCCCATTTCCCTCCCCCTCCTCCCACCACTCCTCCCCCTCCCTCTCCAGTCTGAAGAGCAGTCAGGGTTCCCTGCCCTGTGGAAAGTCCAAAGTCCTCCCCCCTCAATCCTGGTCTAGGAATGTGAACATGCAAACTGGCTAGGCTCCCACAAAGCCAGAACATGAAGTAGGATCAAAACCCAGTGCCATTGTCCTTGGCTTCTCAGCAGCCCTCATTGTCCGCCAAATACAGAGAGTCCGGTTTTATCCCATGCTTTTTCAGTCACAGTCCAGCTGGCCTTGGTGAGCTCCCAATCGATCAGCCCCACTGTCTCCGTGGGTGGGTGCACACCTTGTGGTCCTGACTTCTATGCTCATATTCTCCCTTCTTCTGCTCCTCATTGGAACATTGGGAGCTCAGTTCGGTGCTCCAGTGTGGGTCTCTGTCTCTATCTCCATCCATCGCCAGATGAAGGTTCTATGGTGATATGCAAGATATTCATCAGTACGACTATAGAATAGGGTCATTTCTAGTGCCCTATCCTCAGCTGCCCCAGGAACTAACTGGGGACATCGCCTTGGGTACCTGGGAGCCCCTCTAGGTCAAAGTCTCTTGCCAACCCTAAGATGGCTCCCTTAATTAAGATATGTGCTTCCCCGCTCCCCTAACAAACATTCCTTTATCCCAATCATTCCGTTTCCACAAGTTCCCCCCAACCTCCCCTTCTCAGGTTTCTCTCCCCTTCTCCCCTTACCCCCCTCCCACCACACCCCCAAGATCCCAATTTTTTGACTGGCAATCTTGTCTACTTCCCATAACCATGAGGATAGCTATATGTTTTTCTTTGGGTTCACCTTCAAATTTAGCTTCTTTATTATATCAAATTATAGACTCACTGACCTTTATTTATTTCTAGAAACCAATTATGAGTGAGTACATCCCATGTTCATCTTTTTGGGTCTGGGTTACCTTACTCAGGATAGTGTTTTCTATTTCCATCCATTTGCATGCAAAATTCGGGAAGTCATTGTTTTTTAGCGCTGAGTAGTACTCTAATGTGTATATATCCCACACTTTGTTCATCCATTCTTCCATTGAAGGGCATTTAGGTTGTTTCCAGGTTCTGGCTATTACAAATAATGCTGCTATGAACATGGTTGAACAAATGACCTTGTCATATGATCGGGCATCTTGTGGGTATATTCCCAACAGGGGTATTGCTGGGTCCATGGGTAGGTTGATCCCAAATTTCCTGAGAAACCGCCACACTGCTTTCCAAAGTGGTTGCACAAGTTTGCATTCCCACCAGCAATGGATGAGTGTACCCCTTTCTCCACAGCCTCTCCAGCAAAGGTATCATTGGTGTTTTTGATTTTAGCCATTCTGACAGGTGTAAGATGATATCTCAATGTTGTTTTGATTTGCATTTCCCTGATCGCTAAGGAGGCTGAGCATGACCTTAAGTGTCTTTTGGCCATTTGAACTTCTTCTGTTGAGAATTCTCTCTTCAGATCAGTGCCCCATTTTTTAATTTGGTTAATTAGCATTTTAAAGTCTAGTTTCTTCAGTTCTTTATATATTTTGGAGATCAGACCTTTGTCTATTGCGGGGTTGGTGAAGATCTTCTCCCAGTCAGTTGGTTGCCTTTTTGTCTTAGTGACAGTCTCCTTTGCTTTACAGAAACTTCTCAGTTTCAGTAGGTCCCATTTATTCAATGTTTCCCTTAATGTCTGTGCTGCTGGGGTTATACCAAGGAAGCGATCGCCTGTGCCCATAGGTTGTAGGGTACTTCCCACTTTCTCTTCTATCAGGTTCAGTGTGTTCAGATTGATATTGAGGTCTTTGATCCATTTGGACTTGAGTTTTGTGCATGGTGATAGATATGGGTCTATTTTCATTCTTCTACAGGTTGACATCCAGTTGTGCCAGCACCATTTGTTAAAGATGCTTTCTTTCTTCCATTGTATACTTTTAGCACCTTTATCAAAAATGAGGTGTTCATAGGTTTCTGGTTAAAATCCAAGTCTTCTACTCTGTTCCATTGATCAACTTCTCTGTTTTTATGCCAATACCACACTGTTTTCATTACTGTAGCTCTGTAATAGAGTTTGAAGTCAAGGATGGTAATGCCTCCAGAAGTTCCTTTATTGTATAAGATTGTTTTGGCTATCCTGGGTTTTTTGTTTTTCCATATAAAGTTGATTATTTTCCTCTCAAGATCAGTGAAGATTTTTTTTGAGAAGTCAGCAAGAGAAATTCTCTTTTATGTTTTATTTTTTTTATTTTTATTTTTATTTATTTATTTTTTTCCATTAACAGCTTTAATTGGGTGTGGGGCAATATAACTATTCTTAGCACAATTATGGGTGTGGGGTTCCCTGCAAACTCCCCAGGGTGATGGGTCCTATAATGATTTTTAGGGGGAAATGGCTCCCAACAGATCCCCCTTTCTCTTAGAGCACACCATACAGAGGTTGTAGAAACCGGCTCAACATTGCATGGTACAGGTATGAGGGTGCTCTCCACATGGCCTAAGACAGGGTGCCCTGTGATCTGTTTACTTTAATCCTGCTAGATGCCTTTTGTTTGAGGAGCTCCAAGGACAGGCGACTTATGGCAGGATAATCCCCCAACCTAATACAGGGCCCTGGGAACCCTAGGACGGGTAAGGGGGAAAGTAAAAAGGCCTGGTCCCCACTCGACCTAAGAATCATCAGGCAACCGTCTGTTCCCAGTGAAGAATTTTGATGGGATCTTGATGGGAATTGCATTGAATCTATAAATTGCCTTTGGTAGGATTGCCATTTTTACTATGTTGATCCTCCCAATCCCAGAGCAAGAGAGATCGTTTCATTTTCTGGTATCCTCTTCAATTTCTTTCTTCAATGCCTTAAAGTTCTTGTCAAATAGATCTTTCACTTCTTTGGTTAGAGTTACCCCAAGATATTTTATGCTGTTTGTGGCTATCGTGAAAGATGATGCTTCTCTGATTTCCCTCTCTGCTTCCATATCCTTTGTGTATAGGAGGGCGACTGATTTTTTGGAGTTGCTCTTGTATCCGGCCACATTACTAAAGGTGTTTATCAGCTGTAGGAGTTCTTTGGTGGGGTTTTTGGGGTCGTTTATGTACACTATCATATCATCTGCAAATAACAAAAGCTTAACTTCTTCCTTTCCAATTCGAATCCCTTTGATCCCCTTATGTTGTGTTATTGCTATTGCTAAAACTTCAAGCACTATATTGAAGAAGTATGGAGAGAGTGGACAGCCTTGTCGTGTTCCTGATTTTAGTGGGATGGCTTTGAGTTTCTCTCCATTTAGTTTGATGTTAGCTGTCGGTTTGCTGTAAATAGCTTTTATTATATTTAGGTATGACCTTTGTATCCCTAATCTCTCCAACACTTTTATCATAAAGGGATGTTGAATTTTGTCAAAAACTTTTTCAGCATCTAATGAAATTATCATATGGTTTTTTCTTTCAGTTTATTTATATGATGGATTATATTGATAGATTTTCGTATGTTGAACCAGTGCTGCATCTCTGGGATGAAGCCTACTTGATCATAATGGATAATTTTTCTAATGTGTTCTTGGATAAGGTTTGCAAGTATTTTGTTGAGGATTTTTGCGTCGATGTTCATGAGTGAGATTGGCTTGTAATTCTCTTTCTTGGTTGAGTCTTTGTGTGGTTTTGGTATCAGAGTGACTGTAGCTTCATAAAAGGAATTTGGCAATGACTCTTCTGCTTCTATATTGTGAAATACATTAAGGAGTATAGGTATTAGGTCTTCTTGGAAGTTCTGGTAGAATTCCACATTGAAACCATCTGTTCCTGGGCTTTTCTTTGTAGGGAGGTTTTTGATAACAGCTTCTAATTGTTTGCGACTGACAGGTCTATTTAGTTTGTTCACCTGGTCCTGATTTAACTTTGGTATATGATATTTATCTAAAAATGTGTCCATTTCTTTTACATTTTCCAGTTTTGTGGCATACAGGCTTTTGTAGTAAGATCTAATGATTCTCTGAATTTCCTCTATGTCTGTGGTTATGTCCCCCTTTTCATTTCTGATCTTATTAATTTGCATATTCTCTCTCTGCCGTTTGATTAGTTTGGATAGGGGTTTATCAATCTTGTTGATTTTCTCCAGGAACCAGCTTTTTTTCATTGATTCTTTGGATTGTTTTCTGTGTTTCTATTTTGTTTATTTCCGCCCTCGGTTTGACTATTTCCAGTCTTCTACTCCTCCTAGGTGAGTCTGCTACTTTTTTTTCTAGAGCTTTCAGGTGGGCTGTTAAGTCTCCAATGTGTGCTTTCTCTGTTTTCTTTAAGTGGGCACTTAGTGCTATGAACTTTCCTCTTAGGATTGCTTTCATAGTGTTCCATAAGTTTGAGTAGGTTGTTTCTTTATTTTCATTGAATTCAAGGAAGACTTTAATTTCTTTCTTTATTTCTTCCTTCATCCAGGTGTGGTTCAGTAGTTGACTGTCCAGTTTCCATGAGTTCGTAGGCTTTCTGGGGGTAGCATTGTTGTTTAATTCTAACATTAATCCATGGTGATCTGATAAGACACAGGTGGTTACTAATATTTTTTTTTTTGTAACTGTGGAAGTTTGCTTTGTTACCGAGTATGTGGTCAATTTTCGAGAAGGTTCCTTGAGCTGCAGAGAAGAAGGTATATTCTTTCCTATTTGGGTGGAATGTTCTATAGATGTCTGTTAAGTCCATTTGATTCATTACCTCCATTAATTCTCTTATTTCTCTGTTAGGTTTCTTCTGATTGACCTGTCCTCTGGTGAAAGAGGAGTTTTGAAATCTCCTACTATTAGTGTGTGCGGTTTGATGGCAGCCTTGAGTTTTAGTGTTTCTTTTACGTACGTGGGTGCTTTTATATTAGGGGCATAGATATTCAGGATTGAGACTTCATCCTGATGAATTGTTCCTGATAGGAGTATAAAATGTCCCTCTCCATCTCTTCTGATTGATTTAAGTTTGAAGTCAACTTTGTTAGAAATTAGTATGGCCACACCTACTTGTTTCTTAGGTCCATTTGCTTGATAAACCTTTTCCCATCACTTTACTCTAAGTAGGTGCCTGTCTTTGTGGTTGAGGTGTGTTTCTTGTAAACAGCAGAATGTTGGATCCTGTTTGCGTATCCAATCTGTTAGACGCCTGGTAGTCCAATGACCCGCGGACAAAAGGGGGAATTTGGGGGGGCAGGGCAGGGACAAGTAGAACACAGGAGACTCTGCCGCACAAGCTGAAGGTGTGCGTGCTCCCTTTCAGGGGGGTCTTTGAGGCCTTCCAGGTAGGCAGGCACTCACCACTCTGGGTGAGTAGCCTTAGTGTAGGAGTGGAAAACTGTTCCTGAGCAAATGACCTTGCAGAAAACGCAGCTTGGGGGGGTCTTGTGTAAGAAAGACAGCCCTGCGGAAGGAGATGGGGGAGGGGGGGTTGTGTTCTCTTCAGGGACAATCTGCCCGTGGATAGCACACACTCACCCGTCCAGATGGAACTCCTCAGCACCTAAACAGGGCCGCCTGGTAGCCCAAAATCCGGGGACAAGAGGAAGAGCGTGGGAGGCAGCGTGGGGTCCAGGAGACCACTGGAGAACCTGGAGCACCAGCTGAAGGTGCCCGGGCTCCCTTACAGGGGACCTTGAGACCTGCCCGGTAGGCAGGCACTCCCCGCTCTGGGTGGGTAGCCTTAGTGTAGGAGCTTAAAACTAGTCTTGAGCACTGGTCCTAACAAACAGCAGGGCAGGGTTGGGGGGTGGGGTGCTCGGGTGTTGGGTCGTGCCTAAGAAAGACAGTCCTGCAGAAGGAGCAGGGGGAAGAGGGTTTGTGTTCTCTTCTGGGACACACCGCCCCTGGACAGCACCCACTCACCTGTCCAGATGGAACTCCTCAGCACCTAAACAGGGCTGCCTGGTAGCCCAATGATCTGGGGACAAGAGGAAAAACGTGAGAGGCAGTGCGGGGTCCAGGGGACCACAGGAGAATCTGGAGCACCAGCTGAAGGTACCCGGGCTCCCTTACAGGGGACCTTGAGGCCTGCCCGGTAGGCAGGCACTACCCGCTCTCTACATTTAGCATCTTCATGTACCTTCTTTACTTGTCTTCAATGTCCACCAACTTATTGCAAACTTTTTATTTTCTTCAATAGATGGACTTACATACCTGTGTGTGTGTGCATGTGTGCGTGCATGCGTGTGTGTGTGTAACAATAATAGTCAATGAAAATTGTCTATCAGTTTTAAAGTTTAGGGAAGATGTGGAAAAAATTGAAAGGGGTCTTGACAGTGGCTGGATGAAAGACAGATAAGGGGAAAGTGATATAATTATATGTGAAATAAAATGAATAAAATAATAAGATATCAATAAATAAAAATATGAGAATCTTAAAGTGGGAGCAATATACATAATCATTCCATATTTTCTTTGTTGACAATTTTTTGTAAATACTCTTCTTGGCAAAGACAAAATCATATGATTAAAAAAAAAGAATCTATCCTCTTCCTTTCATCTAACTTCAGAATTCTTTTCCTGTGCCATTTCTTGAACATCTGATCACCATCTGGGTCTGGATATGTTGAAAACATGTTGTCCTTTTTACCCCCAAGATGAGACTATGAGTGTGTCTGATGCTCTCTATATGGATTCTATGCTAATCACATTCCTTAAATAGTAGGCCATTTTAGCAAAATTGAAAACATTTGCAGATCAGGAAACTTGAAAAAGCAGTGTCCCCAAAATGTAACAGCACATTGCTTCCTGGCAGAGCTGTGATATTACTGAGAAACTACTCCTGTATCTAAGTATGTTGTGCAGGTAGAAAGGTAAAGTAACTGTTGATGGGCCAGACCTTTCTATGAAAAATGTTTTTGACTGGGAGAAATGTTGTCATCAGTATTGAAACTGAAGAGCATTTTGGAAATAATCCAGGGAACATGCTATTCAGAGATCAGTAGAATAATTTTCATGTCACTATTTACTGAAAGGGGACAATGTGTGAATACTCTTATTTATTAATTAAATTTATTCATTCATTTTACATCTGGACTGCAGTTTTCTCTTCTATACTTTCTATGCATATTTGTGGGCCAACTTTGTGTATAGGTAATGATACAATAAAATTATTTTAATGGAAGTAAAACTTGTTTTGTTTAATTCTACCATGTTTTCTACATCTCCTATTTAAAATATTATTATAATTGTCTAACATACTTAAAAAATTTAAAAGCAGTGTCCACAGAAATACTAAACTTGATTTTGATTTTTTTTAATTATTATTTTTTCATTGGAAAAAAAAAATCCGCTTCCTCCCAGTCTCCCATTTCCCTCCCTCTCCTCCCACTCCTCTCCCCCTCCCCCCACTCCTCTCCCCCTCCTTCTCCAGTCCAAAGAGCAGTCAGAGTTACCTGCCCTGTGGAACGTCCAAAGTCCTCCCCTCTCCATCCAGGTCTAGGAAGGCGAGCATCCAAACTGGCTAGGCTCCCACAAAGCCAGAACATGAAATAGGATCAAAACCCAGTGCCATTGTTCTTGGCTTCTCATCAGGCCTCATTGTCCGCCATGTTCAGAGAGTCCGGTTTTATCCCTTTGCTTTTTCAGTCCCAGCCCAGCTGGCCTTGGTGAGCTCCCAATGATCAGCCCTACTGTCTCAGTGGGTGGGTGTACCCCTCGCGGTCCTGACTTCCTTGCTCATGTTCTCCCTACTTCTTCGGAGCTCATTCCGGTGCTCCAATGTGGGTCTCTGTCTCTATCTCCATCCATCGCCAGACTTTGATTTTAAAAGCAGTTAAAACACAGGCTACTGCAACCCAGTTTCACACTGAATTATCAAATAGGCTATATTGAAAACAAAGAAAATATGGGCAGATGTTTCCTGTTGGAACACCTTTGTATAATGTGTGACAGCAGTTATCATATTGGCAGAGCTGTAGTGGCTTACCAATTTTCCTCTAGTGTGTAAGCAAGCATATCTACTTGTATACTGCAAAAATGGTGTCTTAATAAGTTATAGTGTTTAAAATAAAAAGAAATAAATTGATACAAATTAGATACAATGTATGAATCTTTATATATTTTTGTTCTAAATTAATTACTTAAAAACACTCTAAATGTGAAATTATGCCATATATTTTATTTATTTATGATAACTGTCTAATAACAGTGATATTGGTTTTGCACAAAAGAATGTTTGTTTTCACATGAATACAAAGGAACTAGAGGTTGTTGATAAAGCCTTTGTTTACTAGAACATAGGGGCTGAGGCTAGAATTAATAGGCTCATTCATGGTTTTTAAGGGATATAATTAAAACAAAGAAAACGTGAGCTAATATATAAAATAGAGAATATTTAAATTGAGGAATAGTACTGAATGTTCAAAATAGACCTTTTCAAATAATAGTATGGAGCAATTATTTTGGGGCATGGGGAATAATCATTTTATCTAATACTTTTTTCCTATTTTCTTACCTTTTGTTAGCTAGAGTCCAAAGAAAATTAACCACCTTGACATTTCTGTTTGTGTTGCTTGAACTCACCTGAAAGCTCATACTAAGACAAAATTATTTTAGAATCTAGTAATCCAGGCCTTGCATATATCCTTCTGTGGTTATAAATCATACAAGGGATTCTGTGATCTATGAGGAGAGCCTTGTGGGCAATATAAGCTGAGACTTTGATTCTATTAAAAAAGATGTGATCTACACTCTGTCCAAGAGGCAAGACAAGTAGTCATACTATGGCATGGGATATTCAAATGAGCCAAGGAGATCTGGCATTATTCATAATTTGGAAGTTTTGTAACTGTTCTGCCTTTCTGTTACCAAGTACTGTTTCCACCACTTTTCAATGTCTGTATCTTATATGAGATCCAAATCCTTTCATGTGATTGTACATCTGTTTTGTGATACAAAATTCATTGGATTTTAAGTTAGATTTATAAATTGAACCCATTTTGAATATGTAATAACAATTCTGCCAGACTTACACCGTTTTACATTTGGATAAAACCAAAATAAAATACACTGACACTTCCAGTGCTTCCCCATTCCATATTTGAGCAATTCTAGGTAATGGATCAGGTAACCACTATCATGTTTACTTAATTACAACCTTGATTTTCCTACAATTTTGTGTAAATGCATTTTATTTACAAAATATTTTTTCTTACAATATATTCTAATTGTAATTCCCCATTAGCCAACACCAACCAGATTCTCCTCCACTTCCAAACCATCCAAATCCACTTTTAGAACAAGAAGTGTTTGTAATCTTCAAAAATGTTATTAGGGAAGGTTTAGCAATGCTGCCTCTCTAATGTTATATCTAATTCTCAAACAATATTGATATTGTATTCAATTTGGTTGCCTCCATCCCACTTCAGGTTTTCCATATATTTGGCTAGATATTCAAAGATAGGTTGTTTCCTTGCTATAGCTCAGTTTCTTCACACATATTTTAAATTATAAATTTTTCAAATGCTTAGATGTTTCACTGGCCACAACCCCTCTAAACCTACTGTGCTTCTTGCAGAACTCAATTTTTAAAGGAGAGACCCACCAACTGACAGAGTGCCATGAATAGAAATAGAAGTGCCATTTCTACCAAAATAATCAATGTTTATACTCGTGAAGACACATTGTTATAGATTTATTATTGATAAATGTATATGCTATAATCTATAAGATCACATACAGAGAGACACACACAGACACACACTGCTGAATAGCATTGTAAGCTAAGGTATCCCATAAATAGACTATTACTCTGTGCTTTAAAGCCTTCTACTTATGGCACTTGGAGGGAAATGCTAAAACCAGTGAACCACAAGGTCCATTAATAAGTCAATTAATGGATCTTCTTTGTCGTTATCTATTCCTTTGGTCTGAAGCCAAGTTTTGTGAAATATATAGACACAGTGATCAATATGCAAGTCCTGTAATGGTCATTCTGATCGATATTTCAAAGTTAAGGGAGAAAAGCCCCAAAGAAGAGTAGCTATTGACATTTAATAAGGCTGTATCACATCCACTTACAGAATAGAAAATTTCTATGTAATTATCTTGCTGTTAGATAACTTTGACACTAAGAAATGATCAGAAACATGCAATCAGTCTCCAATTTTATATTCTTGAGAAATCAAGGGCTGTCACAGGCTTAGTAAGGAAGGCCTTTGGTGGGTTAGTGCATGTTTTTATTCCAGTGTTGGCGAATGAAGTTGTTTGACAGGCATACAAAGTGTCTTCCTCACTAGTAAGATGTGAGATCCACTTTGAGTAAATGTTCTCAGGTGGTCTCTAAAGAGAGACAAGAAGATCAATATGTGTGTTTCCATTTTTTAAAGTCAGTCTAATGCATGTGTCCTTTAGACACTGTGATATTTCTTTTATTCTCTGGGGTATTGACCATTTTCTGCAGTCATTCATCACAACTAAGGAATCAGTACTTACGTGTGCTTTAGACCATCTCTGAGCCCATATTAAATAGCAAGCAAGAATTTTGCTCACAGCTGTGAACCTTGACTAATTTTCCTCTTACTGCGGCCTTACATGGCAGATTATTAATGCAAGTGTAAGAAGGTGACCATCTATAAAGGTTCAAGCTATCACAATTTTTTATCCTTGAGCAAGGGTCCTTTCCACTGGTTCAAGGGATCGGATAGAATGAGGAACTCTGCATTCTCAGATAACAATAAAGGTAGGTACTGAAAGATTCCAGGCTAGTGTCTCCTCTCAAAATTTTCCATGATATGTGAGCAAGACTGAGTCAGTGTCTTTGCGCACTGTTTCTAGTTCGAAATTATCTGATTTCTGTTCCTAATCCTGAAAAATCCCTGACTCCACAAGAGCTGTGAAGATGAACTCTACACTTGCTGCTCTGCCCATAGCCACTAGATGTCCCATGTTCAGTACTCAGAGGATGCTTGCACTGCAAGATTTCAGCCACTAAGTGATAACAGGAATAAGAGTCTCCTTTGTGACTGTCAAACATGTATCCCTGGCTCACGCTGTGCTTTCAAGTTTACTGGCTCCTGCCATTCACCTGTCACTGTCTCTTCAGCACTTTTACTTCCCTGAGAAATTAAGTTCCTTTAAAAAATGTTATAATTATAATTCAGCCAGACCAGCCAGCTGATCTCTCTTGTCAGTTTTCTCTTTGCTGTAAAAGAATATCTTAAAACCATAGATCTCTCAAAGAATATTTATTTCCAACAATTCTGGAGGCTGAAAAAAGTCACAATCAAGGCCATAGTTGGAAAAGAAATTAATGCCATGACAGAAGGCACGTGTGTAGAAAATTGCAAGAAAAGAAGAAGTGAATAAACTAAATTCTATATAGCAAATCTACACTCAAAATAGCAAGCCATTCCTGTGGTGATGGGATTAATGCATTCATGAGGGCTTAATCTTTTTTAAATCACCTCATAAAGGTCCTGTCAGTCAAAACTTCAGCATTCAGA
Source organism: Microtus agrestis (assembly GCA_902806775.1). Lineage (NCBI taxonomy): Eukaryota > Metazoa > Chordata > Mammalia > Rodentia > Cricetidae > Microtus > Microtus agrestis. The sequence goes on along the minus strand of CADCXT010002595.1, from coordinate 5,409,700 downwards.
ATGAAATTGCGAGCCATTGAACTGTAGCAGAAGTGTTTAAGCTGTATTAATCCCTGGTGTATTCTTTTTTTAACAAACATATCATAATAATGTTGCTACATGTTAGAAACTACTCCCTCTCCTTCTCAATAGCAAGGTAACTTCCATGGTCTTCAAACAAGAAAGCAAACAGACTCCCAAATCTTTTGGTTCATATTTATCTATTTTTTTCTGTTGATTGACTTTATTTACCAATTCCATATACCTTATAAAATCGAAGCACAGAAAGCAAGCATAGATGCTCATATTTAATGGGACCTTTTTGGCATTTCAGAAACTGGCCTGAGAGTAACGTGTAAGTAAGAAAGAGAAGGAGAGCTAAAAGCTGAATGAAGAACTTGTCCCATTTGCACAAGCGGTCATTTGGCTTTCCACGCTGATAGTCTACTACATTCTAAAACAACCAATCAAAAAAAAAGACAAAGCAAATTAGTAGATCAAATCCCTTTTTCTAATCTTTTTGTTGCAGACATCTCTCTGTTCTTCAGTTCTCAAAGGGAAAACAAGAACAGGTGTAGAAGACACAGAGAGCTAAAGCAGAAGTTTATTTACCAAAACAAGTATTTCTTTGTGAAATTGGAATGGGCTGCCCAAAGTAGTGGGATGAGTACAGTGACTCTGTGCTGTAGATATTAATTTTTATGACAATTTATAACTTAGTACCACAGATCTGGACTATGTTTACTTCTTTGTTTTCCAAATCATGGAGACTAGTTTGTCCTTTTAGCTCATTTCTGCCTATGAGTGGGAGAAGGAAACAAATCTTTCTTAAACCCATATCTTTGGAAGATGTCTTTGAACCTTCGATTTTTTTTAATATGAAGCAAAACTTCTCTTAAAGTTTTAAAGACGTTTAGGTCATGGGTTATTCTATTCATCAAGAGACACAACTATAAAGTTCAGGTTGAAATTTTAGCTTACCTCATCTCTAAGTCCTTTAGGGAATGTTCTTTGATCCATGACTGATCACATGACACTCTGCCATTTAACGGTTTTTGATTACTAGACTGTAGTGTTTAAACTTGAAACCATTATAAAATCTGGGCCTAGAATTTTAGCCTAGCTTATAAGGCTGCTCAAATGGGAATAGCGCTAGGGCTTAGCTTCTAGACCTCCTATCTTTAGCTCCACTGCCCATGTCTATTTTCTAAATAACACTATATCTTGTCATCAGATTCAAATCCATGAGTATTAACTGTGCCAAATATCTGTGTTGAAACATCCAGATAAACAGTAACATATGGCAAAACCACTTTCTTTACAGTCCAATCTGCCAAATGAGTACTCAGCAATTTTCCTTCCAGGTACTTGCTTATGATGCTATAAACTGCTTTGTAATTATAGACAGCATCGGCGTTCACTAATTTACCATTCTGGTAATGATAATCAACCTTCACTAAGGAGCTTTCAGAAATCATAACAAAGAAACCCTAAGAAAGAAGGGAAGAGGACTCCTTGGGTAGCCTATATTCTGGCTATAATATACATCTATAACTTACTATAAAATGGTTCACAAAATTATGGTATTCCATTATAGTTAACATAGCCAAATAATGATTACTAAATATTGTGGAAATTGCACACACTCAAGTTTACATAATGTTATTTCTCAAGTCATTGTTTTAAAAGGGGAAAAATATAGGTCTGAGGGAAAATAAATGGAAAATACAAAACCTCTGTAAGCCCAAAGCAGATAAAATATCAGCATGGGAAATGGCCTTAGGTACACAGTTCTACCCCTAGCCACAGAGCTATTGGCAATTGTTTGCTACTGGGAAAATGAGAATTTTTATAAGAGTGTGTAATATCATGGAAATTGGTCATGCTCTGGTCAAAGACCTGACATCCAAGAATATTTAGGCAGCAAAAACTGAACTTGAGAGGAAAAGAATACAAAGAGTCAACAAAAACAAGGACACAAAGGTGAGTGTCTAGTGAAGATGTCATGGATATGGAAAGAGTTGGAGACAGTTTACTATGGTAAATACACAATGTACAAAGCTGCCTCAGAACTAAATTAAAAATGAATTTTGCTCCAGAAAATATAGGTGATTCATTCAGCCATTAAACAGCCCTCTTCAATTTTAACATTACATATTTCTAATTACGCTTTAACAATGAAAACATTTAAAATGTGTTTTAAGCCTGAAAATACTGCATTCTTATTTTAAACATTTTTATCTGTAGTGATATTTCATTTGTATTTTAATAAATAAAGTTTGCCTGAAGATCAGAGAGTAGAATAGTTGCCAGGATCAGCCTTATAGATCAGGCAATGGTGACACACACTTTTTAACCCAGTAGCCACACTAGTCTGCCATAGCAACTAGACAGTAGTGGTGCAGACCATTAGTCCAAGCCCTATGGAGTAATATAAAACTGGAGGAGACAGCTCTCAATCAGTCTTATTCTGAGATTCCTGGAGGCAGGATCACTACTTCAGACTGAGGTTGGGGTAAGAGCCAGTGGCTGACTGTTTTTGCTTTCCTGACCTTCAGGTTGAACCCAAATATTTTTCTCTGGGCTTTTATTATTCATGTTACACTTATATTTCGAGTGTTATCTGTATTTATGTGGAAAACATAACAATGTAGAATCCTTTCAAACTGATTCATAGCAGTCATGAAGGCAATAAATGCACTACATTCCAATGTGCAGAGTAAACCTGATGCTGAAAACCTGATATCAAACAGTCATGAGTCCTGGTGAGATAACCATGACTTGGGAGAAAATATAAAGCTAATATGAAGAAACAATATTTGGAATTTTTGCTGTATTTTATTTTGCTTTTCTTCATTTTAGAGACATACATTCATATATCTGAATAATTAAGTTTATTTATAGCTATTAAATTTCCTTGTCAACCTTTCAATATATGCTTTGTTCATTTCTCTCCTGATTTCATGTGGTTTTTGTTTGTTTGCCTGATTTATATAAGCCAGTATGACCTGCTAGCAGTGCACAGTTGTGAGAATATTTACTATCTCTTTGACACAGAATATTCTCCCTCTCTTAGCAGTCACCCACTGCCAATAGCTTTCCAGTATGAGGCAGGGCCATTGAGATCATCAGCTCCATCTGTGCCAGTATTTGGCTTGCTTTATCTCGTCTAGATCATATATGCGTAACCACAGCTGCTATGAGACCATGACATATCATATCACTGTCATGTTCAGAAGAGCATTTCACAGCACTATTCCCAACATCCTGTTCTTGCAATCTTCTTCATTCCTGTTCTAGTGAGATTCATTGAACTTTTGTTGGAGTGGTGAGGTGAAAGTATTGTACTGTAGGTGTCCCATTTCTGTCTGAGCACTTACTCTCACATGGTCTAATCTCTGAACAGTTATGCATGTCTCCATTGATGACTGTGTACTGGAGGGACAAAGATCAAAGGATAGCTGGCCAAGTCTGTAAGTATACCCATGAATACTTAGAAAGAGATTTTGATGGCATGAAATTTTAACAATAATAGCAATTTCTACCTTATTGTTGTGACTTAGGTCAAGCTGTTGGCTTTGATCAGGATTACAGTGCCAGATATGAGTTTTTTTCTTTTTTTTCTGGAGCAGGATTTAAATCAATTCAGCTTATGGTGAGTTTTGAGAACCCCAGACTTATTTTCAGTGTGGCTGTTCAGTTTGCCCTCTCATCAACAGTGTGTGTACAAGACCTCCCCTTTCACCACTTGCTTACCAGAATTTGATAGTTTTTATATTTCTGAAGTTTGTTATTCTGAATGAGGTGAGGCAGATTCTTAAATCATTTTCACCTTTATTTCCCTGATGGGTAAGGATGTGGAACAACTTTTCTTGATGTTGAGAAACCATTTTTTTAACACAAAATGAGTTAAAAACAACCTGTGAAATACTCCAATCACCCTTTGTGATTGCATGCCCAATCACTACAGTTATAGTTACATTCTTTCAGAATCATTGTAAAATATGGGTTTTCATAGTTCTAATTTTATACTATTTTTAGAATTTCATGCATGATTATTCTATTTATATCATTTTCACCGCCCTTTCAATGATCCCATAATACCTTACTACCTCTTAAAATTGTGGTCTATTATTCTTTAATTACAATTATTATCATTATCATTATATATAAATACATGTATAAAAAGGTATGTTGAGACCTTCTGTGTTGTTCAAATGGTTAGGGCTGATCACATGGAATGGGTAACACACTAAGGAAGTTAATCCAAGGAGAAGACTGGTTTTCTCTCTGTAAGTAAGCATTAATGATAAGTCTTCAACGTAAGGTTGATGTTACCTTCAATTTTCAAAAACCATGTTGGCAAGCTAATTGGTGCTGCCATTGTACTCTTCTATTGTTAGGCTTTCATAGATACTGCTCCCTGACATATGGAGAAGACACTCTCTCACGGAAAATATCATGGTATGCAGAGTCTTACAGTCTCTGCCCTCTCTTCCACAATTGCTGTATATTGTATTGTAGATGCCCTACCCTTACTTGCACTATTTTGAATTTAATTGTGAGCATTTGTGAATTTTTAGGTGCTTTCCATTTGAAGGAGAATGAAGGTTCTCTAAGATGGGTAAAGGTTACACTTATCTGTGGGCATAAATATAGGTATTTAGAATTCTTCAGGGATTACAATGGTTAAGAAAATCTTAGTTATTGATTTTCTCACAGAGTCCACAATCCTGCCAATCATAATAAGTTGGCTGGGTTCCCAGTATTAAAAATGAATTCCTTATGATTGAGAATGACTTAGGTCCAATTGAGAGACCATTTCCTACTTCATTAGTACCATATGCACCCTTGGAAACAAATACCTTGTCATGATCATGATGGTCACTGTTTGAGTTTGTAGGATTTTACAGCAAGAGGTTGCTTTATTGTTTTTCTCTCCAGCCATCTTACACAGCACTTTCTAGGGCTATGTACTGTCTTCAAGAGGGAGGTTTCCAGCTCTGGTTCAGCTTGGATTTTCTGTATCTGTGTTCAAAATGCATGTTTTCTTCTGCAATATCATCTTTCAAACAAGTTCTGTGAGGCACCAATGATAATGGTCAATATCGTTCAGCAGTCTCTTTAACTCCTTTCTCCACCAATTCAAGCCTTCTTCTCCCATGCCTATTATTATGTTTTTTTTTTTGCTAGATAGTGTATGGTGATAATAATGTCAGTGTGAGTATGTGTGTTTGTGTGTTGCCAGATGTTTCTGTCCTGCCTGGTCCCACACCATTCAATCCAAAATGAACACACAGAGGTAAACATTAATTATAAACTGTTTGGTCAATAATTGCAACTAACCCATAATTCTTACAACTTACATTAACACATAATTCTTGTCTGTATTATCCATGTGGTTTGGTACCTTTATCAGTGAAACATTCTCATCTTGCTTCCTCTGTGTCTGGGTGAGGATGTCAGTCTGACTTTTTTCTCTTCCCAGAATTCTCCTGTTCTCGTTGCCCCACCTATACTTCCTGCCTGACACTGGCCAATCAGAATTTTATTAAACCAGTACAACTTACAAAACTTTACAATGTGTAAGACCATTGTCCCACAGTGTGTGTGTGTGTGTGTGTGTTTGTGTGTGTGTGTATGCACATATACATTTGTTACCTACAAATTTCAGGTAAACGTAAAGCAATGTGACCTTGTATTTTTCATCATTCTTCCTTCATTTTCATTTCTTTTGTATTGTCTCTCTCCATTACAATTAAGGTTCCAACTACATTTTTTTCGGTATCCATCTGCATATAACATGAGTCCGTCTACTTCCCTTTAGAGAGCTACTTCTGTATCGAACCTGAATGGACTCTTTAATTTTTTCTATTGTCTGAATTCATGCCAAGTTCTCTACTAATAGCTGAATGTTCAGAATTGACTACACAAGAGAGAGCATGCATTAGTCATCTTTATGGGTTTTAGTTATCTCACTCACTTATATTTTGGGGTTACCTCAATAATTAATAGTTTTATTCATTTGCCTGCAAATTTCATGGTTTAATTTTATTTATAGATGACTAAGAATCTAGTCTATATTGAAACAATTTGCAATCTCATCAATAGTAACTGAAGGTTTGCCTGTTGCTGTTCTTAGCAGCATTTTTTGTCAGTTGTTTTCTTGAGATTGCTATTTTTTTAGGGTAATATCAGGAATAAGACTGAACCATCCACTATCCATATTCCTCTTCACTACCTATATTCCTATTGAAATACTAGTTAAAATAATTACACAGATTAAAAGTAAGAATATAAGTCAAATTATCTGTATTTACCTACTAGGTATAAGTAAAATATTTCCAGAGTTCCACCATATAGCATCTAAAAATCATCTATATTTAGGTAAGAGACAGGATACAAAATCAGCCTACAAAACTCAGTAATTTGTCTAAATACCAATAGCAAATATGCTAAGGGGAAAAATCATAGAGTCACAATCATTCACAGTATCCATAGAACAATGTAATATCTAGGACTAAACCTCATAGAATTGAAAAGAAATTCTTCCACAATTAAACTTCAGTATCTAAAGAAAGAGACTTATGACAATATTAAAATATAGAAAGATTTCTCATATTAATGATTATAAATTAAATATTGGGGAAAATAACTAACTGATTAAAAACAATTAAGAGATTCAATCGAATACTTATCAAAATACCCACAACATTCTTGAAAGAAATAGAAGAAAATCTTAAAATCAAGTAGAACAACAGAAAGCATCAGAGATCACAAGCAAACTTGAGAAAAAAGGGAAAATAATGAAAGTTGGAGTAATTTCAATGCTGTATTTGAAGATACACTACAGAAGTATAGTAATATGTTAGAGAAAGGCCACTTGTTTTTCCTCACTCTTTAGCTTCTTATTGGCTAACTCTTACATTTTAATTTAACCCAACCCCATTAATCTATGCGTCATCACAAGATTGTGGCCTACCAGCAAAGTTTCAGTCAATCTGTCTCCAGTAGAGGCCCCACATCTTCTCTTTGACTCTGTCTCCTTTCTCCCAGATTTCAGTTTAGTTTTCCCTGCCTAGTTAAGTTCTGTCTTGCTTTAGGTCCAAAACAGTCTTTTAATTAATTAATCAATGGTAATCACAGCACACAGAAGGAAATCCCACATGAGTAATAGACAAGTATAGCACTGGTATAAGAACAGATCCCTAAACTAATGAATCAAAAGTAAAAGATACAAATGAGTTTGGGTAAGCACAGCTATCAAATATTTGACAAAGAGGCCAAAAATGTTAGGAGAATAAATTATCTTTCATAAATTGTACTGGAAAAATTAAATTGCCACATGTAATTATCTTTCATAAATTGTACTGGAAAACTAAATGACCATATGCAAGTGATGCAGGAGGGTCATCTTTCTATCTGTTGTTTAATTGGTTAAGTAATAAAGAAACTGGTTGGCCTCTGATAGGACAGAAAATTAGGTAGGCAGAGTAGACAGAACAGAAGACTGGGAGAAAGAAGTGGAGAGAGAGTCACCATGATTATCCCACTCCAGACAAACACAGGTTAAGATCTTCCCTGGTAAGCCACCTTGTGGGCTACACAGATTATTAGAAATGGGTTAGATCAATATGTAAGAGCTAGCCAATAAGAGGCTAGAGCTAATGGGCCAAGCAGTGTTTAAATGAATACAGCTTCTGTGTAATTATTTCGGGAAATAAGCTAGCCATGCGGGAGCCAGGGCGGCCAGAATGCAGCCCGACCACTCCTATTACAACATGCAAGACCTATTTTAGCAATCTTTCACAAAAATTAAACTCCAGACAGATAAAAGAAAACAATGTGAAATTTGAAAAACTGGAACCAAATATGTAAATGGATACTATTTGTTTGTTTCAAATTCACCCAAACCCAAATAATCAGACAGAAACCATATTAATAATAAACTATTTGGCTGATGGCTAAGACACATTTCTAGGTAGCTCTTACATCTTAAATCATCCCATTTTTATTAATCTGTATATCATCATGAGGATGTGGCCTACTGGTAAGTTTCTGGTGTCTTTCTTCCTTCAGTAGCTACATGGAATCTCTGACTTCACCTTATCTCCCTGAATTTAGTTTCATTTTCCCACTTACCTATATACTGCCCTGCCAATGCCAAAGCAGTTTCTTTATTTACCAATGATAATAAAATATTCACAGCATACAAAGGGAAATCCCACATCATCTCCCGTTTTCTGTTCAAATAAAAGGATGATTTTAATGTTAAAATAATAAAATTTCATATCACAAAATTATAAACAAGCAAGAATTATACTTAAATTATTTAGTTCATTTACATTTGGCAAATTAAGGAAAATGCTTTATCATCTATCCTATCTTTGTGAATCTAAGGTTTTATATTTAATTTATCTAAATTATAATTATAAATATTAAGCCTTCAACTCTACCAAAGACCCCAGAGGAATATATTAGGTAAGTAAACAGGAAGTACATTGTAAGCATCTTCCAAAAACTCTAGAATGGACAGAAACATCTTGCTGCATGGACAGTCACCAGTGTTCTTTTTTAACATTAAAACATCCATCTTCAGCCTATAAGCCTATAATATCTGGCAGACTTTTCAGGGAAATGGGAAATTTGAAGATGTTCTGTATTGTACTGGCAAAGTTTGTTAGTTGCTTTCTTTTGTGTCCTGCAGAATGTTTGGTAGTTTCTTCTGTCAAGCAGGAACACTGAAGGACCATGTTAGTTTTTGGAGATTTTAGCAGTCACTATTTTGTGGGTCCTGCATGTCCAGTTCAAAGCCATATGATTAAGTAGTCCAGGCAATAGCAGTGTCTTGTCCAAATGGCTAACCTTGTCTCATTGAAAGCAAATTGCATAACATGTTTCTACAATGCCCATCAACATCTCTGAAGTTATTGGTGCTGCCAGAAATAGGCAGGTCTTACTGTCAAGAAAAGTCTAAATTCTTAAAACATTTTAAATGTCATATTCTGTAGGTCTTTGAAGTGATGATCTCTGTATATCTATAAAACTAACTAATGCAATTAAAAGTTTGATCATTATAGATGACTATTTATTAAGCTGTATTTAGTTATACATTACACTTTAAATAAGCCTCATAAACTTAATACCTTAAACAAGAACAGAAATATATATATTATATATTTAATATATTTTATTAATTATATTAATTATAATATAATATTTTAATTATTAATTATATAATATAATTAATATATATTAATTATAATAATAATATAATAATTATTATATATATTAATTATATATTATATATATAAAATATATATAAATTGACCTTAAATTTGTATCAATAAACCAAAGTCCCTACCAATATAAAGTATTCATTTATATATGATATTCCCCTTTAAATAAAAACAAACATTTATAAGCAATCATTTTTGAAACTTGGGCATTGTTTACCCTAAATTGCTTTCTGTTGTTTGTGGCAGAAAGTATTTTTTTGTTTTGTTTATTTTTCGTTTATTTTTTTAGTTGTTGAAAAAAATTACTGCCTCCTCCACTTTTCCCATTTCCCTCCCTCTCCTCCCACACATCGCCCCCCCGTCCCCCTCCCTCTCCCCGCTCCCCCACTCCATTCCCCCTCCCTCTGATTATGGCCTGTAATTCTCTTTCTTGGTTGAGTCTTTGTGTGGTTTTGGTATCAGGGTAACTGTATTTCATAAAAGGAATTTGGCAATGACTCTTCTGTTTCTATATTGTGAAATACATTATGGAGTATAGGTATTAGGTCTTCTTGGCAGCTCTGGTAGAATTCTGCATTGAAACCATCTGTACCTGGGTTTTTTTTGGTAGGGAGGTTTTTTATAACAACTTTTAATTCTTCCTGACTAACAGGTCTATTTAGATTGTTCACCTGGTCCTGGTCTAACTTTGGTATCTGGTACTTATCTAAAAGATTGTCCATTTCTTTAACATTTTCCAATTTTGTGGTATACAGGCTTTTGTAGTAAAATCTAATGATTTTCTGAATTTCCTATGTGTCTGTGGTTTTGTCTCCCTTTTCATTTCTGATCTTGTTAATTTGCATATTCTCTCTCCACTGTTTGATAGTTTGGATAGGGGTTTGTCAATCTTATTGATTTTATCCAAGAACCAGCTGTTTGTTTCATTGATTCTTTGGATTGTTTTCTGTGTTTCTATTTTGTTGATTTCAGCCCTTAGTTTGATTATTTCCAGTATTCTACTCCTCCTAGATGAGTCTGCTTCTTTTCTTTTCTAGAGCTTTCAGGTGGCCTGTTAAGTCTCCAATGTGTGCATTCTCCATTTTCTTTAAGTGGGCACTTAGTGCTATGAACTTTCCTTTTACCACTGCTTTCATAGTGTCCCTTAGGTTTGAGTATGTTGAGTCTTTATTCTCATTGAATTCAAGAAAGACTAATTTCTTTCTTTTTTTCTTCCTTCATCCAGGTGTGGTTCAGTAGTTGACTGTCCAGTTTCCATGAGTTCGTAGGCTTTCTGGGGGTAGCATTGTTGTTGAATTCTAACATTAATCCATGGTGATCTGATAAGACACAGGTGGTTACTAATATTTTTTTTGTAACTGTGGAAGTTTGCTTTGTTGCCGAGGATGTGGTCAATTTTTGAGAAGGTTCCATGAGCTGCAGACAAGAAGGTATATTCTTTCCTATTTGGGTGGAATGATCTATAGATGTCTGTTAAGTCCATTTTATTCATAACCTCCCTTAATCCTCTTATTTCTTTGTTAGGTTTCTGTCTGATTGACCTGTCCATTGGTAAGAAAGGAATGTTGAAATCTCCTACTATTAGTGTGGGTGTGGTTTGATGGCTGCCTTGAGTTTTATCGTTTCTTTTATGTAAGTGGGTGCTTTTATATTAGGAGGATAGATATTCAGGATTGAGACGTTGTCCTGATGAATTGTTCCTATTATGAGTAAAAAAATGTCTGTCTCCATCTCTTCTGATTGATTTTACTTGGAAGTCAAATTTATTAGAAATTAGTATGGCCATACATGCTTGTTTCTTAGGTCCTTTTCCCAGCCCTTTACTCTGAGTTGGATCCTGTTTTTGTATCCAATTTCTTAGCCTGTGACTCTTTATAGGTAAGTTGAGTCCATTGATATTAAGTGATATTAATGACCAGTGGTTGTTAACTTCAGTCATTCATTCTTTCTTTCTTTCTTTCTTTCTTTCTTTCTTTCTTTCTTTCTTTTCTTTCTTTTTTTTGGTAGTAGAGTTTGTGTGTTTCCCTTCTTCGAGTTGTACTGGTGAATGGTCATTAGATGTCTGGTTTATTGTGGGCATTGTTGGAATCCTTGGGTTGTGATTTTCCTTCTATTACTTTCTTTGAGGCTGGATTTGTGGCTATGTATTGTTTAAATTTGTTTTTATCCTGGAAAATTTTGTTTTCTCCATTTATAGTGAATGAAAGCTTGGCTGGGTATAGTAGTCTAGGCTTGCATCCATGGTCTCTTAGTTTCTGCAATACCTCTATCCAGGATCTTCTGGTGTTCATGGTTTCCATAGAGAAGTCAGGTGTAAGTCTGATACCTTTACCTTTATAAGTAACTTGACCTTTTTCCTTTGCAGCTCTTAATATTCTTTCTTTATTCTCTATGGTTTGTGTTTTGATTATTATACGGCGAGGAGATTTTTTATTTTTTTGGTCTAGTCTACTCGGTGTTCTATATGCTTCTTGAACCTTCAAAGGAATATCTTTCTTTAGGTGGGGAAAGTTTTCTTCTATAATTTTATTAAATATATTTTCTGGACCTTTGAGCTGTACTTCTTCTCCTTCTTCTACCCCTAGTATTCTTAGGTTTGGTCTTTTTATTGTGTCATAGATTTCCTGAATGTTTTGTTATGAGAATTTGTTGGTTTTGCTGTTTTCTTTGATCAGTGTGTTTCTTTTCTTTATGGTATCGTCAGTTTCTGACATTCTTTCTTCTATATCTTGTAATCTGTTGTTAGTACTTGTCTCTGTAGTTCCTATTCGTTTACCCAGATTTTCCATCTCCATCCTTCCCTCGGTCTGTGTTTTCTTCATTACTTCCATTTCATTTTTCAAGTCTTGAACTGCTTTCCTTACCTGTTTGTTTGCTTTTTCTTGTTTCTCTTGGTTTTCTTGCATATCTTTGAATGATATATTCATTTCCTCTACCTTTGTGTTTGTAATCTCTAATTGTTTATGGCAGTTTTTTACCTCCTGTTTAAGGTTCGCTATTATTTTCATATAATTCACTTTTGAGTCGATTTCTTCTAATCCTTCTGGAGTAGGGTGTACAATTCTCCTTGTTTCGGTATCCCTGGATTCTGATGATGTCATGTTGCCTTTCAGGTTGTTGGAGGAATGCTTGCATTGGCGCCTTCCCATCTCTTCCTTCAAATGGAGCCAGGAGAGGCCTGGTGTCTTGGTCTAGTCTTTGCTGTGACTGACTCTCTGGGTGTATCTCTTCAGTGTAGAAGCAGGAACCATTCCCATCTAGATGGAACTCCTCAGCACCGAAACATGGAAGCCTGCTAGTCCAATAACCCTCTGACTGAGCAGGGCAGGGTCGAGTAGAACACAGGAGACCCTGCTTCACAAGCTGAAGGTGCCCACACTCCCTTTTGGGGGTTCTTGAGGTCTGCCTGATAGGCAGGCACTCACCACTCTAGATGGGTAGCCTTAGTGTAGAAGCAGAAACTTGTTCCTGTGCAAAGGACCTTGCAGACAATGCAGGCTTGGCAGGGATTGTGTGTAAGAAAGACAGCCCTGCAGCAGGAGCTGGAGGAGGGGGAGGTTGTGCTCTCTTCTGGGACATTCCACCCATGGATAGCACACACTCACCCATCCAGATGGAACTCCTCAGCACCTAAACAGGGCTGCCTGGTAGCCCAATGAGCCAGCGACAAAAGGAAGAACATGGCAGGCAGGGCGGGGTCCAGTAGAGCACAGGAGACCCTGCATCACAATCTGAAGGTGCCCATGCTCCCTTGTGGGGGATCTTGAGGCCTGCCCAGTAGGCAGGCACTCACCACTCTGGATGGGTAACCTTAGTGTAGTAGCAGAAAATTGTTCTTGAGCAAAGGTCCTAGCAGACAGTAGGGCAGGCTTGGGGGGTGGGGGCTGGGGGGCTGGGTCATGTGTAAGAAAGGCAGCACTGCAGAAGAAGCTGGGGGAGGGTGGTTTGTGCTCTCTTCTGAAACAATCCGCCCCTGGATAGCACACACTCACCAGTCCAGATGGGACTCCTCAGCACCTAAACAGGGATGCCTGGTAGCCCAATGAGCCGGGGACAAAAGGAAGAATGTGGCAAACAGGGCGGGGTCCAGTAGAGCACCGGCAGAAAGTATTTTTAAGGTTCATAGATATTTTTTAAAGGGCTCTTGTTAAATCAAACTGCATTAGCTTAGAAGGAATCTACAGGTTCTCATCTACTGTGGAAGCAAAAGCTTAACCTCTTTTCCAAAGTAACATATCCTTAAACTCAAATTTTGAAATCAAGATACCTTTAACACATATATGTTGATTTAGCTTAGCATCTCCTGAATCAAATATCTTTCTGAAGTCAAAAATGTCAAAAAAAAACCCACAGTATTATACATAATTCAGAATCTCTGTATATTTCCATCCTTACATGGCTTTTTTATATTACTATTACTGTCTCTTTAAAGGCTTTATTTTATTTTTTTCTTTATATAACTCCCTATATTTATTTTCTTTCTTTTCTTAAGCCTATGTACATTATGAAAATACAATGTGACCTGTTCAGAGGTTTATTTTGTCTGAATCTGTCTTTATTGCACCCCTGTAATCCTTTTCTAACCAGGAACACTTGTTAAAATGCTAAATGACATGGGTAGGACTGAGGTTGTGGTTTTGCCTTTTGGCTCCACCCATACCACCATAGTGGTGATAAATTCACTGCCAGCTCTGGGAACCATGCTCACAGCCCCAGCTCCAGGATTGCAGTGGACCTGTGTCACCATTATACAACTTCCAGCATTCTACTCACAAAATCAATTTAAATGCTCTTTAGAAGGACCTCCCAAAAGACCCAGAGCCAGTGTTGTCCCCAGCATGAACCAGAAAGCCAGTTTTTTAAAAAGCCATGCCTCTGCTTGCCCTCTCAGCACCAGAGACTATCTGAAAAAAAATGAGGATACCAAGAAGCTCCAATTAACTCCTGTTTTTGAGGATCTAGATGCCCTTTTTCTTTCTTTCTTTCTTTCTTTCTTTCTTTCTTTCTTTCTTTCTTTCTTTCTTTCTTTCTTTCTTCCTATCCTTCTTCCTTCCTTTCTTTCTTTCTTTCCTATTTCTTTTTTTCTTTCTTCCTTCCTTCCTTCCTTCTTCTTTCTTTATTTCCTTCCTTCTTTTCTTATTTCTTTCCTTTTTCCCATTTTTTTGGGCTTTATGATGACATCACATTACTGAATGTTGGGCAGTAGTTTTAGTCAGAGACTGTTTTTTTTTGTGTGTGTGTGTGTTCTGGCCACAAAGACCAGAATAATCCAACAAAATTATATCAATTACAACACTGTTTGGCTGATGGTTTAGGCATATTTCTAACTAACTCTTATATCTTAAATTAACCCATTTCTATTCATCTGTGTTTTGCCATAAGGTTGTGACTTACTGGTAAGATTCTGGCATATTTCTTTTTGGCAGCTGAATGACGTCTCCCTCACTCTGCCTTCTTTCTCCCTGGATTCAGTATAGTTTTCCTGCCCACCTCCATTCTGCCCTGCCATGGGCCAAAACAGCTTCTTTATTAACCAATGGTAATAAAACATATTCACAGCATACAAAGGGAAATCCCAAATCACAAATGTATGCATTTTTCTAAAATACATTGTGTGAAAAGGACTATATGAATAAGAATCCATTTGTTTGAGTATTACATCCAACAATTGACATATAAGACTTTAAAAAACTAAAAAATTCTGTAAAGGAGCAATCAATGTGAAGAGAAATGTCACAGAGTAACAGGGACATTTTACCACATGTGCATCCAATAGATGATTCATGTTTCAAATTTATAAATAACTCAAGCAGAGGAGAGAAAACAAATAAACCAATTTAAGTTTGGCTAGGAATCTTAAGAGGTAATACTCATAAAAAGGAAATAAACATGGCTCAAACATTCCTTTTTAAAGTTTCCAATACCCTTAATAAATAGAGATATTGAAATTAAAACTATTTTGAGTACTTTTAAAAAGTATGTCCTAGCCATTTGCATTTCTTCTTGTAAGGAACATTAAAATCCTGTAGCCTAATGTTAGCTGCATTTTTTAATTTCATAATATCCATTTTTTTTAGTTCTTGGATGTTCTTAGAATAATCTTTTCTTTTATTAATATCTGGCAAATTTTTTCTTTTATTTTATGTGCTGCCTAGTGAGTTCCTGCACAGAAAGAGACTTTCTGCATCATCCAGGCCCATCAAGTGGGTATTCTTTGTATCTCAGATGATGTGACAAGAATATAGAACCTGTGGCTATAGAAAGATCTTTGGACTTGAAATCATCTAACCATGCACTAATTGTGATCAAAAAGCTTTAGGGTATATTCAGCCAATATTCACATCCATATTGATAATTTAAGATAACTCAACAAAAAATCACAATAGAAAATCACTTTAATCTTCATTTGTAGCAAAAATAAAAAGAATATTCCTTGATGATAAATGAGAGCTATGGTTATCTTTGCATATATGAATAATTATTTCCAGTGCAGATAGAAATTATATAAATTTAAGGAAATGACTGTAGAAAGTTTTCTGAACTTTCTTGTCTCACCACCCCTTAGAAGTTAGCTAGGTGTACTGCTTCCAGACATTAAGTCCTTCCTTTTTAGTTAAAATAAAGTCATTTAAATTTATTTCTGATAACATACCTTTAAATTTCTAAAGCATAATATGGTAAGGTAAAATAATGTGTAAATCTGAATTCACAAAAGGAGATGATTAACACATATTCTCTTTGCTTTCTTTCATCCTGATACGGATCTAGGAAGTTGTATGAACTGTGTTTAGTTTGTAATATCTCATACAGAATTATCATGATAGTATCTATATTCGATTTAATTTTAAATATTTTGGACCATTTTCGATATTAAATATAAAAGTATTCATCTCATATGCCCAGGTTTTTTAATCAATGTCTTTATTTTTAATGAATGAACATAGTTGCTTTTATTTCAAAGTCAACTGGTCATCCAAAATGATTGTTAAGTTTGTTTTAATTAATTAATTTATTATTTTTATTTTACATACCAATCCCAGTTTTCCCTCCCTCCCCTCATTAGGGTATGGCCTCCCCAAGTCTCTTGAGTAAGGACTCAAGCCCCTCCCCTCTGTGCTGGACTGATCAAGGTTTTCCTCGATAGAAAATGAGCTCCACATAGCCAGTTCATGCACTAGAGATAAATTTTGGTTCCACTTCAGTGGCCCCACAACCTTCCCAAGCCACACAACTGTCACCCACATTCAGAGCGTCTAGCTAAATCCTATGTAGGTTCTCCAAGGAGTCAGAGAGTTCCTGTCAGCTCGGGTCAGCTACTTTTGTGGGTTTTGCCATCATGGTCTTGCAAGCACTCAGATTGAACTAGAAAAAACAATATTGGTAAGTACCTACTCATAGGTGGATATTATACATAAAGGAAAGATAACAAACCTACAGTCCACAACACCAGTGAAACTAGGTTACAAAGAGAGTCCTAAGAGAGGCATGTGTGAATGCTCCTGGGTAGTGGAAATAGACAAGACCTCCTGAGTAAGTTGGGAGCTTGAGGAGAGGGTGGAAGGGGAGTAGGGAGAAGACCATGAGGGATCCGGTTTGATGAATTGAGGTATGGACAGAGAAGAAGAACAAGGAATGATATATCTTGATAGAAGCAGCCCTTATGGGGTTAGCGAGAAACCTGGCACTAAGGAAATCGCCAGGAATACACAAAGATGACCTCAGCTAAGATTCTGAGCAATACTGGAGAGCGTCCCTGAATTGACCTTTCCCTGTAATGAGATTTATGAGTATCTTAATTGTCATCATAGAACCTTTATACAACATCTGATGGAAGCAAATGCAGAAATCCACACCTAACCCCTGGGCTGAACTCCCAGAGTCCAGTCAAAAAAAGGAGGAGCAAAGGGATCAAGATCAATCAATGTTTTGTTGTTGTTGTTTGTTTGCTTCTTTGGTTTTTTGTTTGTTTATGGTTTTTTGTTTGTTCGTGGTTTTTTGTTTTTGAGACAAGGTTTCTTTGTAGCTTTGGAGCTGTCCTGGAACTAGCTCTTAAGAACAGGTTGGCCTCAAACTCACAGAGATCCACCTGCCTCTGCCTCCTAAGTTCTGGGATTAAAGGCATGTACCACCACTGCCAGGCTTTCAAACAAACCAAAAGAAAATTGTTTGAGATTGCCTTCTGACTGCTTTGGGATCATGGGAGCTGAAGTAGCTTAGACAGATGAATATAATCCTATTACTAGATAGATACCCAAACTTGAAGATTTATTGACACGCATGAAACAATGTAATATGTTTTGAATTAGATGTTGAATAGTTTTCCGTCTTTGTGGCAGATGTAAGAATTGTACAGTGATCTGTTTTCAAACAATATCAACACTATGGAACTAAAGACATTTAAATTTAAGTATTTTACTTTTTAGCATTAAAGACCCTTGAAGAATCAAATCGAAGAATATTACATTAAAGACATACATTAAAAGTATATTAAAGATGACTAAACTCAAAGAATTCATCATAAATCCCCAATTTCATCTCTCGAATATTATACAAGATAACTAATAATGCAACTTAATTTGAGTTTTCAATGAGGTTTCAATGAGTTTCAATAGGGCTTCAAACTGTTTGCCATCTTTAGTTAACAAAAACACCGTGTCAGTATCTCCTAGAGTATATGAAACAATATACTGACAATGTCTCTTCACCACAATGTCTCCTCATGTTTATTTAAAAAGGTACACTCTGTAAAGAACTTTTAAAGATATATTTATAGCTAAATTACCTGTGTTTAGACAAAGTAGATCACATTCATTCTTTCAAATTTAAAAATAATTACTCAACTTAACAAAAAGAAAACATAAAATGTTAAATAACTACAGAAGAAAAAAGGGATAATGTTATATAGAATTTTGGAGGAGGATTTTATTTTTTGAATAGACTATAAAAACTTACAATTAATTCCTGCTTCTCTGTGTATCAAATGGGTAGTCATAAGATATTTAATAGGTGTCTAAAAATTGACTAATGCAGCAAGTTTATATTTCTGATAAATTTTCTAGGAACTGAGAGAAGCAAGAATTATGTCTATATGTGCTTCACAGTAATAAGAGCAAAATAAGTTTCCAAATGCCTCATGATAAAACTATTAAGTATTCTGTAGCTGTCAAAGAGTTAGGAATAAAGAAGAAAAGGTAGTATAAATGATGTGTTTTCAATCAAATCAATTTGTGAATGTCAAGCAATAACAGTTGTTTGTATTCTAAACCTTTCTATTCATATAATATCCCATGACTTTGCATCATCTTTTGGCTAAATGTTGGGCTTGTGCAATGTAGGCAATACCTAAGCATAATCTATAGCATAACTGTGGATTTCCGTTGTCAATTGAATTGCTTGAAGCAATATTTTTAAAAAGATGTTAAAGAGAAATAACTTTTGTATTTCTATGATTTGTACAGGTTTTTGTCATTTAATAAAATTTGTGCCATTGTTACAATGTTATTTTTCAAGTACTTATCAGTACAGAGCAGTATAGCTAGCTTAAACTAGGGTAATTATCATTTAAATTGACACTTATCTATTAGATTCATTCCCAAGCAGCAAAGGTTTTTATGCCAAGCAACATTTATTCCCTGAGTTTCTCTCAAGTACACTGCTGCATGAGTGAATTCTCTCCTCTGTTGATGTTTTCTTAATGTATGTGCAAAGTAAAACTGTACAATTGGGTGTATTTGTTACATTTTAGATACTTAGTGTCTTTTTATTTAGGCATCTTTTACATTTTTACTTTTCCAATTATAGCTCAATGATTTTAATGATTTTGGCCATTGACTCACTGCATTGCTACCAATTTGAAGTCTAAGCTTGAATGGAAATGTGCAAATATTCTACTTGACATTCATGCTGATTTGCACATAAAATCATTTAAGAAACAAAAACAGCAACCGTAACAATCACAGAAAACCACACATATTAAATATCTAGTACAAAAATACACACACAAACACACACGAGACACATTTCAATTAACTTTCCGTTCACTATTTTCTTATTTATTTATTTATTTATTTATTTATTTATTTATTGAAGATTTCTGTCTCTTACCCGCCACTGCCTCCCATTTCCCTTCCCTTCCCCCAATCAAGTCCCCCTCCCTCGTCAGCCCAAAGAGCAATCAGGGTTCCCTACCCTGTGGGAAGTCCAAGGACCACCCACCTTCATCCAGATCTAGTGAGGTGAGCATCCAAACTGCCTAGGCTCCCACAAAGCCAATAAGTGCAGTAGGATCAAAAACCCATTGCCATTGTTCTTGAGTTCTCAGTAGTCCTCATTGTCCGCTATGTTCAGCGAGACTGGTTTTATCTGATGCTTTTTCAGACCCAGGCCAGCTGGTCTCGATGAGTTCCCGATAGAACATCCGCATTGTCTCAGTGTGTGGGTGCACCCCTCGCGGTCCTGAGTTCCTTGCTCATGCTCTCTCTCCTTCTACTCCTGATTTGGACCTTGAGATTTCAGTCCGGTGCTCCAATGTGGGTCTCTGTCTCTGTCTCCTTTCATCGCCTGATGAAGGTTAATATTCAGGAGGATGCCAATTGTTTTTCTTTGGGTTCTCCTTCTTGTTTAGCTTCTTTAAATCACTTAAGGTCATGCTCAACTTCCTTAGCGATCCGTTCACAATTTTTGACATGTTCTGTAACAGTTCAAAGCTTAAGTCTATCTGTGTATCTACTCAATGTCAACGTTTATCTTTAATTACTATTAAAAGGTTTTATTCAATACAATCTTAAAGTTGAATTGCTGATTCTTCCATGATACTTAGATATTATTCAATAATTTTAAAGGTTGTTGTGATTCACCTGTTATTTGACTTCCTCAGAATCTTGAGACTTGTCAGCAATGTGACAATTTCCTCAGTGTTCTTCGTTTTTAATAAGGTTTGGATATTGTTTGAGAATGGAAGAAGAAAATAGCTTTAGGCTTTTCAGCAAAACCAGAATGTTAATCTCTACTAGAAATCCTTTCTTTTTTTGTTATATATATATAAGAGTGTCTTTAACTTTTTTACTTTTTAGTATTCAATCTTGTCTTCTCTTCCGTAGAACTTTCTTTCTACTCCTTGACTTTGCCTGGTACACTGATGACTTAATTTTCGTAAACCAATTAACCTTGCTATAGAAGCTTCTTTTTCATGGATATAGCCCTCCTAAATAGATATTTAACCAGTTATGTTTTCCAAAACAGAGTCAATATTCCTCTCACAGAGGTTTAGATCAAAATATATGTAGTTTACATGGAACATATATCCTTTTTAAATTTGTAAGTTCAAAGAACTAGTACTGAAATATCAAACACATATAATATATCATAAAAGTGGAAAATATATCATAAATCCATGGGAGAGATCCAAACAAATTCATCATATTTTAATTAATCGGAAATCTTAGAATTTTCCTAATGGAGGCAGAAACAGAAATATGAAGGCACAAAGAGACTATTAATGATTGGTTGCTGAGGTTGCTTTCTTGAGAGAGAATTAAATGATTTATAAAGAAGAATAATACAAACAATGTCAGTGGATCAGACCTGCTGAGGAATAATCTCTGTCTGGAGAAAATGGTTCATTTTCATGGAGGAGTAGACTGGGAACAGAGTTTGCCTTGTAATGAAACTTAGGGGCACTTTGAAATTTACAGGAGAAAACTTTAAAACAGAGAGATAGAAAGGTTTTATTTTAAAATCTGTTCAATTAAAAAATTGCAATCATATTAATAAAACATTACAAATTTTAGCATAAACATCCTGAATTATAAATGCAGACAAGGGGTTCTGGAATTTACACTCTATGCAAATATTCCAAACAATGAAAGCCCTAAGGTAAAAAAATTGTAATCCCAAGCATTTTAGAAAATAATTTTACTAAATCTGAACTAATTTTGTGTAAGTTTATAAGAAAAAAATTGAATTTTTAAAAAATTGGCTAAGATAAAAATTAAATTTTGCATTTGTGAAGCCATATTTAAGTAAGCATGAGGCAATATCATGAGATAAACACCAGATAAAACTGGTTTATGAGATCAAAAGTTATTAACAGGGGAAAATCACTGTGATAAATACTTTAGTCCAAACAAGGAAATGAAAATTGTTAAACTATATTCATGCAGTGTAATAAAGAAACACAGAACACGGGGGAAAATATAGTATTGGAAAAGTGTAATGATAAAAAAATGGAAAGATTAATGTCAAGAATTTTATGAAAATTCATGTTGATGTGTTAATCCATAGAGACTTTGATTGGGGTTTTGAAGGCATAGCAGGAGTATAAATTTATTTCGTATTTTGAATTTCTCAAATATGTATATGAATTTGAAATTTTATGACTTTGAAAAGTCTGCCAGTTGAAAGCATCCCAAGCTCTCCGTAACTCACTGGCTCTGGATTCACCTAGAAAGAATTCTGGGGTTATCTCATTGTAGTAGAAAATGAAAGAGGATTGAAAGATGGTACCAAGGTAACTAGAAGTGTTTCATTATTGACCGAGCTTTGGAGTAATTATGTTTGAAGAACGATGCTATTGTACTACTGCTCACTCATCTCAGCACAGCCATGTCCTTTTCTTGATCTTCAGTACTTGACTTGAACAAAGAAGAATGTGCTCCATTTTGAGGCTTCCACTGGTACACATTGTGCTTCGAATTTTTACAGTCTGGCAAATCTAATGTCTTGTAATTTACCTTACTTTAAATTGTATCATTCCATCTTCATGTGACAGATTTTTTTAAAACTGACCATTCTTTAATTGGCAGAAAGCCCACATATGGTTTATGATAAAATAATAGAGAGAATCTTTTGAGTTTTTAATTAGGTCAAGTCGATTTTCTTTTCTTTAGTCAAGGACATCATTAGAAAATGCTTTGTGTGAGGCAGGATTTCAAAAGCAGCATGGTCAATAGCTCTTCCATTGTCATGAAATAATAGGGCTCACTCTTAATTATGTTGCAAAAAGGAACAACAAGGTACATTAGCTTTTTATTATAGCTTTCCTTAGATCAAGATTTGCAAAAATATAAGGTAAAAATCA
Source organism: Microtus agrestis (assembly GCA_902806775.1). Classification (NCBI taxonomy): domain Eukaryota; kingdom Metazoa; phylum Chordata; class Mammalia; order Rodentia; family Cricetidae; genus Microtus; species Microtus agrestis. Next base: position 5,387,404 of record CADCXT010002595.1, on the reverse strand, counting down.
GTCTATTTTGAACATTTAATGTATATTACAGACTCACCCATGTTTTTCTGTAGTATTCTGATAACTGTGGGGTCGTTGTGATTTAATATGTGATTTAATTTAATAAAAATTCTATTTTATTTTCCATTATAATATTTTTCTAAATCTGGACATATACAGGTAGATTAAATCACTTAAAATACTTTGCACTAAGATACTCTTGATGTTGTTTTTGTGTATTCTTTGTATTATATTAAATAGAAAAGTTTTTTTTGCAAAATTGACTAAGGTGAATCAAAATAAGTCTAAACTCTACCAAATGTAGAGTCGATTAAAGTTTATGAATGTAATTATAAGCTTATAAATAAGCATATTTAAAAAGATAGCAGTAAACTTCCATATTTTAACACTTGTATAACATTATTTATGACTAATGAAGTTAGAGCTAGATCATTACACATATTGCTTAAATATATTCTCATCAACTTAGAATAAGCAGATTGACTTTATGTACGTGATCTAATATAAGCCAGTGTAGGCATTATATATATTAGGTATTACATATGTGTTTATATGTATTAATAGAAGGTTAAAAGTCTTACCACAGATAATGAACAATAAATATGTTTAGATATGTGAATTTAAATGATTTTAAAACTGGTGTTAATATGAATAAAACTCCTTAAACCTTTAATTCAGTGTCTGTAGACATTTCCATCTTGTTATGAAATCAATATTTTCTAGGGGCGAAGTACTGAAGTACTTGGAGGCTGCTTCTGATTCATGGATTAAGACGTATTTTCTGTTTAGAGCAAAAATGAATGTATCTGTCTATTAACAATGCTTATAGAGCTAATTTTTCAAATGCTCATGTTTCTTAAATCCAGAAAAAAAGGAATTTGCATCTCTTATTGTAAAAGATTAAGTGGTTATTTTAAACAGAGAAATAAAAGATGCCCATTAAGGGAACTTCTCATTCACCCCTCCTATTCATCCTCAGCCTCTCACAGGCATTGAAGAACTCCATCTTTTCACATTTAAGTTATAAAATAATGTTCCAAAGTTGATAGCATTTTTGAAAGTAATATTATATATTAAAGCCACTTTTATTTTATATTGAATATCTTAAAAATTTAATATAATATCTTTTGATAATTTTTATACCTTCTTAACTCACTCTAAGATCCATCCCTAACTTCTCATCCTCCCAACTCCATGTGATTTTTGAAACACAAGCACGCACATGCATGCATTAACATAGGCACATATGGAAAGACTTCAATTTGTGCTGTTTGTATATTTTTGGCTGTATAAACAAGCACATTAATGATGAAATAAAATTTGATTCACATATCAATTGTACTCTTCAAAAGTCAAAAAATCCAACTAAGTGGGGAAAGAACATCTTTAGCAGATCATGCTGCTCAAACTTTATCTGTAGGTGTAAAAGAATGAAATGTCATCATTCTATCTGTTCCTGCCCAAATATCAGAATGGATAAAGAATATCAAAATAAAACCAATACTTAGAATCCAAAAGAGAAGAATAAAATAGGGCAAGCATTTGAACTTTTTGTCACAGGAACGGGCTTTCTGAACAGGACCCTGGTACTAATGGTATAAAGTTAAACACAGGAGAATTGGGACATCATGAAATTAAAAAGCTTCTATATAGTAAAAGAAACCATGCTTTGAAAGAAAATGTAGCATTCAAAATGGGAAATAATCTTTACTATCTATTTTGCTTAGGAAACATTAATATCTTAAACATACAAAGAAAACATACACACACACCAACAAAAACTTAAAGGAACAAACTCTTAAATTTTGGGGCCAGTATTAAAATGAGAATTCTCAAAAAGTTAAATAATTGGCAAAAGAATATTTTTAAAATATCCAATTTCTTCTATACCAGAGAAATGCAAATTCAAACTACACTGAGCTTTTATCTTACCCCTGTCAGAACGGCAACAACAGACAAACAAATAACAGCAAATGCTGGTGTGGAAATGCTGGTGTGGATTTAGGGGAAAGAAAGGCTTCAGTGATTTGGGAAGTGTAAATTGGTACAACCACTATGGAAATCTGTAGCTTTTTCTCAAAAATTTAAGAATAGTTCTTTCACATGCCCTATCTATATCATTCTTGTGCAAATCCCCAAAGAATCCATGTCCTACTGAAGAGATCCATGTTCACTGATGCTCTGGTGGTAAAAGCCAGGAAATGGAAACCACAAAGACATCCATCGACAGTTCAAATACTTATATAATCTGACTATGTACACAAAGGAATGTTATTTGGTTGTTAAGAAAAATATAAGTATAAAATTCAAAGGAAAATGGGTGGGTCTAAAAGCAGACATTCTACACAAGGGACCTAAAAGTGAGAAAGCGAAAAGTTGCATTTTAAAGTAGATTTTTATCACATGTCCTGAAGGGACTATACATGGTTATTATGGTTGTAAATGTTTACATGTTTGCACGGCATGGTGGGAGCACATTCATAGGTGAGGTAGGCAAGGATATAAATACATTTTAACATGGGACTGCATTAAATTGGGTTGTGCACATTCTTTTCTCCATTAATGCACTTGGCAACAAAGCTTATTAATCTGAATTTGTTAGACACAAAAACCCTTCTTCCAATGCAGCTAACAACCTCAGATCCCCACTTGTATCAAGCAATCAAGCAACACTTAAACCCCTCTATGAACAATCAAATAGGTTTGGCTGCCCCAGACAAAAATAAAAGTTAAACAAATTCTCTTCAAAATGTTTCAATACACCCAGTGATGAGGAATTGAAAAGCTGATCCAGCTTCAACTGATTAGGTGTGCATGTGCTGTAATCCCAACTATGTCCTCAAAGTGAATATTATTTTAGAGAATTTCATATTTACCACCTATAACAATACAGCATTAGTTTTGCATGATTAAAATTAGATGCATATTATGAAGGGGCTTGGTTGGCGAGGTTATAAACAAGGAAGAGCAAGATTTTTCTGTCATTTACGTAAACCAACATAATGTCAAACGACATTATAAATACATATTTTTATACCCATAGATAAATATTGGCCTCGTATCTCATTAAAGGAGATTTCTTTTGAAGCTAATGAAGAATATTAGCGAGATCTTCAATTATGCAAAAATCAGAGAACAAATGCAGAGTGCCCAGCCTCTTTTAGTACTTCTATAATGAACACACTATGCATATGGCTCAGAAAACAAACAAACAAATAAAAATAACCACAGCTGGGACAGTGAAAAGTGTAGTAGAATTTATTTTAAGATGTGCAAATTTGTTTATGCTCTGTCATTTGTTTTAATGATGCGAAGATGTATTGCATTCTTTTATGTTGCATTTATTTAACTCTGTGAAACTGTGATGCTTTGCCTGTCTAAAACACCTGAGGGTCTAATAACGATCTGAACAGTCAGTAGTGGGGCAGGAAAAAGGATAGGTAGGACTGGAATGCAGAGAGAATAAGTAGAAGGAGAAATCTGGAAGGAGAAGAAGAAGGAACAAGATGGAACAAGGAGAAGACAAGCTAGGGGTCAACCATGGAGTAAGAGTAAAAGCTTACTCTGGAGAGTCCAGAGGCAAACGGTAGATAGGATAATTTAAGTTAAGAAAAACTGACAAGAAATAAGCCAAGCAAAGGTCAGTCATTCATAAGAAAGAATAAGATTCCATGTGTGATTCTTTTTCGGAGCTGAGTGGTGGTCTCTCCCCAAAAGCCAAAAGAATAGAGAGCAAAAAAAAAAAATCAACAGCAGAAAAGAGTGCAAAATCTGGAAAAAACAAGATGTGTGTTTTCATATTGTTTCTCCTAGACATGACAAACAAGTTGTACCCATAAAATTTCCAGAAAATGATGACCTTAGCAAAAAATGCATGATGACAAGAACTGCCACTCAAAGAATGTGAAGACATTGTAAAACATTAAGAATTAAAAGAATTTGTCAAGTGTTTTAAAACATTTTAAAATATTTTACATTTTTACACAATTACATACAAGTAGATGATGGCCTGCTTTTCAATTTGTTCTTCTTTTTCTCTTATTGCATTACCTGGAGAAACCTAGCATCTAGCAATTTTAGTAAAGAAACAAACTATAGAAAGGCCCATAGGATGATTTTAGAGTGCATTTCTGAAGCCCAAATTGTATGGCTCAACCTCTGTAATTTACTCTTCTAGAGCCATCTATCTGTCTATCTATCATCTATCTATCTATCTATCTATCTATCTATCTATCTATCTATCTATCTATCTATCTATCCATTCATCCATCCATCCATCCATCCATCCATCCATCTATCTATCTATCTATCTATCTATCTATCTATCTATCTATCTATCTATCTACATCTTGTTTAAGGAATTGCACCAAATGCCAAAATGGGAGTTAGACTGAGAAAATGTCTAGGTGAATTCCATGTGATTATGTCTTTTTGTTTCCATCCATGAAAAAAGCATTTTAATTAGGTTAAAAAATTGATTAAATATGACTTTAATCGGTCACAAATATACATATTGCTTAGTAAATTTATTATTTTAAAAATTACATTTAAAAGGAGGACCTGTAAGATATATAAAGAGGTTAGAGTACTTGCCCCATAAAGTCTGACAAACTTGATTTGATCTCTTGAGGTCACAATGAAGGGAAGGAACTGAGTACAGAAAATTGTCTGTTGAGCTACATGTCTACTCTCATCCACATAAAATAATAGCAAAACAAACTTCACACAATGGAATTGAAGCAGAAAAAAATATGAGAAGTTATATTGAATTTAAACCTTACTACCATGTAAGTAAGAAGATAGAGTTGCCAAGGACAGCAGAGGTTCTGCCCTGAATGTATTTCGTGTTTTGGATTAACTCAATACAAACTTAGTACTACCTGTGCTAAGGTAGTATCAGTTCCTCTTAGAGATGTTGACACTGAAGCACAAAGTAAGTATCCCAAATCTGCTCAAAGGGCAGAGTGAGAGTCTAAATTCAAGTCCATGTTTCTTCCCTCTGACTTTATCCTCTAAGCTATGTCCTTCAACAGCTTCACAAAGAGAACATAATGAAGACAGTTTTAAATAAATGTGTACAAACAGAAAGCTTATCATGATTTCATTTTTGTAACAACCATCAGGGGTAGTTTTATTACTATAGTTTATACAAGATGAATACTGAAATTGTGTATTGCATAGATTTTATATGAAATTATATTCTCGGCAAATGTCCTTCTTTCCAAAAAGTCTGTATGTTTTCCAAGATGTTGGGAGTCACCTTTTGGGGGTGACTTTTGCTGTGAACCTGTGAGTATGTTCCAGGACAGGAGAAGGAGGATTAGAAATGTTAAGTATGAGGAACAGAGATAAGAAAGAAACACAGCTGGCAATGGTGTCATGTGCCTTCAATCCCAGCATTCTGGAGGCAGAGACAGAAGATTTCTGTGAGTTCAGGGCCAGTCTGGTCTACTAGGGCTAGTTTTAAGGCAGGCTCCGAAGCTACAGAGAAACCCTGTTCCAAAAACCAAAAAATAAAAGAAAGAGAGAAAGAGAGAGAGAGAGAGAGAGAGAGAGAGAGAGAGAGAGAGAGAGAGAAAGAAAGAAAGAAAGAAAGAAAGAAAGAAAGAAAGAAAGAAAGAAAGAAAGAAAGAAAGAGAAGGAGAAACATTGTAATAATATTGGGGCAACTCAGTGAATACTGAGTGCTGACTTCTTATTTCAAAGTTTACTAGTGTTTATTCTTTCCATACTATTTATACCCCATACAAAAGGGGGGAACAAGGCAAAAGACTCCTTTAACATGATACAAAAGACAACCAGAAGAGTTACTTGCTTCAGTACTTGAAACATCAAGAAATTATATCGTGAGTTAAGTATTCTGTCCATTAGACAGTGAACATACCCTAGAACAAGAATCCTGAAGACAGCCACTCTCTAGGTCAAACCTCCTATTCCAAAAGGAGTAGAAGTATGCTTGAATTCTCTGACCTTTGGTCAGGGTGGAGCAGATCTGCATATATGGGACACCTTGATTTCTAAAACACCAAATAACTCCATCCTAAGTCATGGTGTGTGAACACACTTGTTGTCAACAGCTTTGAGAGAGCAAAATTAACTTAAACTCTTTGACTTTCAGATAAAGTGCAATAGACTAACATTTTGGGTCTCCACATCAAGATTCTGTGTTTCTTGTCAATATTCTTTCTTTATTATGGGTAGTGTATTAATCTTGAAATAGGGAAAATTAATAGGAAGAAATGTTTTCTAAATATATTACATATATTAAGTTTTTAAAAATTTCACAAATGATTACAATGTATTTAACATTTTTATTGTGAGATAATTATTGTATAATATTTAATATGAGTCTTCTTAGGCCTTCAAAAAACATTCAGAAACTATAAATTATTTGACCAATAGCTTGAGCATGTTGCTAGCTAGCTCTTACATCTAGAATTAAACCATTTCCATTATTTTATATCTTATCATGAGGTTCATTCTTACTGGCAAGGTTCCAGCTGATAGCTCCTATCTCTTCTGGCTGGTACATAGCTTCTAACTAATTCTGCCTTCTTTTTTCCAGCATTCAGATTAGTTTTCCTGCCTAGCTCTACTCTACTAAGTGACTGCCCAAAATGTATTCTTTATTCATTAACCAATAAAAGCAAGACATACACAGAAGGACTTCCCACATCATTATTTCTCCTTTTTTATTTCTCCCTTCAACCCCTTCCTAGTACCTTTCTGTAGGCTGAGGTTTTCTGTACAGCCCCGTCCTGCATTCATTAAGTTCCAAAGAAATCACACAAAAGTCTACATCATTTATAAACTGATTAGCCTAGTAGCTCAGAATTCTTATTAACTCTTACAACTTATATTATCCCATTATTCTTGTCTATGTTAGCTACATGGCTCAGTACCTTATTCAGCAAGGCAGTCACACCTTACTTCTTCTATGGCTGAGTAGTGATTGCAGAATGTGCTTCCCTCATCCCAGCATTCTTCTTGCCCCACCTCTACTTCCTGCCTGGCTACTGGTCAATCAACATTTATTAAAATACAATGGACAGGGTGTGGAACATTGTCCCACAGCATTTCACGTGGTTTCTTAAAGGCTATTGGCTGGAGGAGCAGAATGCGCTCCACACCACCTTTCTTCTTTCTTTCTCCCTTTCCATTCATTACCTCTTGTATATCAATAGTTACATATATTATAGATTATATGTAACATATTATATATTCTTAAATAAATTTATATTCCATTCATATATATATATATATATTCTTAAATACATTCTGCTTAATTTGTATTATGTACTTGTAGGATAATTTTGTATTGGATCACAATTAGTGTACTCTTCCCAGAGAGACACTATTTCTATTATTCTCAGCACAATTTCTTCCACAGTGCATTTTCAAGACTTATACCTGCCTTTCTCCCTTCCAACTCTTCCTGTTTCCCTCTCACAGGCTCTATCAAATTCATACCTTCTTCTTCTATAATTCTCACATACACACACATACACAAAAAAACATCCAGGTATACACTCATCGATCATAATTAGTTCAATTAGTGTTGTTTGTATGTATGCACATGGATATCCAGCTGAACCTGGAGCATGGTAATATATCTAGTTAAAAAAATCTATCTCAGCCGCCATTGATAATCTATATTTTATTATACTGAGATAGGACTTCTAAATCCTTCACACATCAATGATAGGATTCTGACTCATGTTAGTTTGTGCAATGTTGTAGAATATTACTTTAAGATGTGTCACATTTGTTTAGGCTATGGAATATTTGTGTAGCAATGCAAAGATATGCTGCTTTTTATATTGCAATTGTTTAACTCTGTGAAACTGTGTTAGTTTGCTGTTCTAAAATACCTGATTGGTATAAGAAAAAGCTGAATGACCAAAAGTAAGGAAGGAGAAAGGATAGACAGAACTGGTAGGCAGAGAGAATAAATAGGAGGTGATATATGGGAAGAGAAATGGAGGAACAAGAAAAGAAAGGACCAGCCACTAAGCCATACAGCTAGACATGCGATAAGAGGAAAAGAAAAAAAAATACAGAAATAGAGAAAAGTAAAAGTCAAGAGGCAAAAGGTAGAAAGGGTAATTTTAGGAAAAGCTGACAAGAAACATGGCAAATTAAGGCCAGACATTCATAAGAAAGAATAAGCCTGTGTGTATTTCATTTGGTACTTGGTTGGGCCCCCAAAGAAAAAGGGTAAAAAAAGTAATTCCAGTGACGGTTTTGTATAGCCAACCATAACTTTGAGAAGATGTAGAGGTAAAATTCCCTGTTGGACCAAGAAGTCACTATTTTATAGCAGCGTTCTAGTTCTTAGACTCTTTCTGCACATTCCCTTTCTTGATACTCACAGAGCACTGGGTGTTATAAGTATTCTTATTGGAGATATGAACAAAACTATTCTAATTGTCTAAGGCAGAAAGAATCTTCTTCAGTTGAAAATGTGAATTACAGTGTTTCTAAATTATCTGTATGGAAATAAACACTTTGAAGGCAGTTGGATACTACATTAACTGACAAAATGGTAATTTTTTATGAAATTAAGCTATACCATTGCTAGGGGAAATATGATACTGCCTGCTTGTCCCGCCCTGCCCCGCTGGACTTGTATTTTTGCTCCCATGAACCTTAGGATTCCTGCCAATGTTTTCCTTGTTTGCTCATGTTGGTGAAATGTATATAAGAAGTTATTTCCTTAATAAGAAATTAAGGCGTTAATATCAGGTGATAAAGAATAACCAATAGCCTTGATAATAAGTTGTGGCATTTGAAGGAATTTATGAAAGATATTAGGCCGAAGATTCAACAAAATGTAACACATTCCTTCCATTAGAGTTAGTGGCATGAGCTCTCTAATTGAGTAATTATCTACTTCATTATATGGGCACTCCATTTAAGTACCTTTCATATGTGTATATATTTTAGGAATCTTCTATGAGTGGTAGGTTTCCATATGACATCATACAAAGTCTTTAGTCTTGTCTTTACCCATATTCAACAGCTAAGCAACAAAAATGAAATGACAAAACCGAAAACCATTTTTTTTTGCCAAAGTTACTTATAAAGAAAACCAGGACAAAGTTGACCTATGTGCTTATAAACCAATTTTGCTCATGCAAAAAAGTATTTAAAATTTAAAATACTGGCAGCATTATGTGTGTGTGTGTGTGTGTGTGTGTAAATATTTGTGTTGAGAGAGTGGAAGGGGGGAGAACCAGAAGGTGGAAGGAAACAATTGAAATAAAAGTTTTACCTAGTCAGGAGGTTAAGTTAATTCCTTAGAGCTCTTTATTAAAAAAAGAATTCAGTGGGCATCTCAGCATGCCAGACCACTGGGTTGCTTCCAAAGCAATTAATTCTCAGTGGGGTGCAAGTGAATTCATTAAAACAGAGAATTGTATTGCCTCTGAGGATTTGCGGTATGCTTCATATCTTTTAGAAGAGTAACAGTTGGATGAGCATGTAAAGCCTATTGTAAGCTCTTTGGTAGCTCTGTCCTAATTCAGGTTGATTCAGGGCGAGATATAATTATACTAAAGGGTAATAATTATCATTAGAGCAATGTAATACCCCTGTAGCTTTTATGTATATTTGTACCAATCTCTTATTTGATTGATGAGGGACATCAACACATTAAATCAGAGGTACACATGTAGTAGATCAATTTTTAAATAATGAATAACTTAAGAAAGAAAATAATTTATTTGTGCTTGCCTTAAGCCCCTTCTGCCTGTGAGATTAGCTCTGAACAGAAAAGAATCTGTTGTTTCAGGTAGTACTGTGGGGATTTTTAAAAACGTAAATACAAATACTACAATCAGTTCTGAAATCGTGGTGCTGTTTCTTCTGCTTCTTTTTTTCAATAGCATAAACTTCAGTAGAGATGTGACATGAACTCACTGGTGTCACTACAGGAATAGATTGTAGTCAAAACCTGGACTCTTTCTTAAAATACTGCACTACTTCCCTGGATATAATGGATACTGTCTAACAAATCCTCTCTTCTACTGTGACGGCATTAGCATATGATGTCTTTAGACATTAAGTGATGTTAGTAGGAGAAATCCTCATTAAAACAATCAGTGCCTTTGCTGGAGTCCTGGAAGAACTCTGTAACAAAGGACCTAGAACAAAGATGGGAACCTCAACAGCCATTGATTCTGCTGCTGCCTTAATTATATATGCTCCTTGTTTAAGCCTCGTAGTTCATAGAATTTTGTTATGAAGCTTACACTGAGAGTGGCATTACCAGATTGTGTGCATATTTATTTCTATACTTTTTGAGCTAATATTATTTTTAGTATAAATATAGCCAGTTAACTTCTAAGTAAAATGTCAAGTTTTATGTAATAGTGAGTTCAATTTGATCTACCAATTATTTATATTAAATTCTCTCTTAACATAACTATAAGTATCACGGGTAATCCAATATTAATGTCATATATCTATGTGACAAATCACTGGCTATGGATTAGATTCTTAAATGTCTCTTAATACCTCATGTAGCAAAGATTTAGAGCCCCCAAAGGAGGCTGTGGGTGGTAGTAGAGACTCTAAGGAACAAGAATGGAAGATCATTTGATCATTGGGTTATTTCAGGGAACCATGGGTTGCATGTCCCCCTTTTCTCCCTTTGCTTCCTGGCAATAAGATAGGTTTGGCTGATTCATCTTAAATTTTTATTTCCTTTTTAATTTAATGTTTTAATAATCATGATTCCTCCACAACTCAGAATATCCCTACTTCTATATTCACTTAACATGTTCATTATATCTCCATAGAATAAACACAATGAGAAACAAAAGCAAGAAAAAAAACTGAAACAGAAAAATGAGATCAAGACAAACTAGTCAAATAAAAAAATGAAAAAAAATCCGTATAAAAATCATTGAGTTCATTCTTTCTGTTGGGCAATTACGGGGCACAGGGTCTGCTGTGGAGTGTGCACGATATAACCGATACACTCCATGGGAGACAGCGGATTATTTATTTATTTATTTATTTATTAACAGATATCAATTACAAATAGCTTCTTGGTTAGTGGTGGAACTCCTTGTCCAATTACTCTTCTCTGTGTTGAAATCCTGTCTGGTTTGAACCTGTGCAGGCATGTGAATACTGTCGCAATCTCTGAGTTCCTATGTGCATCAGTCCTATTGTGTCTTGAAGATACTTGTTTCTTGGAGTCATCCATCTTCTCTGACTTTTACAATCTTTCTAGTTCTTCTTCAGTGTAGATCACTGAGCTCAAAGTGGAGGAGTCTAAGAAGACATGATTTTAGGGGCAGTTGGGCAGAAACATCTTAATTTTCTTTTTCATATTTATTTTTTTCATTTTCATATAAGTCCCAGTTCCCCTTTCTCCCCTTCTTTCTCACCCCACTACCTAACTCCAATCCCATTGCCCAATTCAGTCCTCACAGTGGGGAAGGCCTCCATCAGAGAGTCAACAATGTCTGGCATACCAAGCTGAGGCAGGCCCAAGCCTCCTGTATCAAGGCTTAGCAAGGTGTCCCTCCATAGGAAATGGGCTCCAGAAAGCCAGTTCATGCGCCTGGCATAAGTCCTGGTCCCATTGCCAGCCCCACCCCTGCAGATCAAGCCATATAACTGTTACCCACATTCAGAGGACCTGGTTTGTCCCCCATACAGGTTCCACAACTGTAAATCTAGAGTCCCTGACTAGATGGAGTCAACTGTGTCTGTGGGTTTCACCATTATAATTTGACCCCACCCCCTTGCTCCTATTATCCCTCCTTCCTCTCTTCAGCTGAACTCCAGGAAGTCAACCCTGTGCTTGGCTGTGGATTAGTGTATCTTCTCTTAAAATTGTTTTATTACAGAGAGCAGGCACGTGTCTATTCAAATATATTTATATCCAAAATTATAACAAGAAACACATTGTATTTTGGATTTTAACTAACTAAAATGAAGAAATTAATAAAATAATGATAGATTAAAATATTAAACATATTTATGATTTATTAATGCAAAAATCTTTCCTTAACACTTCATGATATATCTAATCATCAGTATTACTTTTTTCCCTGCAATAATAGTCTTTTTTAGTAGAAATATAATGTTCAGGATACATTAAGTTACTGCAGGTCATCAAATAATATTTTCATTAGATGAAAAATATTATGAAAATATGGATTGGTAAAATTACTCTTTTATCTTTTAGATGGTCATTGGGACATTATCCTTTCCTTTACAACTCTTATTTGGTCCTTCCTAGCCTACTTGTCATCCTAGATACCTCAAGGCAAAAATGTGTCTTGAGTGTAGAATTTATTACCAGTCCATCCTTATACTTTCTTCAGCGCTTAGTTATCTTCTCCAGGCACCCAGCAGTCTCCAGGTAGTGTTCTAACCTGTCATTGTACAGAAAAATGATATCTCACTCTCCTTAAGGAGAGACTACAGAGAGTTAGTGTAGCAGCTGCCTCCACTAAGGTGGACTTTTATAAAAGAGGGCCAAGAATGACCCTGTTTCATTCAAAGGATAATAGAATTTCAGTCATCACTTTATGTCTACATGTAGAGTGTGAAGTTTTCCTCCTCCTCCTCAAATAACAGCATGCTTTTCGTAAAGGCAATCCAATGCAGGGTACTGATAGCTCTCTTAGCTCCATGAATCTTTAGAAAGATAAAGATGTGTTACAGTAAACACAATAATTTCTCAACATCACTCTTGAATTTTTCTCATTGAGGCTTAATTAAAAAAAAAAAAAAACTAGAGCTTAATTTCTGCTGGTGCGAATAACATTTCTGAAAGTTTTCTGAGAGCATTTCCTATATTTGGCTAAATACCTATTGGCTGAGAAATACTGGTTGATAAAGCTACCCTGACTCAACAATAAATGTCACTTGTGGTCCCGAGACACTTATGTTTAATTGCTTTCAATTATCTTAGCCCATGTCCACCCAAGCAAAATGAAGTGGCAAATCAAGCAATCGTCTTGGGTATGTGATCAATATAGAAATTCAATATGGATAATTAAGGCTCCCCCCAACTCACTTTTTTCCTATAACAAGCTTTCTTTTCACCAGAATTGTTCAGATAATTGCCTCAAATGTCCATTTTGTTTTGCATCAAATGTTCAAGTCTGTAACTAGCCTAACAGACCATGGAAAAGCAGAACGGCCAGTGCATTTCTCAGGCAGAGCACTATCTCCCTCATTCATCTGTGGTGTTTCTGGGTAAGTCAGGCTGACTGGACCTGGAGCGGTTCACTGATGAATGTTCTCTCCCATAGTTGAGGTCTGTATGACATAGACTTTGGGCTTGACTTTGACATTTCTCAGTACTCAATCTACCACAATCCTCAAGCCAGGATTTGAATTTCATACAACAAACGACATATGGGGAGGGTTAGTGATTCATTTGGAATTTGGGTTTTTAAAGCAACCAACAGAAATATTTGGGAACTTATATGGGTAACTGAAATGAGACAACAAAAGTAAAAGTCAATGTGTTTATCATAGTGTTGCTAAAGAAACTCTGTTGACTTATTATGATACACTTGAACTCAATATTAAGGTAAACATCTGATCATAATGTAAACTTATAAAATACATACTGTGCAATGTAACTTGAAGCACATGATAAATACCCATATATTATAACTTTCATTTCCAGTAATTTCCTTCAAAATTTTGAACTAAATATTCAGTAGGTTTGATGGATTGTGGAATTATAAGTGGGGTATCTGTCAATTACTGCTTCAACCTACCAGATGAGCTACAAAGAAGATTATTTTTAAAAGATGTTTTAAAATCAAATCCATTTAAAGAGTGAGCAGCATAGTTCCTTTCAAAATAAAGTACAGTTTGTGAGAAATAGCTTCAGCCTGAAGCAAAGTACTTGCTTAAACTCTGGAGCCCACTGACTGAAACCTGTCCTCTTCTTTTGAAACCAGCTATCAAGTATATTTTAGAATCATATTTATTTATATTTGACTACTGAAACCTTTATGTTTCTATGGAAAGAGTGTGTAAGATTTGACTGCCTACAACCTTCACAGCTGCATGCTTTATGGAATGTTTATAGAAGAATTATAATTACATGCAAGACCATGCCTTAACATATATCTGTGATTGTATGTTAGGGCAAGTATCTTAGTAAAATTGATTTATTTTCAATTTGTGTTCATCAAAGTTGGATGAACTTAACTGTAGATAATCATCAGAACTCCTCAAAACTTGGCAAAAATTATTCTTATATCCATGGTGAAAACGATGAATAAACTAATCAACAGAGACATCATACCAAAGATTTTTTTGAAAACTTTCTTTCTCTGAAAACTACATCTGAAATTACTGAGAAATTAGTGATTCTCCTCTCGCCTATTTCACCCTCATATCCTGATTTTCGTTTTTTGTCATTGACTAATGAATATGCAGAGGCAAGTAACTGGCATTTCATAATTTAATATCACAATGATTTGCTTTCCATTTTAATTAAAGAATTATTTTTCTAAAATTTCTTTACATAAGCATGCACTTTATTAGCAAATGCATATTTAGCCAGTATTTTGGTCCACTTTAGGTGATAATTATTAAATCTCTTATGTAGAGGCAAGACACCTCCCAGACACAGCTCAGTTCCTTCTGACAGACACTGCCATTCTCTCAACGCCACTAATGCGGAGAAAACTCACTTTATACACAAATAGACATTTACCGAAAGGGATCCATTAAAAGAGAGGACATTTGATTCTTGTATTATTCTGGCAGCTCAGTGTTCAGAGGTTCCCTCAGATCCTCGCTGAGATGTTATTTAGCATGTGCTGAATTAAAAAGAATGAAAGGGACTTTGTACTTAACCAAGTTCCATTTATTCTAAATCTCAAAATCCCCTAATTTTTCTTAGTACAACTCTCCTTTGTTTGCTGTGTTTAGTAACCAACTGTGTTTTTTTTTAAAGAAAGCAACACATTAACAACAATTATGGACCTAAACTACCTACACATCCTGAATTTCAAAGCATGCAATTTAGGCCACTCTAGGAAAACCACAGAGACCAGGTGGGAAGGATTACCACCTTCAGCAAAACTCAGCAAGAGATATTTTGAAGATTCAAAAATGCCCAGGGTATGAGCTAATTAGAAGTTTTTAATAAATGGACTAGGAAAAAAATCGTCAAAGATACTGAGCATATAAAAATTAAAAATTAAGAAATTTTAACGATTATTTAAAATTTTACAGATATTTACTTTTATTATAGCTTTTATTATTCTATTAAAAATTGGCATATGTACTCAATACATTTTGATCTAATCCATTTCATCTTCTTTCCCACTGACACCCCTAAAAAACTCCCAGGGAATACTCACACATTTCCCTCTTAATGTCACATATTATGATGATGATTAATAACTCTTTCAATAGATTATACAGTATGTCTACTCTGACTATAAGGTATAAATGATATGTAGCAGGTCACCCTGACATCAAGAAATTCACCTTTGCTGAATTTAAAAATGGGAAATAACAAATGTCTCACAACTCATTTATTAGTCATGATTGATTGGTTTGGTTTGGTTTTAATATTTAGTCTTAAGAAATGATGCAAAAGCTATCAATATAGGCCAAACATTAAAATAGTCAGCTACGTAGCCATAACATGTTTTGTTTTGTTTGGGAAACAGATTCTCACTATATAAGCCTGGCTGGCCTCAAACTCACAACACTCCCATAGCTTCTGTTCTCATGTGCTGGGATCAAAGGTATATACTGCTATGCTTTGCTAGCTATTACATTCAACAAAGTGAAAAAATACTCTGTCAGTATTAAACAAATTATTTTCTAAATCAACACATTTATGGTGGATAAGTCAATTCCAATGTATACCATATTTCTTTACTTTCTTCTTATACATCATTAGAATCATAATATCTACCCTGATTTATTTATTATTGTATTTATCAATACAATCTCTGTTAATTGCAATTATATGTTGTCTTGTCATTTGAGAAAATATAGAAAATTTCCATTTCACAGAGCATTTTTAATATGTTGTTTACTACAAACACAGAGCAACAAATCTCTATTCCACAAGCTTATTTTAATTTTCTGGAAAATGTATCCAGGAAATGTGTTCTTGTAATATACAGGTATTCCATTTTTGTGGAAAAACAAGAGCATGTGGCACAGAGTGATCCCTGAGTCTAAGAAGCCCCAAAGGAATGCATTTTGTTGACATGAGCCACCTATGTCAAGGACCAAAGCCTCAGACCCATTGGAAATTGCCAAAGCCTTTCCCCAGGTGAAGCTCAGAGTGATATAAAAGGCTACCTCTAGGTGAGTGTGAATATTAATAATGTGTACAGAAAATGTCCACCTTGTTTTCTTCCTGCACCCCCTCAAATTTATGGCCTGAAATGTTTCCCCTATAGCGATTGCTTCTCTTAGAAAAGAAAGGATGCATATGGGAGCAGGGAAGTATATATCTTTACTAAGGGAGCCATTTTAGGGTTGGCAAGAGCTTTGACTCTAGAGGGGTTCCCAAAGGTCCAGAGAGATGTCCCCAACTAGGTCCTTGGGCAGCTGAAGAGAGAGAGCCTGAAATGGCCCGATCCTATAGCCATACTAATGAATATCTAGCATATCACCATAGAAACTTCATCTGGCGATGGATGGAGACAGAGACAGAGACCCACATTGGAGCACTGAACTGAGCTCCCAAGGTCCAAATGAGGAGCAGAAGGAAGGAGAACATGAGCAAGGAAGTCAAGACTGCGAGGGGGGCACCCAGCCATTGTGACAGTGGGACTGATCTATTGGGAGCTCACCAAGGCCAGCTGGACTGGGACTGAAAAAGCATGGGATAAAACCGGACTCTCTGAACATGGTGGACCATGAGGGCTCCTGAAAAGCCAAGGACAATGGCACTGAGTTTTGATCCTACTGCATGTACTGGCTTTGTGGGAGCCTAGCCTGTTTCGATGCTCACCTTCCTTGACCTGGATGGAGGAGGAGGACCTTGGACTGCCCACAGGGCAGGGAACCCTGACTGCTATTGGAACTGGAGAGGAAGGGGAAAAGGAGTGGGATGTGGGAGTGGGGGGAGGGGGAGGGAAAAGGGAGGCGGGGAGGAGGTGGAAATTTAAAAAAAAAAAAAAAACTTCAAGAAAATAAAAAAAAAGAATCGCTAAACCTGCCTCTTCTTCATTCACTGTCAACCATAAACACCCCAATATTAGGCTCTATGCAATAACCCTGCATCTCTTTTCAACTGTACATAATAAAGACTCTGAGCTTCTGGGTTGTTGTAGCTTCATTACCAGGGAGCCCAGTAGACTCCACCCAATTCCAGCTCTATTATGCATATCTGTATTGGCCGTTCCTTCATTCCCTTGCTACCCAATCACCTTTCTGGGACCCAAATCCTCCACGCAATGGCTCACCATTCTTATAGATTCACTAGAAAAATATTTATTGGGGTAATTTACTCACTTTTGTTTTGTTGTTATTGTATAGACTTCTTATATATTGTGGATGCTAGCTACCTATCACATATACTCATTTCTGATATTTTCTCCAAGATTACAGAATTGGGAGAAAAATCATGGGCTTTGGGTTAAAAAGTAAAAATGATATCAGATAAGTGCTCTGAATACTGAGTGTGCCAAAAAGTTAGCTCCGGTAAATACTATTTTGAGTGTTTCTCATGTGAGAAAAAAAGCAACTGTTATTTTTCACTATGACAGAAGTTTTATTTTGTCAAGAAAGAAACTCATGCTTTCTATCCAGCATTTCACAAATTTCCCTTTTCCCCATTTCTACTCAATCAATGATGTACTTTTGTCATTGTGCATTTACCTATGATGGACAGTTCATTTAAACTGAATCCCACAATATGTGGCCCTTTGTTGATGCTGGATTCCCCTCTGTATGCTCTGAATACCGTTGGTGAATAAAGAAACACTCCTGGCTTATTAATAGGAAAGAACTTAGAGGGGCAGGGAAAAGGAAGTAGAGTAAAAAGAAGCCATGTAGCCCCGAAGGAGACAGATGCCAGAACTTTAGCTGGTAAGCCGAAACCTCGTGGCTATACAAAGGTGAATGGAGATAGGTTAAATTAGGATATAAATGTTTGCAAATAAAAAGATAGAGCTAATGGGACAAGCAATGTTTTAAATACTTTAGTTTCTGTGTGATTATTTTGGGTTTGAGCTGCTGAGGAGTCAGGAAACAACAAGCAGGCTCATTATAACACTTTGTGGCTGACTTCTTTTGATCTGCATAATATTTTAAGTCTATCCGTGCAATAGCATGTATGAGCATCTCATTTATTTATATATTTTTAATTGTTCTTATTGAACTATATATTTTCTCCACTCCCCTCCTACTCTTGTACCCTTTTCCCATGATCCCCACACTCCCAATTTACTCAGGAAATCTTGTCTTTTTCTTCTACCCCGGAAGATTAGATCCATGTATATCTCTCTTAGGATTCTCTTTGTTGTCTGGGTTCTCTGGAGTTGTGAGTTGAAGGTTGTTTTTCTTTGCTTTATGTCTAAAAGACACTAATGAATGTGTATATAATATATTTGTCTCTCTGGCTCTTTGTTACATCACTCAATATGATGTTTTCTAGATCCATCCATTTGCCTGCAAATTTCAAGATAATATTTTTCCCACTAGCAGTATTCCATTTTGTAAATGAACCACATTTTCTTTATTCATTCTTCAGTCAAGGAGCATTTACATTGTCTCCAGGTTCTACATACAACAAACAATGCTGCTATGAACATAGCTGAGCTATTGTCCTTGTGTTATGATTGAACATCCTTTGGGTATACACCCAAAAGTGATATTGCTGATTCTTGAGGTAGGTTGTTCCCCAATTTTCTGAGAAATCACCATACTGATTTCCAAAACAGCTGTCCCAGTTTGCATACCCACCAGCAATAGATAAGGGTTCCCTTCATCCCACTTATTCTCCCGCATAAGCTGTCTTCAGTGTTTTTGATCTTGGCCATTCTGACAAGTGTAAGATGTTGGATAACAATGTTGAATATTTTCTTAAGTGTCTTTCAGTCATTCTAGAGTTCTCTGTTGAGAGTTCTCTGTTTATGCCTGTACCCCATTTTTATTGTATTATTTTTTTCTTTTGATGACCAATTTTTTGAGTTCTTTGTATATTTTGGAGGTAAGCCCTCTGTCTGATGTGGGGTTGGTAAAGATTCTTCCCAATTCTGTAGACTGCCATTTTGTCTCATTGATCATGTCCTTTCCTATACATAAGTTTCTCAGTTTTAGGAGGTAACATTTATTAATATTTACTCTCAGTGTTTGTGCTACTGGGGCTATATTTAGAAAGTGGTCTCCTGTGCTAATGAGTTAAAATGTACTTCCCACTTTCTCTTCTATTAGGTTCAGAGTTGTTGGTTTTATGTTAAGGTCTTTGATTCATTTGAACGTGAGTTTTGGACATGATAAATATGAATCTATTTTCATTCTTCTACACGTTGATAATCAGTTATGCCAGAACCATCTGTTGAATATGCTTTCTTTTTTCCATTTTATAATTTTGCTTGTTTGTCAGGTGTTCGTAGGTATGTGGATTGATATCTTGGTTTTTGATTTGATTCCATTAGTCCTCCTTTCTGCTTTTATTCCAATACCAGGATATTTTCATTATTATAGCTATGTAGTAGAGGAAGAAAGCAATTCTTAAAGCCTGTCCCCATAAACAAGTACCAATCTTTAGTTATGGCTCTGCTAATTAGAATGGCTAGAATGACTTATATTGTACATTATATTGAAATGTCATTTTGAGGTGATTTTATGTGCTTACATTTTATATGTTTGGCTATTACACAGATATGTTCTATAGTATTTTTTAAGTAAGTCAAATCCTAGCCTTACATCATGGTATGTGCCTGTCATACAATCTCTCAGCATTCTGAGTCAAGACAATCTGAACTTCATTGCTAGCCCGGGCACATAATGACTCAATATCTCAAAAATATTAAACAATACAAAAAAGCTCAGTTACTATACTAACACCAGAAACAAAGCAAAAACTTATAAGTTGTCACACAAGTTTATTGATTTTTATTTATTCTCATTCTTAAAGATACACTGCAGTATGAGATTCAGAAATCAATTAATATTTACAGCAAAACCATGCCTAATTGGGGAAATTATTAAACACAAGTTAAAGTTATGGAGACCTGAAGAAAGTGAAAAGAACTCCAACATGCAATATTTTCTTTGAAATAGAAAGCAATTGTATTTCTAAGTATTATCAATACTGAAAAAAATTACTCATATATCAAGTGCACTCCAGGGAAAGCAGAGTACTATTTATTGGTTAAGCTCTCAACATATGATTTAGTACCTTCTATGAATAGTGCATACTACTTTTGACATTTCAAATGCATTAGCAAGCTAGAAAGCAATGGTTTTTATAATGATAAATCATGACATCTGGTCAGATAAATGGAACATCTTTTGAAATTACATAGTATTTTAGAAGGGGTTGTGTCCAACACAAAGTATGTTACAGTGATTACCAATCTGGAGGTTGTGGTTTTTTTAAAATAGTATGATACAGATAAATTATTGAAAATAGCAATTTAATCACATAATAAGAGTGGGGATTTTAGTTGTGAAGAGAGCATGAGATTTGATGCTGAAATCACAGGTGTGTTGTTCTGGAAAGAAAAGTGGGGGTCATGCTTGGGATGACCTGGTGTTAATATTTTTCTATTGTATTATAGCCCACAATATAGGTAATACTGAACTATTTACTGGGATAGTAATTATGCTAATGGTCCACAAGAATGTTAACAACCTGTCACTTTTTTATTAAAAATAAAGATATACATGGATATAATCTACAGGGGAAGTAGAAAAAGTCAAGATCTCCTGTGTAAATTGGGAGCATGGGGACCTTGGAGGAGGGTTGAAGGGGAGGAGAGAGGAAGGGAGGGTAGCAGAAAAAATATATTGCTTAATAAAATCAGTAAAAATAAATAGATCTCTTTTTCAACTTCTACTGTGCTTTCACTTGGTGATAGGAACTTTTCTGCTGAAATATATAGAATGGGATTCTTACCAAAAATAAAAAAAATAAATTATTCTATCTTTTCTTCCACATCCAATCTCCCTGAAATCCATTTCTCCTCCATTTGCCTTCAGAAAATATCAGACCTCCAAGAGACCACAACCAAGTATGAGAAAACAAAATACAATAAGACAAAGCAAAAGCCCTTCAGGGAAGCTGGACAAGGCCACCCAGTAACGAAAATGGCCCATCAACTTAAACACCAAAAGTTATCAATGAGTCTGAAGTTCTGGTTTCTCTCACTTAAAATGAAAAAGTGGTTACAATGGGAGTGGCTTCAGTTTTCAGACAACTGTCCATCAAGTCCAATATTTTACCAAACTTCCAAAGAAAACATAGGAAGACTATGTTTTCCAGAGAAAACTAAATGCACATTCATTTTATAGCTTGCTAAAAATGAGCAAAGCTTGCAAAAACTAAAAAAGAATGGCAAAGAAAGAAAAGGAATATGTTCAGAGGAGAAAAACTACAGAAATTAAAGCAAAGTAATTAAAGTTGATGAGGCACTTCCTCAAATAGTCCGCCAAAATTTAGCCAAATAAATTGGAAAAAATCTTGCGTAGATATATATTTCAAAACTGTTTAGAAAACAGTGCAATGAAGAAGACAAGATTCTGTTTTCATAGAACCTGACAATCCATGAGATGGTCCATGAACCTTTGACATCTAGGAAGCATAAGGAGGAAGTATTAGAAACAGAAGTAGTCTCTGAAAAAAAAAGTTGAAATGTTTTGATTGCTCAACAAGAAACATATTATTTAAAATTTTACATAAAAATTCAAAGTTCCAAATTGATAATTAATGTCATTTTGTTAATATGAAGAAAGGGGCAATCCAAAGAAAGATGGAAGTAGTGGCTGTCTCTAGGGACTAACTCATAGAACATAGAAAGGAAGAAGACATCCATGATTTCAAATCTACCTTTGCTTAGTAGCTTCAGTATAATGAACTTATCAACTATATATTGACAGCTCCCACAAACATCAAATACATATTAAAAACTTTCTTTCAAAACTATGTGTAGATATCTCTACTGTTGCTTAATTCCCACCTTCCACCATCACCTGTGCACATGTGTCTCATTTGTTAGTCCAAATCTTTGTCTATTCCTAGATAAAATATCTGTTTCTATACTTTTTCATTTCACTTTGATAGTTGAGGCTGAGTCTGGATGGTTGGAAGCACATTCGTTAAGTACTCT
This sequence comes from Microtus agrestis, assembly GCA_902806775.1. Classification (NCBI taxonomy): domain Eukaryota; kingdom Metazoa; phylum Chordata; class Mammalia; order Rodentia; family Cricetidae; genus Microtus; species Microtus agrestis. The sequence continues at coordinate 5,365,100 of CADCXT010002595.1, read as the reverse complement.
GGGCCCTAAGAAATCGGGAAGAAAGCTTTTCTCTTTCTGTGTTTTATAAACTTACTATAGTCAAATCAGCCAGGCACAAAAACAGTTCTGAATACCAAAGTAGCGAGGGAGCACCTGGAAGGTAATCGATGCTGAGCCACAAATGAGCTCCATGGGATTTAGACTGCTCTTTAGACTCTTATTCATTCATTTTTTTCCCCTAGCTACGAGATAGAAAATAGGAAAGCAGTGACATTGCAATAAGAGGTCACTTTCAACCCAGAAAGTCTCCTCATTAAGTTTCAATTATTTTCTCACTTTGTAAAACTGCACAATTTTTTCCGTGTTTCTTACATTTCTAACACATGTAGGTGGTTAATATCTCTCCACATATGTTTCACAGCAGGATCTGAACTATTAGAACACTTTCCGCTAAAGTTCTTTTTCAGTAGAGCATGTAAATGTGACCCCTGATGGGTGGTGTTTCTTCAGACATGATAAGAATCACTGGCTCAGACACTACATCAAGCAAAGGAAGTCTTATTAAGTTTCATAGACACAGATTAGGACAAATGGACCACACAAGATGTTCCATGATATGCACAATGTTTATTTGAATAACACACAGTCAAGTGGTTAGAAAAAGTAGATGAAACTCTCTTATAATTATTAAATATTATAAAAATTTCAGTGAAGTACTCTGAAGATCTAAGACCCTCATGATCAGTTCACTTGTAGAAATCACTTGGCTTTTTCAAAGAATCCACTTTTATTTTGCAAAAATCTTGCAAAAATTTCTAGTTTATATTCTTCATTTAGCAAGCAAAATATTCATAAATAATATAAATCTAATTATTTGACATGCACTGGTCATGGAAGTCTACGTGTGTCTTCATATCTCCTCAGAGTCAAGAGTCCTCCTGGTTTTCAAGAGAACAGGTAGTAGAATGTTTGTGCAGATGGAAAGACAGATATTAAAAATCGCAAGCAGGATTGTAGAGCTGGAACATAGTCCAGTTTTGCCATTGTTCGACTTCCTTTAAAACAAAAGTATGGCATGTATTGAACCTTTTTTTTTCCCCTGTGCAGATCACAACATCACAGCATGGTGCTGTTCAATATTTTCATACTTTATATAATGACATTCATCCAATAGAAAGACAGCATCTAAATAGCTCTAGAGTTTATTCTCATTTGCTCTCCTTACAGGATTTTAATTCTTTTGCCTGAGGATATTTGTGAGAAATCTGACAATAAATATAATGTGTGATGATTATTTGGGGGGCATTGTATATGAGGATTTGTGAAGTTATGAGGAACGGTAAACAAATCATAGGACAGTGACCAGATGACTGACATGTCTGTGTTGTAAGTGATTGACAATAAAAATTGGGATAAGAAAATAAACTAAGAACTTATATCTCAAGAGAAGAGGAAACCTTTGTCAACCCAATGAAATCTTTCAGGGAGGATTTGAGAATGACACTCTGGGCTCACGCTCATTTTCCATCTCCTCTTTGTGACAGCTATTCATTTACATATATGTTTGTATTGACAAGAGAATTAGTATGGGTAGGGAAGGCTTTCTTTGGACAATGAGGGAGCAGACGGGTAAATTTCAATGATTACTTTGTTTTGATAAGTTGACCGCTTCAGATAATTATAGCAAATGATAGAAATGTCTGTCTGTTCTTTTTCCCTTCCTTTCGGTATCCACTTTGTTGAGATTTATCTGTCAAATTGAATGTAGTTTTCACTTATACCTACAAAAATTGCCATATGAATCCAAAAGTAACGAGGGGAAAACAATGAAAGTAAATACTTTCTAACCTGTTATGCAAATATAAGTGGTAGAGTATGTGACTGGCACAAAGCAGAGCTGATAACAAACACAGAGTAAAATAAACCAACAGCAGCAACAAGGCTTCAAGTGCCCTCAGGATCAAGGCAACAAAATCAATGCCTGAGTCATGCTGGGTTTAGGAAAACTTAATTTTGTTCCTGTACTTCAAAATATGAGCTATTTTTTCTCTATCCTTTCCTTAGTTTGATAAGGATGGGGCCATAATTGTGTTTCCTCCTTTTATTTATATTTGAAAAGAAGAAAATGGATGCAGTAAGAAAAGGAAACAAACTGACTTCAGTCGGCCCCAAATAACCTTCTCATGCTCATGGGAATTGGAATATTTCCTGGCTTTATGTTTCCACCTCGCTCCCAGGATTTGTGCTTTTATTTTGGACCTATCTCCTCTTCTTTTATAAGCTCTGTAAAGCAGTTATCATCCTTCAGAACACAATTACTACCTTTTGATTTTCTGAATTAACTGAAGTTAAGTGGAGGGAGCATTACAAAAAAGCTCAACTCCAATTGTATCTGAGATATTATGTATAACCCTGTACCCTGAAACTGCTAGAGGAAAAACGCAAGACAGGCTTCAATCTGCATGTCCAGGTAACAACTTTCTGAATAAGAATAGTAAATAACAGCTACAATTTATAAATGGTAGCTCATGAAAATAAAAAGTGCTTGTTCTGCCAAGAGAATTATGAAGTGGACCAAGAAGCACCCTACAGTTATGGAAAAAAAATACTGTCCCAGATAGTTATCCCCCAGAAAATTAGTGTATAATATATAAAAGAATCCAAATTCAATAAGAATGATTTTTTTAAATGTCGTATATTTTAAAAATATAAGATAATCATCAGTCTGACTACAGGGCAAGGCCAGTTCAGGCACTCTCTCTTCTATTGCTTAAGGTCTTAGATGGGGTCATCCTAATAGATTCCTGGGCATTTTTCTAGAGCCAGGTTTCTTGCTAACCCCATAGTGGCTTCTTCAATCAAGGTATCTCTTTCCTTGCTCTCATATCTGTCCTTTTTCAATCTCGACTATCCTATTCCCTCAAGACTCCCCAACCCTCCCCTTCTTCTCTCCTCTTCCCCTTCTCCCCTACCTTCTAACCTCCCCTCCCCAGCTCCCATGGTCCAAATTTTGTCAGGCGATCGTGTCTGTTTCCAATTATGTTTGTCTTTGGGTTCACCTTATTACTTAGCTTCTCTAGGATCGTGACTTGCCTTGCCCTGTAATCAGACTTTTGATTATCTTAAATATCATCATGGAAACTTTGTCCAACAACAGATGGAAACAAAGGCAAAGACCCACACCAGATCATTGGACTGAGCTCCTAAGGTTTAGTTGAAGAGTGGAAGGAGGAAGAATATAAATAAGGAAGTCAATACCATGAGGGGTTCATCCACTGAGACAGCTTGCCTAAGCCAATGGGAGCTCACCAACTCCAACTGGACTGGGAGTGAAGGAGCATGGGATCAAACTCGTCCCTCTGAATGTGATTGACAGTTGCTTCAGACTGAGAGGCTAATGACAGTGGCACTGGAATCTGTCTCTAATACATATACTGAATTTTTGGGATCCTATTCTCTTTGGATGTATACCTTACTCAACCTAGATGTAGTAAGGAGGGCCTTGGATTTTCCACAGCGCATGATGCCTTGCCCTCTTTTAGGATTGGAAAAGGCTGGTGGGGAGGGTGTATGGAAGGAGTGGGAGGGGAAATGGGAGGAGAGGAGGGAGTGGGAATTTGGATTGGTATTTTTTAAGTAACAAAATAAAATAATAGTAAAACACATAGTATTACTCAGATCAAAAATTAACAAAAAAATGAAATTTTCAGGCAAATGGATGGGATTAGAAAAAATCATCCTGAGTTAGTTACCCAAGACCCAGAAAGATAAATATGGTATATTTCACTTATATCTGAATATTAGTTATTAAATACATAATAACCAAGCTAGAACCCAGAGAGATTAGGCATAGAAAAAGGAACTAGGGTATAGTGGTATATTATTTGTATTTAGATAAATAAATCTTGAATGAAAATCAGAGCCAAAGATAAAGCCATTTCAGGCCAGGAAGTGGTGTCACTTTACTATCAGGATTTGGGAGACATAGTGATATTGATCTCCATGAGTTCAAGGCCACTCTGCTCTACACACAAAATCAACGCAGAAACAAATCTAGGTGGTCATGGCTCAGACCTTTAATCCCAGGCAGAGGGAGTTACTCACCTTTAATCCCAGTTATAGAAAGAATATAAAATGGGAGGAGATACGCTTAGGCTGCTTAACATGTGGTTGCCCAGCATTGGTAGAGGTAAGACTTCTCTAGTTGTTTAGCTGCTTTCCTTTTCTGGTTTTGGGTTGAATCCCAATATCTATCTTGAGTTTTATTATTCATGCTACACTAGGATGGACACAAGGATCTCCCTGAAAGGAAAAATAGATTTTATGAGTGTACTGGTGGTGGGGCAGGGTATGGGAAGAAGGGAATGGGAAGATCGGGTAGGAAAGGGTAAGAGGTCTGGACATTGAGGGGCGGTATAGAAACCTAGAACAGTCAAATCTTCCTATAATATATGGAGGTGGTCCTAATGAAGTCTCCAAACAGCCAAGACAATGGAACCCCAATTGGTCATCTCAAGTCACAAAAGAAACTTCCAGTACCAAGATTGGGTTACATTCAATTGAATTGCTGGCAGAAACGGTCCATGGAAAAGCCCAAACAATCCCGACTGTTGTCAAGACAACAAATTGCTCTTTACAAACTGAAAGCAAGGCCCCACTGCTAAAGACAACACATAGACAACTCACTGAGCATGAAGAGGATGAGATGATGCCTACACAAACGCTTCACTCCTGAGTTCTAATGTCTCTGACACAGAAAGGTAAACATCTACAGGCTAAGAAAAGAGACACAGATGGACAGCTGGAGAGCCTGCATGGGACCACACTAGGTCCTCTGCTGTTTGTTTTTGTTTTTTGTTTATTTGTTTAGTTTTTTGAGACAGGGTTCCTCTTTTGCTTTGGAGCCTGTCCTAGAACTGGAGGCAGAGGCAAGAGACTCTCTGAGAGTTAGAGGTCAGCCTGGCCCACAAGAGCTATTTCCAGGACAGGTTCCAAAGCTACTGAGAAACCCTCTCTTGAAAACCAAACAGAAAAAGCAAACAAAAAAACTAGGCCCTCTGATGGTGGTAAACAACTGTATGGTTTAGTCTGTTCCTGGGGCCTGCCTATGGCAGTGGGACCAGGCTCTATCCCTGGTGTATGTGATGCATGAGCTTGATTTTCAGAGCCCATTCCCTATGGCAGAATGCCTTGCTCAGCCTTGATACAGGGGGTAATGGCTGAGTACTGCCTCAACTTGATATGCCAGATTTTATTGACCTCCCATTAGAGGCCTTACCCTTTCTGAAGAGTGGATAGGGGATTGGGTAATAAGAAGATGAGGGGAGCAGGAGTATGAGAGGGAGGGGGAACTGTGGTTAGTATGAAAAAAAACCTTTTGAATAAAACAATGTAAAAAATAAATAAATGAAATAAAGAATACCATAGAAGGGCAAGTGGTGGTTTGGAGGTGTAATGAAAATGATCTTCCTCTAACTAAAAGTTTCATAGGAAAACGATTATGAACTTCCTGACTTTAGAAAATTGTTAATTAGGGCTTCATTGGACAATAATTTACTAAATTCTAGGTAGGTAATGACTTGTACAGGAAAGAATTCAGAACAAATATGAGACTAGGAGCAAGGGAATCAAGAATATTACTTTCTTAGTAAATTCATGGAAAGCACATAAAAAGCAAGAAAGTATTGCATGAGAAGGAACTTTGTGTAGGAGGAAGCAGAGTGAGTTGCTTGTTTGTCTCAGGCACCTGGCTACCTTACATCTAAAATAATCACACAGAAACTGTATTAATTAAATCACTGCTTGGCCCATTAGCTCTAGCATCTATTGGCTAACTCTTACATATTAATTTAACCCATTTCTATTAATCTATGCATCACCATGAGGTCATGGCCTACCAACAAAGTTTCAATACATCTATCTCTGGCGAGGGTCCATGGATTCTCCTGATTCTGCCCTTCTTTCTCCCAAAACTCTGTTTAGTTTTCCCCACCTACCTATGTTCTGCCCTACCAACAGGCCAAGGCAGTTTCTTTATTCATTAATGATAATCACAGAACGTAGAGGGGACTCCCACATCAACTTTGGGATTTTTTTAATGTAATCTTGAGAGTCACAGAATTATCTAACTAATTAAAAAATGTCTCAACATTTTGCCCTTTATCATATTCATTTTTTAAATATATAAGTGGAATGGGAAGTTTGGACAAATAAAAATAAAGCCAAAATATTTTATTTAACCTTTTGGAAGAGAAAACATTACAACTGGAGAGCAGCAAAGACTTTGCTTTTGTGAAAGGAAATGGATATAAAAATAGAAGAAAAGAGAGCAGAATACAGATAGACCTCAGATGAATGTTGCCCACAGTAGGAGTCACAAACTGAGCTATGAAGTACGAGGAGACTCATTATTGCAGCTAAGGTGCATGAGCAAGACAGGTAGCTGATAAGCTGAGAATAACAGAGTTTTAGATTAGATGAGTATATTACAAAAAAATACAGAAATAATTCAAATTATTTGCACTTCAGAATATTAGCAGCCATAGAGTAAGTTGAAGCAAAGATGCCCTGATGGAAATGGATAATTATTTTTGTCGTAGTGAACTATCTTGTTGTTGTTTAAACTACTCAAATATACAACTGTAGCTAAAACCAGACATAAATAATAAATGAGTAAATGTGTATGACTGTATTAAAAAAAAAAAACCTGTATTCACACAAATAGGCAGCAGATCCCCCAGACTCCTGTCAGAAGGGAGGCCTTCAAGAAGACATTCACAGTGCCTGAAATTTATTGTTTCTATTCTGGCTGTATTTCAAACAGGTAACTAAGTGTGAGCTTAAAAACTAATATTAATATAATTTTTAATTTCTAAAAATGCTCCAGACTGGGGAAATTAGAGAAAGGGAAATTGAAACAATAAATGGATAAAACAAAGTAAATAAACAATAGCCAATCTTAAAAATAAAGAAAAAAGTAAGCTTTTCAGTATAGGATTCTAAGTTACTATGTTATAACTAATGAATCTTTGAAAATTGTAGCAGATTATTTTGAAGAAAATTTGCTTCCTTGCTTTTCATCAAATGTATTGTTCCTATAAATGAATACTAAGACTTATTGGATTTATTGATGTTCCTTTGCAAAATTGTCATCAACCAATTGGCTAAAGAGTGGCCTTGCTGGCATACCTACTGGTAAAGTTACTAAAATATGTACTCATATCCAAACCTTAATATTTCCTTTCAAATGAGCAATATTTCAGAGGTATATGTAATGCAACACTGATCAAACAATGGTCTATCATTAATATAAAACATATGTATCATGAATGCAATGCAAGTATCACCCATAATGAAAAAGTCAACTGGTTAGAGATATTCTAAGCAATTTATTTATTTATTTATTTATTTTGTTTTTTTCGAGACAGGGTTTCTCTGTAGTTTTGGTGCCTGCCCTGGAACTAGCTCTGTAGACCAGGCTGACCTCGAACTCACAGAGATCCGCCTGCCTCTGCTTCCCGAGTGCTGAGATTAAAGGCGTGTGCCACCACCGCCTGGCTTATAAGCAGTTTAAAATGGAAATGCCTCCTTTTATTGTGAAATTTCAAGTGCACAAAACAGTGCAACATATCAGACTGTACCATGATTCTTTCTCTTCTATGGTTGTCATAGTTACCTTTCTTATTGTTGTAACAAAATGGCAAGCACAGGCTACTAAAAGTTGCTAGAGATTATTTTTAATCACAGTTTCAACATGAAGTTCATCATAGTAGAGAGAGACCTGCTATCAAGAGCCTAGGGCACCAGGTCACATGCCTCCTTAGGTCAAGAATTACAGAGAGACAGATGAATGTTTATGCTAAGCTAGCTCTTTCTTTTTTATTTAGATCAGTGGTTCTCAACCTTCCTAATGTTATGACCCCTTAATATGATTCCTTATGCTGTGATATTCTTATCATAAAATTATTTTTGTTGTTATTTTGTAACTGTATTTTTGCTGTTGTTATGAATCATAATATAAATATCTGTGTTGTCCAATGGCCTTAGGTGATCCCAGGGAAAGTGTCATTTGACACCTCCCAAAGAGGTTAGCTTGAGAACTGCGGATTTAGGCGGACAAAGGAACATAGTGAATACCTGGTCTCAATGAGCATTGTTTTTCTCAATTCAATTAACCAAATCTAGATGATCCTTACAAGCATGAACAGAGAGATGTATGATAGCTGATTCTAGATCCTGTCAAATTTACAACCAGTGTTAATCATCGCCATCATGTAGAGGTTTAAATACGCACACCTCAGTAAGATATCTAATAATTTTCTATTTTATTCTTGTCTTAGGATTTCTATTAACATGAAGAGATACCATGATCATGGCAACTCTTATAAGAAAATTCTTAATTGGAGGCAGACTTATAGACTTGCAGTCCAGAGGCTTAGTTCATTATCATCATGCAAGGAAGCATGGTACCATTTAGGCAGAGATGGTGCTAGAGAAGGAACTGATACTTCCACATTTGGATCTGCCAGAAACAGGAAGAGAGAGTGACACTGAGCCTGAAACCTCAAAGCCCACCCACAGTGGCACATATCCCCCAACAGGGGACACCTACACCAAAAAGACCACACATCTATTAATACCACTATTTATGCATGACACTTTAATTTAAAAAAAAACTACAATTCTGTTATCAAGTAATGATAAAAGAGAAATTAATAATGTCCTGTAATATATCTTTTTTTCATTATTAGTAGCAGGTTCTAAATGAGATCAAGTTTTATGTTGTTACATTTTGCTTTTCTCCAAATGAAAATACAAGATCTTTATGTCTTCTTCTTCTTCTTCTTCTTCTTCTTCTTCTTCTTCTTCTTCTTCTTCTTCTTCTTCTTCTTCTTCTTCTTCTTCTTCTTCTTCTTCTTCTTCTTCTTCTTCTTCTTCTTCTTCTTCTTCTTCTTCTTCTTCTTCTTCGTCTTCTGGCGTTTCTCTGTGTAACAGCACTGACTGCCTTGGAACTAGTTCTTGTGTCCTTGAATTCACAGAAATCTTCCTGCCTCCATTTAGTGAGTGTTGGGAATAAAGGTGTGTGCCACTGCTGCCCAGATTCTTCTTGACTGTCCCCATATCACCAAATATGAGTAAATGCCATAAATCTCATAAAAGATGGACTTTGATTAAATAAAGGGCCCCATGCTTTACTCTTCTACAAATATTTAGTATTTTGTAATAAATGTCAAATTTGAAATCATAGTTTTAGTCCCATGGTAAAAATTTTATATTTATTTATTTTTGAGAATATCTCACATGATTATTGTAAATATATCATATCTACTATACATGACACATTCTTCCTCAATTCCTCTTGAGTTGTCCTACTCCACCTCATGACAACTTTTAAAATTATTGTAACAAATGTTTTTATAGCTACAACCTGATGTGTTTTATGTAAAATTGATTATACCTATATATTAAGAAATGACCATTTGGGATGAGATAACATATAATGCAGTTCATGCCTAAAGAACACTTAATCTGTCTGTGTTAGCAGTCATCAATTGCTTATAGCTCTTTATCTTGGGGTGCGGCCTCATGACACTTCCCCCATTCATGTTGGTATAGCAAGTGGTATAGTCACCATACAAATCTTGGTTAGGTGACCAGATTACTGATATTTACCAATCACACAATCACATATAAGATGTTGCCTCTTAGCAGAGGTCCTGTTCCTCTAGTTCTTACTCTCACTCCTTCTTGAATTTTCCTTGAGTTTTAGTGTAAAAGTTGCATGAGCAATGAATTCATAGGGTCTTGCACCACACAGTTGCATATTTTATGCCCATTGACCAGCTGTTGATTTTTGTGATAGTTGCAAAAAGAATCTTCTTTGAAGAGGAGTGAGATCTGCACTTATCTTTGGATACAATGACAGCTCTTTCAAACACAATTAAAAGTTAGATTTGTTTAGTAAAATTCTAATGATTATTGGTTGAGTGGTCTTATAACTTCACGAGCTGTGGGTAGTTAGTCAAGTTTGTAGTACTAAACATGGATTCCCTCTGATTAAGTAGGGTTTAGGACAAGTTTGAGAGTTGTTGAATATCCCAAAGATAAAAGTTCTGTTATTGCACTTGTCAGACTGATCATTGTTGAGGATCCTAGGTGGAGAAAGACTGTTGATGGTTCTTCTTCACTAGTATCTTTAGTAGTACCTCCAAATGCTATTAGAGCTGGTCTTCAGAAAGGATTATCCCTCTTTTCACAATTGTTAATAAATGTAAACAAACTAAATGTCTTAAATTGATAAATATATTGAAAATATAGTATAAATAAATAAAATAATTATTTTCAGCTGCATGATATAACATGATAATATTGATTTAATAATTACTGTAACTGTGCCCCAAGCCAAGCAATCTCTATCTCAAAGATGTCACAGTGCCCCCACTGAAAAATATCATCCTACCTGGGCATACATCTCCATAGAATACATCAGGAGACACTAACCTGAATATCCAACTATTTTCCAGCACCTGGCAATGCATCACATTGCCTTGACACAAGGGCATGGCAGTTATATATACAGGCCACAGAAGACTAGGCTGAAGACTCTCTTTGTGCAGCTATGGGAAGTTCTTATTGGAATTAACATTTTTCAGAAGTGGCTTGTTGTGAGGGGACTGCCTACAGTCATAAAATTAAACCTCCATCTATGCTTTGTAAGGAAGCCCAATAAATTAATGGATCCTCCAATTTATACTTTGGCTGAATTATGTCTAGATTTCTCATTGGAACCGTGGGAGGATGGGTAGAAATTGGTTTATATGTCCCCAAGGGAAGGAATTTAGCAACACTGCCTATTAAAGACCAGAATACTGATAACAGAAATATGCACTCTAACCTGGAAATGGAGTAAATCATGAACACCAATAGTAGATAAAGAACTATAGGCAGCTAAGTAAGCTGAGAGCAGAAATGACAGTTTTCCTTGGGAATGAGTTCCCTAATAGGTTATCTAATACTGATAAAAGTAACTCTAAATAAAAGTACCATCGAACAGAGATGGCAAGCTACATTTGTATGTGTAAGGTGTGTGTGTGGTATTTGAAACAATTATTATATAAAAGGAGAACATGATATCAAGGTATGCCAGCACCATTTGTTGAATATGCTTTCTTTTGTCCACTTTTTGTTTGATTCTTTGCCAAAATCAGGTGTTCATGGGTGTTTGGATTAATATCTGGGCCTTCAATTCAGTTTCATTGGTCCTCCTGTCTGTTCTTATGACAATACCAGGCTGTGTTTAGTACTGTAGCTCTGTAGTAGAGTTTGAAGTCAGGGATTGTGAAGTCAGGGATTATTTTACATGACTGTTTTGGTTTTCCTTGTTTTTTTGATTTTCCATGTGAAGTTTAGTACTGTTCTTTGGAGGTCTGTGAAGAAGTTTCATGGAATTTTGATGGGCATTTCATTGATCTGTAATTGCTTTGGTAAAATTGCCATTTTTTACTGTTAATTTTACCTACCCAAGAGCATGGGAGGTTTTTCCATTTTCTGGTGTCCTCTTATTTGACGCTCTTGTCATAACTGGATATCAACATGTGTAAGAATGAAAATAGACCCATATGTATCAGCATACACAGAGCTCAAATCCAAGTGAATCAAAGATCTCAACTTAAAGCCAACCACTGAACTTCATAGAGAAAGTGGAAAGTACACTTGAACATATTGGCACAGGAGACCACTTCCTAAATATATCCTTAGTATCACAGACATGTAGAGAAACAATTAATGATACCTTGTGAAACTGAGAAGCTTCTGTAAAGCAAAGGACATGGTCAACAAGACAAAACAGCAGACTACAGAATGAGAAAATCTCTTCACCAACCCCACATCAGAGGACTAATCTCTAAAATACACAAAGAACACAAGAAACTGGTCATCATCGTCATCAAAAGAAAAAAAATAATCCAATAAAAATGGGATACGGACTTAAATAGCGAATTCTCAACGGAGGATTCTAAAATGGCTGAATGACACTTAAGGAAATGCTCAACATCCTTAGTCATCAGTGAAATGCAAATAAAAATAACTTGGTGATCCCATCTTACACCTGTAAGAATGTCCAAGATCAAAAGCACTGATGAAAACTTATGCTGTAGAGGATGTAGGGAAAAGGGAACACTGCTATATTGCTGGTGGAAGTGCAAACTGATACAGCCACTTTGGATGTCAGTATGTCAATTTCTCCAAAATTAGGAAACAACCTTTCTCAAGACCCAGCAATACCACTTTTGAGTTATATACCCAAAGGATGCTCAATCATACCACAAGGTCATTTGCTCAACTATGTTCATAACAGCATTAAGGTAATAGCCTAAACCTAGAAACAACCTAAATGCCACAAACCAAATAACAGATAAAGAAAATGTGGTACATTTACACAACGGAGCACTACATAGTAGAAAAAATAATGACATCTTGAAATTTTCAGTCAGGCAAATGGATGGATCTAGCAAAGATCTTATTGAGTGAGGTAACCCAGACTGATGGTAGTTGTGTACTCTTTTAATCCCAGAACTCGGGAGGAAGAGGCAGGCAGATCTCTGTGAGTTGGAGGCCAGCCTGGTCTACAACAGCTAGTTCCAGAACAAGCTCCAAATTTACAGAGAACAATGTCTCAAAAGAAAAAAAAGTAAAGAAAAAAAAAAGAAAAGAAATTTGCAGGCAAAGACAAATATCACATGTATTCCTTCATAAGTGGCTTTTAAACCTAAAGCAAAGAATACCAGCCTGTAATTCACAATCCCAGAGAACCTAGACAACAATGAGGAGCCTAAGAGAGACATACATGGATCTAATCTACATAGTAAGTAGAAAAAGACAGTATTTCTTGAGTAAATTGGGAACATGTGTACCATGGCATAGGGTAGAAGGGGAGGAAAGTGGAAGGGAGGGGAACAGAGAAAATCTTATAGCTCAATAAAATCAATAACAAATTAAAAATATAATAAAATATATGAAAATAAAAAACAAAAAAGAGAACATAAACATGGGAGCAATTAAGGTCGGCAGTAAAAGGGGTTAAAGGTAGAAAATATAGGAAGAATAGAAGGAAAGATGAGGTAAGGGGGAAGGTAAAATTAAAATAAAATTTGAAAGTAAAAGTAAAAAAATCACAGAAATACACTATTTTATTATATAACTTTAAAAATATATGAAGTTACATTGCATAGGGTGATAATGTTCCCTCCCATAGAAGCCATGACTTACCTAAAAAAACAATCTAGCTCATAGCAGGGAAAGAAAACTTCCTTTCAAGGTGTGTAGGCCAGAGGACTCAACATAAATCTCTATCAGTATAGGAAGTAGCACTGCCCTTATTTGCATGCCAGATCTTGAGGATAAGTTTCTATTGCAAAAGACACCATAGACTTTGGACAAAGGAAGTAGAAGAGTTGAACTGGTAGGTTTGTTTAATCCAAAATTGTAGTTAATGAGATGTTTTCTGTATTAGAATGGGAACATGGTACACTTTAAAGCTACAATGACTCATACTGCAATTTAAAAAGAATATACACAAGAAGAAAATGAAGGAATCCATTTTTTTATTTATTCATTTATTAAAGATTTCTGTCTTTTCTCCATCGCCGCCTCCCATTTCCCTCCCCTTCCCCCAATCAAGTCCTCCTCCCTCGACAGCCCAAAGAGCAATCAGGGTTCCCTGCCCTGTGGGAAGTCCAAGGACCACCCACCTCCATCCAGGTCTAGTAAGGTGAGCATCCAAACTGCCTAGGCTCCCACAAAGCCAATTAGTGCAGTAGGATCAAAAACCCATTGCCATTGTTCTTGAGTTCTCATTAGTCCTCCTTGTCCACGATGTTCAGCGAGACCCGTTTTATCCCGGGCTTTTTTCAGACCCAGGCCAGCTGGCCTTGGTGAGTTCCCAATAGAACATCCCCATTGACTCAGTGTGTGGGTGCACCCCTCGCGGTCCTGAGTTTCTTGCTCGTGCTCTCTCTCCTTCTGCTCCTGATTTGGACCTTGAGATTCCAGTCCGGTGCTCCAATGTGGGTCTCTGTCTCTGTCTCCTCCATTTTTTTAAATCAAGAAAAGACCATATTGTATAATCAACTTCCCATCCATAGTGGAACAATAAAACGTCAGTACACAATGTCTCATGGTCAGTCTGATGCATCATTTACACGTACTCAACATTTCTACAAAGAAATATTGCTTCTGTCAAGATTGATCATCAGGGATTTATTTGACTGACTCCATGATCTGACTCCAGGGAAGACTGAGATTCAAACATCCTCCTATATTCGTAAATCCTACTTATTTTCTGACACTCACCCCAATTTCTAGACTCATTCACTCATGTTTTTTCCAAGTTTACTTCTCTCTGTTTTACATTTTCTTTTCTTTTTGAGAAAGTGCTTCACTTTATGGTTCAGACTGGTCTTAAATAGTAATTCTGCTACCTTAGCTCTCAAATGCTAGAATTAGAAGTATAAGCCTTATATGTGGCTTCTAAGTCATTTTGATTTTTCCATTTCTGATGATCTAATGTATATCTTAGAAATTAAACCATAAATATCTCAAAAACTATTAAAATTGTTTTTGACTTTCTAGTGGCTTAATCACAAGTGCTTTATAAATGGGACAATTGTAGAGATATTTGATCAACAATGGAGAATAGTAGCCAAGGTTTTCAGATGTGTTATTTTAGTGGATCTTATATGTCATGAATTATGATATAAATGGTATAGTTATAATAAAACCAATCCTCTTTTCAAATTTACAAAAGAATGGAAAAATTGTGATACTATTAAATTTATTTAGTTATGGTATTTATGCAAATCCAGAGAAGACAAATATAGTGGTCATTCAGACTGGTATTGGTAAATAGTTCAGGGAATATTGCCAAATCAGATAGAAAATGCCTATTAGCTCTGTCAACTATTAATAAAAAATTTCCATAGAATTAATTTAGAATTATGATACTTACTTGCATATATAATCTTATAAGATGTCAAGACTCTGAAAATGAACATTATTGTAAACTTTATTCTAACAGTAATTTTCACCAAATAAATAATAATACTGTAGAGCATAAATTATAATGGAAAGGATTAAACAGAATTTCTGTATTTGAAAATCAGTTTGTTTGATGAAATATTTACTACAGGGACACACAAATAAAACACATCAGGGAAAGAGGGGAAGTTTTAAATATCAAGTCTAATAGAATAAAGTAATGAGATACAGAAGAAAGAAAATGAAAACAGATACAAGTGAAATATATGATTCCCATCTCTCGTGCAAAGGAAGAAACAACGGATTTAAAAATTCACTCAATAATAGCTATATACCTCTCAAAACTTATGAAGACAAACACCATACATATCCAAAGGGATCAACAAATATCAAGATAAAGAAAACCACACTGAGAAACAATACAGTACAAATTTTGAAAAACTCAATAGAAAATAGTAATTTTAAA
Organism: Microtus agrestis; assembly: GCA_902806775.1. Classification (NCBI taxonomy): domain Eukaryota; kingdom Metazoa; phylum Chordata; class Mammalia; order Rodentia; family Cricetidae; genus Microtus; species Microtus agrestis. Next base: position 5,349,640 of record CADCXT010002595.1, on the reverse strand, counting down.
TTACTATGAAATAAAATTTCATCTAAAAGCATTTGTCAGCAAGACTAGGTGATGATTTCTGATTAGGAATCATCAAGACAAGTAGCCAGTGACACAAGCATCAAAGGGCTGAAGGTAAGTAGCTATTAATCAAGAAGTTTACATTAGGAAAAATATACCCCCAGAGTGAAAGGCAATCCACAGGACATGGTAAGTTGAAAGAACTATTTTTTATTGTTTATGATAAAAAAAAATTGCCAGAGGAATTCTCTCTATGTTGAAGAGCGGCACACGATACCTTCAATTCGGTTGAAAAAAATCTAAATCTCCACTAAATGTAACTATATAGATAATAATTTTAAAAACATAAATATGATGAAATAAAACAAAAGCTGTGTGGATGCTTGGTGAAATAGGGTGGCATAAAAGAACAGAGAAATGCAACAGCAAACAGTAGGTAATTATCAAATTTAGTAATGTTATACTTAGATTTGAAAAGAAAAAGCAAACAACATTAATAAAGGTTGTTGGACAACATGACATGGAAAGAAGGAAACCCCTGTATTAGAATCTTAAGTAAAGGAATTAAGAAAAATCTTACTAATCATCAAAGTTTCGGAATATGAAACACAGCAAAATATATACAATTAAGGCAACAGACCTAGAATTTGTGTAGCAAGCACCCTTTAAGAAGCAGTCATTTGTGCTTCCTACTTCCTCCATGGAGTCTCAGTTGGAAAATAAGTTAGGGGGAGATTTGCTATGTAGTCAAATTAGAGGAAGAATTCAAACCACTGTATCTGTATATTTTATGGACAAACAGAACCCTCTCAGTGGCTAAGTGAGAAACCAACCTGAGGGTCACTGTGGTTTCAGGACATTGCTGTGGATTGGACACAGATTAACCAAGAGGAGAATGCAAGTTGGTGGCATGTGTTAACTACACTGCAATGGGAAGCAAAGGGTAGAATGGAGTCTGAGTTCTCAAAATAGACACACAACCAACTGTCTAAATATGAGTACAGGCTTATCAAGAAATCTGTTGGAATGGAGAAGCAAAGCACTCAGTGCCTTTGCTCATTCTCAATGAAAATTCCTTTGATTACTCTCTCTACTTTAAGACTTCAGAGATGTTAAATGACAATATCCCCATCATTGAACTGGCTGAGTATCTCTGATTCAAGAGGGAATGCTGTTGGCCTGTCCCCAATCACAGAGAGTAGTAGCTCATTGATCATGCCTTCTGTACCTGCATCTCTGCTGGCTCTATTAAGGAGATCAGTGTCATTAATACAACCCAGAAATAGTCATGCACCAGCACACAGGATAGGGAAGGATTAAAACTCCATATAACCTTTTATGATTTGACCTCATTGATCCACTGGAGGAAGTAATTCTACCTCTAACTTTAGTTAACTTCCTAACAGGAATCCAGTATAAGAAAAAGAGGATGACCCTCTAGATTCTCATCAAGAAACAACATTAATTTTTATTAAAAGAAAACAAAGTATGTCATATACAGAAAGCTTCCCCGGACCTCTCTCTACAGCCGAAAGCAACCTTTGAATGTTCAATTCAATTCTTCTGTCTCTACCTGTCAAGTACTAGAATTACAGGCCTGCAATAGTGCATCTGTTTCCTGTGGCACTGTTGATCAGTTTCACTGCTTCCTTATTCTGAGATAGGCATCCTATCTACTGAGCTTTATCCCCAGTACAAGAGATGATGTGGTGTTGTTGTGACTGTTGGAGACAAGATCACACTATGATGCACTGACTGTACTGGAAGTAATTTTGTAGACAAGGTTGGCTTTGAACTAAAAGAGATCATCTTCCTTTGACTCCTGAGTGCTTAGATTAAAGGTGTATACCCCCACTCAAGGCAAAAGAGATGATTTATAGTAGTCTTTGCACCACTTATTCTTTTATATTTAATTGTCTTATGCCGTTTACATTCATAATTTTTCCATAACTTAATCTGAGGAATATATGAATATATGTCCTTATTTCTTACTTGTTTCTTTTCTTACCCCTCTATTACTTACACTGATATGTATGTATGTATATGTGTGTGTATAATTTAAATTTTTAAATTTAAATTACATATGTATATAATTTAATAGTTTATGCTTTATTTTTAAGCTTTTTTTCCTATCAACTATTATTATGGGTGAAATTTCTTTATTTGTATTGATTCTGTATAGTTGTGTTTTGATATTGTTTCAATCCAGTAACATACAAAACAATTCTAGTTGGAAGAGAGACTCAAAGAAAAGATCACATAAAGAAACCACTTACAAAAGCTACCAATCTCAACAGATGCTTAAATCTCAAATTAAAGCATAATAAACTTGAATAAAATAGGAAGCATAACTCTTCTCTTCTGATAGTTCTTAATTATTCAATAAAGTAATCCAAACATAATATAATTGCAATGAAGAGAAATATTACAAGAGACTAATTTTAAATATGAACTGTGACCTCAAAGGGTAAAATGATTTAAGAGGTGAATACAGCAAAGGTGTCAACTCAAGACAAGGATGAGAAATTTATCAAGTCGGTATTTTGAATAAAAGCTTAATTAATTGGATTAATTGGAAAGCTGCTATAATAAAATGAAATCTCAGTAGAAAATATTCTCAACATTCTATCTAGATCATGCAAAAGAAAGGATGTGAAGGACTGAAGTAAATTTTCTTCTTAAAATTATAAAGAGGCAGAACATGAAGTAGGATCAAAACCCAGTGCCATTGTCCTTGGTTTCTCATCAGGCCTCATTGTCCGCCATGTTCAGAGAGTCTGGCTTTATCCCATGCTTTTATAGTCCCAGTCAAACTGGCCTTGGTGAGCTCCCAATAGATCAGCCCCACTGTCTCAGTGAGTGGGTGCACCCCTCGAGGTCCTGACTTCCTTGCTCATGTTCTCCCTCTTTCTGCTCCTCATTTGGACCTTGAGAGCTCATTCTGGTGCTCCAGTGTGGGAGCCTAGCCAGTTTGGATGTTCACCTTCCTAGACCTGGATGGAGGGGGAAGGACCTTGGACTTTCCACAGGGCAGGGAACCCTGACTGCTCTTCGGACTGGAGAGGGCGCAGGGGAGGAGTGGGGGGAGGGGGAGAGTTTGGGAGGAGGGGGAGGGAAATGGGAGGCTGCTAGGAGGCAGAAATTTGTTCTTCAATAAAAATAAATAAATAAGCAGAAAAAAATTATAAAGAGGTACATCAATGATCAAACATAACTATGACTTTAATTCATTTGTAACATAAATAAGACAACATATGAATCTTATATATGTATCTATATATACCTGTATAATATATATATATATATATATATATATATATATATATATATATATATATATATACCTACATATTGTGTCCTTATTCAAAAGGACAGAAGTTCCAAATTTCTTATACCTAGTGAAAGATGTTAAAATTCAAATACAGGTCACAATACACAATACCCCAAATACATAGAGCTTTGTAATAAACATGCCTCACATAGTTAAACTTTTATGACTACAGAACAAAGTTAGCATTCTGAAAGAGAAATAAGCCACATTTCTTACAAAGATAAATATGTTGGAGTAACAGTAGACTTCTTAGGAGAAACCCTGAAAGCCATATAATCACGGAATTATAGTTTGAAATCCTGTAAAGTAAACAACTGTTAGCCAAGATTGCTGTCTCCACTATGTTAGTCTTTAAGAGTGTACTGGATGGTCTTGTTTGTCAACTTGACACCAGCTAGTGTCAGAGAGGAAGGAGCCTCATCTGAGGAAATACCTTATTGAAATCCAGCTGTAAGACATTTTCTCGTTAAGTGAGCAATGGGCAAGGGCTCAGTCTATTGTGGGTAGTATCTTCCAGGGAACAGATTCAACAGAAATATCTTTGCCAGGGTAGAGGCATGGGAATTTAGAAAATACTTCTTAACCAAATCCATGAACAAAACAAAGAAGTAATCTACAATGATCACACATGCTTCATCTCAAAGATTCAGGGATGGCTCAATATACATAAATCAATAAAGAAATCTACTATATAAGGAGACTTAAAGATAAAAAATTGATCTTCTCATTAGACATAGAAAAGATTTTTAAAAAATGTAACATTCCTTCATAATAAATGTCCTGGAAATACTACAAATTCAAGGGATATAACTCAACAAAGTAAAGTCGTTTACTGCCAGCCTACACCCAACATCAACCTAAATGGAGGAAAACTAAAAATATTACCACTAAAATCTGTGAGAAGACACACACACACACACACACACATACACTCACACACACACACACACACACACAAACGCACACACAAATAAATAATATTTTTAAATGAAATAATTGAAATATGATGTGATAAAACTCGTGGACAACAAAGAATGAAAGGTGCTTCCCATAGGGAAACCTGCTAAAATTGTTAGGGTATTTCAGTAGTATCACAAAAACAATGAAAATACCCTGAAAAAGGGCATTGTTTAGATTGCCTTAATGAGTATGATCTGAGCATTCCAAAAATTGCTGCCTGCATACTGAGAATGAGACAGCTATCCATCCCATCAGGGTAGATGCCTCAGCAGTCCAAATCAGATGCTAAATTCCTTGCATATTCCTATACAGTCCTGAGTTCAGTGCAGGATGGAATACTGGAGAAATGGATTCCGATAGCAGTGAAAAATGGCAACAGTAGTTATAGCAACACTAAAAGGTGTGCTGGTCAGCAAGTGGCAAAGGCAGGCAGTCACAGAGTAACAGTTGTCCCCTGGTTTTCGGTTTATCTGGACTGCAGGCTGTAGATGCCAACCTCACTAGTAAAGGGTGTCCCAACCTGATTTAATCTCTGCAGACACTTCCTCATATAAGTGCAGAGACATAGCTCCTGTCTTATTCCAGATCTTATCAAGCTCACAGCTGAATAAGTGGTCAATGCCAATCTGCACACCCATACCTTATTGTAGCATTATTTGCAACCACCATCCCCCGTGTCCACTAGTAGATGCTTATGTAAAGAAAACCTGCTCTACATACACTTTTGGAACTTCATTTAATCATAGAGAGGAAAGCACAGTGTCATTTCCAGGAAATAAAATGAACGGGACTGGAGATCATCTTGTAAAGTAAAATAAATTGAGTCATGTTTTCTTAGATGGGTGGACTGTGAGGGGGGAAAAGGTCAGCAGAGACAAAGAGGGATTGATAGAGGAACTTCAATGGGAAGGAAAGTAGAGAGTATGGAAAGAATGAGTATGATCAACATACAACTTAGGCATGGTTCAAATGTCACAGGAAAATCAATAGCCTCCTCCAACTGATGTATGCTGATGAATACAAATATGCAAATATATTTGGCTCATTTCTCCAGACACATCTCTGATATTTATTTTACTGCTAAATATCTGAAAATGTAATTGGTTTCTGCCTGCTCACTTCTCCAGTTCTAACAGTTTTGAAAGGTTGTCTTTGGGAAGCTTTCATTTATCGCATTAATTTATCTGAAAGTACACTATATTGAGGAGCAGAAGGCGTTCACAAAGACTTTTGTACACACAATTGGAAATATATTGATGTCTTTTAGATAACATTTAGTATTTTTAAAGAATCAAAGATCTTTGTGTACTTTGAAATTTAATAAAGTCTATTTGTGATTAAAGCATTATATCTGTACATCTAGGTAAATAGCGTAATAAAGAAAGACACCCTTTTGCTGACATAGAATGCTATTCCTATTCCTCGGATCCGTTCCTTCCTCCTAGGTTGCTGAGAATAGACTTAATATGATGGTTGGACACTAGTCTTATTGCATTTAGCTGTGCAGTGTTTCTCTGAGATCGCTGGGAGGCCTGCTTGTTTCTAAAGGGAAATGGAGGAGAAGTGTATCTGGAGGAGAGATTAGGTGTGAGGGAACTGGGAAGAGTGGAAAAATAAGAGTCTGTGGTCAGGACATATTGTATGAAAAAAGAAAAAGGGGCTGGAGAGAGAGCTCAGTGATTAAGAGCATTGCCTGTTCTTCCAAAGGTCCTGAGTTCAATTCCCGGCAACCATATAGTGGCTCTCAACCATCTGTAATGAAGTCTGGTGCCCTCTTCTGGCCTGGAGACATACACACAGACATAATATTGTACACATAATAAATAAATATTTAAAAAAAAAGAAAAAGGAAAAAGTTTGAGGAAAAACTTATATAAAAAGCATAGAGACTATTAGTTTTGTATCCTGTATTAGTTATGTGATTTCTGTTTGTTTTAATTCATCTAATATAGTTATTTTTTGTTTGAAGAGGTGGAGGGTGAAATGTTAACCATTTTAAATTTTATTATAGCATAGCAGTGTACTTTTAATGAGCAATATTTACATATCATGTAAACGAATGCATATAATGCACAAATCTCTGACACTTCAAATTTAAAAACATTAAGTTATTATCTTTTTTAAGTAAAATTTAAATCAAATGTAAACCAAATAATTTCATGGGGATAATTTTAGCAACCAAAATTAATAAATTATATACATACAATTTATTAATTTTAATAATATGATTTAACTGTATATATTTATATATTGTATGACAATAAAATTTAGATACATATATCTGCATACATATACATACAACTTTAAACTGGAATATAAATGCTTGTATATATAATGCCACATTTTGAAGTATTACTTGTTTAGAAAACTGAAAACTGATGGTATAGATGACAAAGGCTCCTACTTCTCTCCCAGCACCGTCTCCAACAATCCGACATCTATTGCCAGGCAACAGGAAGAACGGGACCTTTTATCAGAAAACAGGTAAGTATAATTGACTCTGTACTATCACAGTCTTTTTTCTCTCCCTTCATTTGCTATACAGATTTTTCCCTCAGCCTTTTAAGCTCATTTTAAACACAAAGACAATTGAAATAGAGAATGCATTTACACACAGGGAAAACAATTCTCTATGCTTCCACTTACTCCAACAGAACAAGCACAATTACTCTGGGTATGGACACACTCTTAAGGATCAACATAGGTATGAATGACTCTGCTCTCAGGAATCACTAAGTTGTTCAACTTAAGGATTCATTGCTATAGGAGTAAAAGAACATTTTATTTTGTTCGATAATTTATGTTTCTAAAATCTTTTGTATTGTATGCAGACAAATCATACAAACCACTCTGTGAGGGTAAGTGTCACTGAAAATGTAAATAATTGTCTACTATCATCCAAAGAAAAAGCATTAACACACTTTATGTTTTATTGTGAGACAGAATATTTCCCTAAAAGAACTGTTATCATTGAAATTCAACTCCTGAAATCTAATAAAATAAAATCATTGCTTTTTCACCTTGTGAATTGGTGCATACATTATTTAAACAACTGATAAATTCTGTTGACTCATTAAAATAATTACACTGGTGTTCATAATATCATTTGTTGAAAAATTTAAAACTGATTGCTTGATTAGACCTAAATTTAATCTTAAAAATTAATCTTAAAAGCCTTCAGTTGATTAGATACATCATTAAATTACAAATATTAAATGCAAATAATAATTTGGCAATAGTGAAATTGGGTCAAAATATTAATGCATCATTAATTTTATCCTTTCCTAATCACAGTATCTATTACAAAGGGACACACTATAAGAATTGTTTAAATTGTGGTATGAAATAGTTCAGTAACACGCTTAAAATAAGGCAAGTAAGAGGTATAGAATTATGAAATCCTAATTAAAGCATTGATATTATTTGAAAACAATATTGTCATATATTCTTTATGGAAAACCAGAGTTTTGAAAATGAAGCTGGAGAAAATTGAATTGAGGATTTTAATTTTTCATATTTATTTTATTTGATGTGCTGGAGTGTTATGTTCTGATGCACTTATGTGCACTATAGTGTGTACAGATGGTTATGAGTCTTCATGTGGGTGCTAGGAACTGCAGCCAGGTCCTCTGTAAGAACGGCAAGTGCTCTTAGTGTGGAGCCATCTGTACAGTTCTTTGAAATAAGAATTTTAATTAAATTGTGGTGATTTAATCCACATTTTCAAATTAACATTTAAGCATTATTCTGATAATTAGCTCTTTCTACAATGCATATTTATTTTAAACAACAGTGAAATTAGAGCATATTTGAAACTTTTACCTGTATGTGTAATTAGCGAATGCATTGCTTTACAAAAAATATAATTAGTGATACACTGATTTTTTTATTTTATTTATTTTATTTTTCTCCATTAACAGCTTCAACTGGGTGTGGGGCAACAGAACCATTCCCAGCACAACCATGGGTGTGGGGTTCCCCGCAGTCTCCCCAGGGCGACGGTTCCTGCAATGATCTCTAGGGGGAAATGGCTCCCAACAGATCCCCTCCCCTCTCCCATACAAAGGCAGGCAGCTATCATGTGGAGAGCACCAGTCAGAGTCAACCATGGTGTCAGATCAAAGGAGAAGGGACTGAGACAAGGAGAGACCCTCCTCTCGAGTGGTGAAGCAATCCACCTCTCCTGGGAACAGAGGGGTGCCCGATGACTCCTAGGTCGAGTGGGGACCAGGCCTTTTTTCTTTCCCCCTTAGGCGTCCTAGGGTTCCCAGGGCCCTGCCTTAGGTTGGGGGATTATCCTGCCATAAGTCGCCCGTCCTTGGAGCTCCTCAAATAAAAGGCATCTAGCAGGATTAAAGTAAGCAGATCACAGGGCACCCTGTCTTAGGCCATGTGGAGAGCTCCCTCATACCTGTACCATGCCATGTTGAGCCGGTTTCTACAACCTCTGTATGTAGATACACTGATATTTATCTTTCAATACCTCCTGACTTCTAAGTTCAGAGGTATGAGTGATGATATGTCCATCTTGAGATGTGTTCTTAAATATTCAACCTGACTGTAAACAAATGTCTGAAAATAAACTTGTTTACAATAAAGATATAACAATGTATGTGTTGTGAAATCCTTTCACTTGCTATACTTGATTAATCATTATATTTATTTGGATACATGAACTGTGATGCTATGTAGCTATAATAAGTAAAATTTCATGAATTGTCATTTACTTCCCCATTTTATCCAGACCAGCCCTCAGGTCCTTTTCAGGGCATGCTAAGTGCCAGGATATGACACTTTAACTTGGAACAAGTTCTTTGGTAGATAAAGCTGAATTAAATTATTCTTATTTCAGAAAGTCTGAAGTCCTACATTTAAGTATCTGCTTACTTCATTAAGGAAATGTTTTTCAATGTCCCTCTAAATATACTGATACTATACAATATGTTTTGAAATACAGAATTTTTTAATAGCTACCAATTGTTGACTCATAGGTAGTAATAAAGATTTCAGTGCTATCCGAAATTCATTCCTTGACAGGGCCCTTCCATCTTATTCTGCCTGTACTTAAAACACAATATGAAAAGATGAAAAGAAACAGCATTACTGTAATATTTTAAATCAATTTTTGTTATGCTATAAAAGTCCTCTGACACCTAAACACTTGTATATATGCAGTTTCATATTTAAAAGAAGATTAAAATAAAACAATAAATCATACATATTTGTTGTCTGTTTTTTGTACTTTTGTTTGGTTGTTTGTTTTTCAGAGTTTACAGAGAATTAAATGTTTTATTTTAATTCAAAACACATGTTTCCCAGATTTTTTGTACCATGGAAAGATTGTTGAGCTATAAACATCTGAAGATTTTCCTGAAGATCTGAAAATCTTTCTAATCTTCAGCTTCCATGGCGCCTCTAGTCTCTGATAAATAGCCAGAGGATTAATGTTTCAAGGAAAGCTAGCTCGTGGCTTTTAAAAGGAAACCTCTTCAAGTCAAATTCTCAATGTGCCTGGACTATAAAATAAATTTTAAATAAACATTTGGAAATGAAAACAAATTGTTACTCTTTCAATCATTTATCTGTCTCCATCAATTTCTCTGCATGGTGAATATTTGCAGATGCAAGTTATTCACACACAGAGACACAAATTTATGTATAAATTTCTAGATAAAAATCCCAGGGACTCTCAGAATGGCAGCAAGAGTAATACCAGTCAAAACAAGCAACTATACATTTCTTTTGTTTGATAATTAAAAATTCAATTACAAATTATGTCCCTCCAGATAAGGAATCCAAGATATATTGAGAATATGCCATAGCATCATTTTGTAATTCTTTAAAGTTTCTTGATTTCTAATGCCAAAATTCCTCTCATATGAAACAATACACTGGTATATCTAAACATTTTATTAGGTATTTCAAGTGCTCTAAATATTCAAAAGTGAAAAACATTTTAACAAAACTGTTACACATTCACAGTACAAGAAAAGCAGGGCACTGTTACTCTTTTTCATATCCGATTTATTTCTCCCAGCCGTTGACACGTTACCTTCCTTCCAAGGTCCATGGTAAATAACAAAATGACACAGCAGAAACAGAAAGGAGGAATTTCTCAAAGAGTAAAACAATCCAAGACACTTCAAAATATAATATTATTCTACAACCTTTGACCCGATTTACTAGAGAAATAATGTTATTATTATGTAAACATTTAATTGTTCACTGTTTACTATTAAATTCTGAGACTTTCTTCTTCTTAGTTTTGGAATAGATTATGTCAAACTAGTAAAAGGAAACTCATCCTAGAAATAATCAGTTTTCCCTGCCCTTTCAATAGGTTAGAGATTATTATATTCATCATCATAAAAACCAGTCTTCATAAGTTAAATATTACTTAATAACACATTTGAAAATCTAATTGCTTTTTAATACCAGTTGATTTTAATTTTACTATTTCAAAATTGCTTTCAGGAAGGTACCTTGAATGTTTCCAGTTCCACTTTAGACAGGCTCCTTCTGGAAGTCTTCATGCTATTTCCTAATCCATCCCTAGTGATTTAATTTTGGCTTAACAAAGAAGTTTGTTTTGTTTTGTTTTGTTTTGTTTTTCTGAGATGTGGGTCTTTTACCTGCTTTTGAATGTGTGTGTGTGTGTGGGGGGCGAGTGTTAAATGTATTCCACAGAGTGAAGAGAGATACACATGGAGTATATTTAGGTAAAGGACTTTCCAAAACAAGACAATAAGTTGCCAAATATACAGACTGTGCTTAACTATGTGTTAATGCTTAGTTTTTGTAACAATTTTAAGTCCTGTGTGAGGAAGACTAAAATAAAGTTTTCTAACACAATGCAAAGGCTACTTCCTGAAATAACCTTGGTTTCATTATAATTTTGAGATTTAATTATTTTTATCTTATGTTTATTAATATTTTGTCTGCACATATGTCAGTGTGCATGTATCAAGTATATGCCTGATGCTCAAAGAGGACAGAAGAGAGTCCACTATCAAAGCCATTTTGGTCAGTTAGCTTGCATTTTTTATCACCCCATAAGTGTGATAGCAGTCTGCCCATGAGAGAGCTATAGAGATATGTCTCATCGACAATACCTATGCTATAGGACAGAAAAAACATCATAATAACTTAACTAGCCTGGAGAACTTGCCACTAACAACTTCTGTTAATATTAGATCTGGCATCTTTTCATTTATATACCAGTTTCCACACAATGATTATATATGCCAAATATTTGACTCAGCTTGGGACAGGGAACCTAACTAAAAGAATGTGTACTCAAATCATGATTGTGCTGACAGCCAAATCTTCAATTTCATATTTCACAAACATAATCTTTGAAGAAAGAAAACAAAACAAATATATTCATGATAGAAAAATAAGGTTAAAAAATAAACTGACCACCCAACAACCATGTTTCTGTTAGGAAGAAATTAAAAAGCAATGTGGGAGTGTTATACACTGACGCCATGGACTTTCATCTTTCTCAGCATGCAGTTAGAACTTGGAAGTCAACACTACAGAATTCCTTAACATGTTCCATGATAGAGAAATTGATCAGATATCATCCCTTGAATGAAGTTTTGATTTTCAGCACTTCTAAGATAAGCTATCTGCCACATGGTATGGGAAAAGTATAGAATTCATGCCTGTCGGGTAGAAGACTGACGTCAGTGACAGTCTAAGATATGCAAAGTAAACATTTGAACACTTCAGATACAGAAGGTTGCTACGACGAAATAGTAGTTAGTGGATAGCTTATTACATAGAGGACTTCACTCTGTAATGAGAAATTGGCCTCACTATCTAACAAGACTGAGGAAATACAGAGTATCTCCATAGATGTATATCCAAATTGAGCTGAATACATTTGCTTTTCTGATATAAGATGAATTTATTAATTTCACAATATTCTGAAATGTTTTACAGTATATGGTGAATTTCACAATATAATTAAAACAAATTTCTCAATGCCTTAAAAAAACTTTACATGAATAAAACATTGTAATGCATTAATAAAATACTGTAAGAGGTTAAAATTTGAGTTAAATACATATTATCTAATGATCTTTAGGAATATAACTTCTTATACCGTGGAAAGGAGAGATGACCATGACTTCCTGGCTCTTTCAACATTAATGGTACGACAACTGAATATTATTTGCCAGTGTTTTCCATGACTCACTAGTAAAGAAACAGAGGAGCTGCTTCCTGGGGTCCCTCAAATAGGTACATGCAATTTACTCTTCATGACTACCTTCCTAGGCCTTGAAGTTCTTGCTTGCAAGAGACTAGGTTTCTCTTGGCCATTGTTGACTTTCTGAAACTAATAAAGCTATTTCAAGTAACTTATGTATACATGTTTGTCTCACGAGGTACAGCTAAGGTGGTACACAGTGTGAAATAGGCCAGCTTCATTGGGTTTGAAAGAGGTCTGCATCAGAAAGCAGGACGATAAGTGCCAGGTGAAAGACAGATGTTTCACTTAGACAAGCAAGTCTTTATTCCTTAAGGTGCTCAAAGTCAAATTGCATGTGCATTTCCATCAAATTTATTTGAACATATTAAATTCAATAGTCATCTTTAAGGTATGCACATGCCACATTTAACTTTTACCTGTCACCAGCATGGAGCAAGGATCATTCTTAGAGCACTGGTAGAATTAATTTTCACTTTTGATTTTTTTGTTTATCAATGTTTGACAATTTGCTCATTTTCTGATAAAAATGTGATAACAGAGACTGTGCTTCTGTGAATTGTTCAACATCCTTCTAAGTTAGGAAAGTAGGGACTGGAGACATGGCCCAATGGGTAAGAGAAGTGACTGCTCTTCCAGAGGACCCAGTTCCAAATCCTACCATTCACAAGGAAGCTTATCCTTGCCTGTATGCAGCTCCAGTTCCAGGCATTCTGAAATTCTCACACAGATACATTTAGGCAGAACAACAGTGTACATATTTCTTTTAAAGTAGGAAAATTAAAATTGTTTTGTTAATATCTTTATGTACAAACTAATATTTAATTTAATGTTACACTTAGGCTAAAGAAGCAAATGATTCTTTAAACATGCTAAAGTTTTTTTTTTTTTTAAAAAAAAAGAAGAGAGAAAAGGAAGAGGGGGGGAAGAGGGGGTTTATCCGAAAAAAATTTTTTTTTTTCTTTTCCCTCCGGGTTTTTTTTTTTTTGGGTTTGGGGGGGGGGGGGGGGGGGGGGGGGGGGGGGGGGGGGGGGGGGGGGGGGAGGGAATTTAAAAAAAAAAAAAAAAAAAAAATATATAGAAAACATATTTCTGGTGAATTGGCTTCAATTTCCAAAGGGACTTTCTAATCTCTCAAAAAATTTCTTAAACGTAATCAGTAATGAGTGCAGTTTCATTTTCTCTCAACGGAGAGTTTTATTATCATAATCATGCATTCAATAAACCTTCCTATGATCTATTGTGCATTACAATAAATTTCAAGAAGTTTGGAAAGTTCCAAAAGTAATATGACAAAGGAAATGCGTATTTTCATCCTCTGGTTCTCTATGACTGTGTGGTCACCACTCCTTCCATAGGCATATAAAGCATTCATTGACAAAGTCACTGCTCTGATGTCTGTGTCTGCATTTTGTCTTTCTCAGAAGTTGCAGACCCTCCAGTGTGCATACTTTCATATCTATTTTGTTTCATTAGGTTTAAGTTCCTCAAAATTTTGTGCTGTATTGCACATATAATTTTGAAATTTTATTTGAGATGTAGTGAAGATTGGTCTTGACTATCAAGGTCATTGGTTTATAATAACCTCAGAGCAGTACTGGGTGTATCTGCAGGGTAATTCCAGATTAATCTTCCTTCCAGAGATGGTGAGACCCACCTTCAATGTGTGGGTGTATGGATGGGGGGGCATCTTTTAAAAAACAAAATACATTTTTAAAAAGTCTGAGAAAAGCAATATATAATCTTTTCCATTACTCTGAGGAAGTTTGTCTATCCTGGCTGCTGCAATACTTCACAGCCACCAGACTCCATTTCCTTGATCTTTCAAACTAGATTATCAGTGATTCTGGGAGAGCATCTAGGCTTTCTATTCCAGGCAGCTTTTAGGCTGGTTTTTCTGTCCCTTTGGTGTGTAGAAAGTCATGTTGGTCTCTAAAATACCTGTCATGAAAGCCAAGTCTACGCAGTTTCTGTGTGTACATGTATATGCAATGTATTTGTGTGTCTTTGTGTGTGTGTGAGAGAGAAGACAGAAAAACAGACACACATACAGATAGAAACAGGTAGAGACAGGGAAGCAGTGACACACAGAGAGATAAAGACTGAGAAATGAGACAGAAAGAGGGTATACAAATAGTTCTGTTTTTCTAAATAACCTTGACTAATGTAATAAGCAAGCATAAAATCTAGTATTTCTAATCCAATCATAAATTTATGAATATTTGGGCACAGTTTAGAGTTACCATAAATAGAGCTACTCGTAGCAAACAAAAATCGCCTTTGCATGAACATATCATTTCTTTCCTGTTGAGGAAATAACTACAGGTAGTATTTCTGGGTCTCAGAGTATGTTATTGGTTGATAAGACATTGCTAAGATATTTTACATATGGGTTGAACTACTTGTTCTTACAAGCTGTGATCTGAATCCTTGCCAGTACTTTAATCGGTTTATTTTCATGTATTCCTTTCTTCACAGACTAATAAAAAATTCAGATTTAGTGGGTATTTAAAGATACCTAGTTCTGTTTTAAATTTACATTTTGCCACTATTTAGGGTGCATGGAGACCTTTCAGGGGTCTTGTTCCATAAAACCACATTAGTCTGGAAGGAATTCACAGGTTCTCATCTCTTTTCCAAAGAATCTCTTTTCCAAAGTATCAAATCCTTAGACTCAAATGTTGTAGTCAAGATACCTTAAAATATGTATGTTGGTTTAGTTTAGCAGTCTATACAGTGAAACAGATATCTGTAGTTAGTTTATTTATAGTCAAAAATTCAAAAACACAATAGTATACATAATCCAGACTCTCAGTGTATTGTCCATCTTTACATGACATCTTTTCTTTATTATTTTTTTAATTTTATCATCTTTATTCCTTTTATCTATGTCTGTCTTTTGTTTTTACTATATCCTTAAAGACTTTGTTTTATGCTTAAAATTATTTGTTTTCCTTTGATAGCTGTCTATACATTTTGTCCTCTTTTCCAAACCTATGTACATTTTTTAAAGCACACTGTTACTCATTTAGAAGTCTCTTTCATCTGAATCTGCCTTATTGTCTATCTGTAATCATTTTCTGACCAGGAGTGAGTTTTTTTCTCTCTAAATGTTAAGAGGGCATGACTAGGACCAACTCCAGTGCCCTGCCTGTTGGCTCTGCCCCAAATAAGATGGTGAAGACCATGCTCACTGCCCCAGCTCCAGGGACTCAGTGGGTCTACATTGCCACTAAGTAATTTGTCACACTCTGCTCATAAGCCCCATTTGTTACCTCCAGAAAAAAACAGTCATCAGTCAATACTGTTAGTATGAACCAGGAAGCTAGCTCTTAAAGAAGCTGAGCAGTTTTTGCTGCTAATATTGAGTCAGGAAGCCTTCTCTTTTTTTTTTTAAAATTTTTTATTTTATTTATTTTCCATTAACAGCTTCAAGGGTGTGGGGCAACAGGACCATCCCAGCACAACCATGGGTGTGGGGTCCCCAGTCTCCCCAGGGCGATGGTTCCTGCAATGATCTCTGGGAAACGGCCCCACAGATCCCCTCCCCTCCCAACAAAGGCAGGCAGCTATCACGTGGAGAGCACCAGTCAGAGTCATCCATGGTTCAGACCAAAGGAGGGGACGAGACAAGGAGAGACCCCCAGTGGGAAGCAATCCACCTCCCGGGAACAGAGGGGCAGACTCCTAGGTCAGTGGGGACCAGGCCTTTTCTTCCCCCTTAGGCGCCTAGGGTTCCCAGGGCCCTGCCTTAGGTTGGGGATTATCCTGCCATAAGTTGCCCGTCCTGGAGCTCCCAAATAAAAGGCATCTAGCAGGATTAAAGTAAGCAGATCAAGGGCACCCTGTCTTAGGCCATGAGAGCTCCCCAACCGTACCATGCCATGTTGAGCCGGTTTCTACAACCTCTGTATGGTGTGCTCTTCAGGCGAGGATCCACACTAACTCCCGTCATTGGGCCCCCATCATTAATGAAAAGACTGTGAGGAGTTCCTCAAACAAGAGATATAATGATATAATTTGGCACCAATAACTCCATCTCCAGACAAGAAGAAAGGGCTTCCCAACCCAGTATTCACCTTTTAGTCTGGCCTATGGTATGTCCTCCTTCACAAGTGCCTACTCCACATAAAGTTACCTGTGCGCCTCCAAAAATTAGGGCAGTGTAAAAGGGATCAAAATCTAAACTTTTAACATATGCATTAAACCCAAACACTTTACAGCATGTCAAACTTTTCCAACATCTATAAGCAGTTACAAATATCATTTGATCAATTTCAGTAGGAGTACAATGACATACATTGATGTTATCAAATACCACCAGTTCCAGTCTCTGAGCAACAGTGACAGGAACCCCCAGGTTTCCCCCTTCTTAAGTGAAGAGAGGTTAATATTTTAATTAAAATGAGTTCTGTGTCCCAAAGTTTAAAGCCGTCTGATGTTTAGTCTGCAACTCAGCTCCAAAGCAGACCAGAGTTCAAGCTGCAGAAGCAGTTTAGCATTTGTGCTCCAGGACAGGTGGGGGAACGTGGGTGAGGCGAGTGGATTCAGCTACATGAAGCACATCCTGGCACTTATGTCCGCCGGGTCTCCTGGACTCGGAGGAAGGATGACCCTCTGCAGAGTGGTGTAGGTGGTTTTGTTAGCAGGCACTCCTTTCCTTGGGGGCAGGGGACCGGACCAAGGACCTCTCCTCAATCATCTCTGGAAGTCTGGCACTCCTCTGTGTCCGCAGCCTCGACATCACGTCCAGGATTCATTTTCTTTCTGTGAAAAAAGCACAAACACATCCTCGACCCCAAATATATATACAGGTCGGGTTTTTTCATAATGCATTGCAAGGGCTTTTCCCTTGTCTTATCAAAGGTAAGCTTGGTGTCATCAAGCCAGATCCGTTTCATCAGGATCTGCTGGCAACTTTTATGAGTTGCTTTGAAGGAGCCTGAAATTTATTTTTTCCAATATAAAAAAAACTAAAAAAAAAAGAGGATAGCTACAAACTTTGTTTGGATGTCCAATGGTTAAACCTCTAGTGATAATATTCTTATGGGAGACCTGAGCTGCTAGGTAAAATTCTTACAAAAACAGTTTCCAATAGAGAGCTTAAAACAGCTGCCTAACAGGTACTCAAGCAGGTAAAGTATAAATCCACAGATAAAGTATACAATAATCAACAAATACAGTATATTAATCATAATTCAGCTATGGCAAGTGTGTATATTAGATGTAAAACTTATTATACAACAGCTTTATAAAACATGCTGCTTATGGCTAAATCTTCCAGTTTTGCTAGTTAAGATATTAAACTCTTAATTTAATCCAGTAGCTTGTCTGATATAAAAGGACAGGATAGAATCTGGATAATGGTTTAACAAAATATTGTCTATGATCAATGTTTCTTATACTAAACCGTAGATTCATTGATAATTTTAAGATTGATTCCTGGATAATTGCCTTTGCTAAATTCAAACCAAAAACAATGGTCTTTCCCAGATCACTGCTACTATTTATGCACCTGTATCTTGCTAATGTATAGCAAAAATCCCTTAAAGGATTTTATGCTTATTTTACAAATGGCTCTTCAATGGAGGAACTGCATATATGGCTAACAATAAGGAAGCCTTCTCTTAAAGGAGCTGGATATTTGCTTTCTGCCAGCAAACAGAGCCTATCCAAAAAAAAAAAAAAATGCAACTACCAAGAAGCTATGTTTGGCTCCCATTTTCACGGGCCTAGAAGCCCTCATTTTTTTTTCTTAAGCTACTTCAGATTTTATGTGTATCCTTGCCCCAGATGGTGGGCATCATTTTGTAAGTAGAGACTGCTTGTTTCTTTCCCAGCTGCCCATACCTGAATAATCACATAGACATTACATTTGGCCCATATCTCAAGCATATTTCTAGTTAGCTCTTATACCTTAAATTAACAAATTTATATTATTTTGTATTTTACTACAAGGTTCATGGTTTGTTACCTCTTGCTTGTTGGGACAAGGAGATGTCATGTAGGTGCCCAAGTCTCCTACTACCCACTAACAGATGATGTTCACATTTTTTATATTACTTGTTATTTGTGCCTTCTTTGATTAAATGCCTATTTAAATGTGCTAGCTATATTTAAATGTATTATTTAATTTGTCCAAAGTCATTTTCGTTAAGACTCCAACTGATTTTTAATAATGACTAGTCTTAACATTTACTAAAATTCATTTGATTGCATGCATGAAGTGATGTTCTTTCCTTGTATTACACTGACCCACATTTCGACTTCTTTAATTCTACACTAATCTGGTTGCTATAAATTCATAGGTATATTTGAAGTTGCTGAAATGAAAATAATACTCAAAACTTTTATCTCCACGTTCTAACTGGGTGAATGCCAAATTCTCCCATATCCATTGTCCCAGACAATTCTTTACTCTACCTGACTACAATCAACCTTTTGGCTTCAGACGAGACCTACTCTGCAAGCCCAGAGAACATAGGGGTTTCCCATGCCACACCCAACCTCCCAAACATCTATTTACAGCTCACTGAATATGTATCTGAGAGAACATATTATATCCTGCACTCCAATCACACTTCAGAACTCATAGATCTGTTACTAATTCATACTCTGACCAAGACACATATCCTGCACAACAACCCAGTCACTGCTGTGTTCACCTGACCTTACTAGACCAAAGCAATATCCAACAGACAGGCCCACCCTGATGTACACATTTTCTTTTCTGCCCCAGCTTTTTCTGTTCATAACAGATACAGAATTTACAAAAGTAGTCCACACAGCCAGATCACCCCACAAAATTACCAACATGAACTATCAGTCTGTAGGTGGATGAGGCCACATTTTTAACCTGTAAATCAAGAACCAAAATAACTGTATTAATTAAATCACTGCTTAGCCCATTAGCTCTAGCTTCTTATTGGCTAACTCATATTAATTTAACCTATTTTTTATTTATTTGTATATTGCCAGGTAGCAGTGGCTTACTTTCAAAGATTTGGCATGTCTGACTCTGGCAGCTCCATGGCATCCCTCTGACTCCAACTCCTTTCTCCCACCATTCAGTTCCATCATCTCCACCTATCTAATTTCTGCCCTGCTATAGATCCAAATCAGTTTCTTAAGTTATTAACCAATACAAGCAACATATAGACAGAAGGACCTCCCACACCATTTCTCCTTTTCTGTTTAAACAAAAAGGAAGGCTTTAACTTTAACATAGTAAAATTTCATAAAACAAAACAGGTATCAATTAAGAATTACAGTTATAATATTTTTATCTACTTTGTCTTTTATCATAACTAAGGAAAACTATAACTATACATATTTCAACTCCATCAAAGACCCCAGAAGGATATAATATCACTTAAGTAAACAGGAAATGCATTGTAACAACTTCCAAAATTTTAGAATTGACAAAATCATCTTGCTACCTGGACAGTCAACCAAAGTTCTTTTGTATCATTGGGGCATCCATATTTGGCCTACAGGCCTGTAGTATCCAGCAGACATTTTCATGAAGCAGGAAATTTTAAAGACAATTTTGCCTATATTGGCAGTTTGTCAGTCACTATTTTCTTTGTCCTGCAGATGTCTAGCAGACTCTTTCATGAAGCAGGAACCCAAAAGGATTGTCTCATCTTTAGGTAAATTTCACAATCATTTTTCTGTGGGTCCTGCATGTACAGTTACATAGTCCAGGCAGGA
Source organism: Microtus agrestis (assembly GCA_902806775.1). NCBI lineage: Eukaryota > Metazoa > Chordata > Mammalia > Rodentia > Cricetidae > Microtus > Microtus agrestis. The sequence continues at coordinate 5,329,421 of CADCXT010002595.1, read as the reverse complement.
GCAGTTTCTTGCCCAAATGGCTAACCAACTCCATAAGGAGCCTCTTCAGTGTGTATCATCCTCCTGAAGTAGTTTGGTGCTGCCAGGAGCAGATTTGTCTCACTGTCATGAAAAGTCTTATGTTTTTAGACATTTAAAATGCCATTTTCTGGAGATCTCTGAAAGATTTGAAGAATACTTATCTAACTGAAATATATCTCAATACCCCTAGAAAATCTAACTAACACAACTACAAGCTTGACTATTATAAATGACTAGTTATTAACCTATATTGCTTAATTATACATTACATTTTAAGTAAGCTGCATAAACACAATACCTTAATAATATCAGAAATACATATAACAAAATTGACCTTAAATTTGTATCAATAACCAAGAACCATACAAATGCAAATTATTCATATCTGTATCATATCCCCTTAAAGTGTAAACATATATTTATAGACAATATTTGGGAAAATGGGCATAGTTATTTATCTCCAAACTGCTTTTTATTGTTTATTGGGCAAAGTAATTTTTGAAGGTATTTTGGGGGTATTAATGATGACCTTTTAAGGTGTCTTGGTCCATCAAATCATATTGTCTGGAAGCAATCCACAAGTTCTCATCTTTTGTGGTAACAAAAGAAGAAGGTTTTACATGGATTTAGTTGGCCATGTGGGTACCAATTTGTAGGAGGATGAGGCTACTTGTTTGTCCCAGCTGCCCAGAACCAAAATAACCACACAGAACCTGTATCAATTAAATCACTACTTGAGTATTATAAAGACCTCTTAAAGAATTAAAACCTTATGGAAATATGGAATGCCCTCCAAATTAAATATTCCATTATACTTACCTAACAGTCTGTGTAAATCATTCAGTAAAGAAATCATTCAGGGAAGTATATTTTAGCAACAGAGCCTTGGAGTCCACAACAGGAATCCAGATAAGATGAATTCCTCCTACAAGACCGTGGCACAGTGCTAGAACAGTTTAACTAGAAGTATGTGCCTGCATGGATATAAGTATCATGGAACTTGAAAGTGTGGGGAAGAAAAAATAAACTAGATAGCAAATTTAAGAACTTAGTAACCAAAGAGAAGATATGTCCCTGTCATTAAAAACACTTGCTGCTCTTCCATAGGACCCCGGTTCATTTTCTAGCACCCCTGTCAGACAACTCAAAACTACTTGCAATCTCATTCCCAGGGTATTATTTGACTCCCTCTCCCTGACACTTCAATCATCAGCAAACATGTGTTACACCCACACAACACACACACATGCACACACACACACACACACACACACATAATCTACAAAATAAATGTTATTTTTTAAAAAGGACTTAATACCTTGACTGTTTACTAATTGAATAAATATCAAAGTTAAACAATTTAAGATCAATCTATTTATTACAATAGTCTTACAATGAAGGTCAGTGATGTTCTTTGGTTGGGAGGTGAGTTCAATCCCCAGAACTATATAAAGGTCAAGGTTATGCTAATACCACGCCTAAAACTAAAACCAAAAGTAGGAATGAGGGCCTGGAGACTCAGCAGTTAAGAGCAGTGGCTGCTCTTCCAGAAGACCCGGGTTCAGCATCCCACACCCAAACAATAATCCAATAACCATCTGTAGCAACTTCTTCTTCTTCTTCTTCTTCTTCTTCTTCTTCTTCTTCTTCTTCTTCTTCTTCCTCTTCCTCTTCCTCTTCCTCTTCCTCTTCCTCTTCCTCTTCCTCTTCTTCTTCTCTCTTCTTCTTCTTCTTCTTCTTCTTCTTCTTCTTCTTCTTCTTCTTCTCTCTCTCTCTCTCTCTCTCTCTCTCTCTCTCTCTGTCTCTGTCTCTCTCTCTCTTTGAAATCCAGTAGCCTCTTTTGTCCTCCATGATACACAGGCATACATGAAGCAAAATACCCATACACATAATCTTCTAGAAATAAAAAAAAATTAAAAAATAAAGAAAAATATCGTAAAATTAAGTGTTTGATCCATCGGTGTTTTTCACTTTTCTGTGTTCAATTAACCAGTCTAGAGCTATATAGCTCAAAGTACCAGGCCTATGGCTGTATCAAGTCACTTTCATTTTTTCCCTTAAAAATATCCAGTAAAATTGACACAGGTACTTAATATCACTGCCATATTAAATTTTCTGTTCCTAATAGCACAATGACTGGCATTGTTTAAGCAAAATAGATATTTTGTTTCATATTTCCAGCTAAGGTTTAAGAGGTCACCCCTATGAGGATCTTAATAGCAGAGGCCTACATCTAAACATCAACTGAAGGACACAGGGGTTTGAATCAGACATAAAATCAATTAAAAGTATGTCAATGGTGAATCATTTCAAAAAGGTATATATGGTGTTGCTAATCTAAAGGTATTTTAATATATAAGATATGGTCTTTTATTTTTTTGTGTTATATAATTGTGATAAACAGCATAAAAATTGCCTGTATGTGAAAAAAGCAGAAAAAAATTTAAAAAGATGCATTTTATACTGTAACATTTCCGTGAAAAGTTGCTTGTTTTGGAAGTTGAAATTTATTTATTAATAAATTTTTTTCACTATCTTTGAATAGCTCATTTCTGATAAATTCAACATTTAGTCTTTGGTAACACCAAAACTTGTTCACCAGATAAAAGAGAGCAATTTTAGTGAAATACAAACTTTTGTAGAAATGCAGACACCATAGTTTTGTCAGAATAAAACTAGGTTGTAATCTTATTTAAAAGTTTCGGTAAGAGGAACTATTTTTGTTTATAATGATCACCACCATGTCATTCTTATAATTTTTATCCAAGTGGGAACAAGAACCCTCATTTAAGCATGACACATTAATGTAATATGGCGTACACGTGGCTAGAAAAAAATGCTATCTAAAAAGCACAACGTGGATCAGTCTTCTTTGAACAGAAAATAACCAGTCTCAGTGATCACCCACCGTGTCAGAGGAAGATTAAATTGAATTTAGTTTTGCTTCGATCTATTTGCAACTGAGAGGACAAACTCTGTGTACACCCGTAACATTTTATCTTTGAACCACTGACTAAAAAGTCTAAAGTTGTTAAGGCATCTTGTAGAAGTTGAGAGGTCAGTGAAGGGTTTGAACCCGAATAACACAGTACTCTTTCAATCCTTAAGTTCAAAATGAACAAAGACAGAGTAAGTTCACTGATGGAAGAGCTGCTTTATTTTTCTGGTGTCAGTAATTCACATGACCTGTTTGCTTCACCTCTCTTATATATATAAATATATATATATATATATAGATTGCATACTCCCTTCACCTTTAGATTCCTCTGAGAGCATGGTCTGTAAGTTTGACTTTTCTCTCCTTACACCATCAAAGTCCTTAAGTTACTAGAACAGCTATTGCTATGACAGTTCCCAACAATATTTTTATTTCTGTTTGTCTACATCTGTGGTTACTGAAGAAGCCAAACCACACCTGTCAAACATAATCCATCTTCCCACAGTTATTATTTATTCCAGAAATATTTACTGTGCATTAACCACAGCTTAGGCTATACTCCCAGCAGTGGGTATATCATAGAATATGTCTGTGTGTCACTCATGTCCATTACATATGTGTGTAAAGATCCAGAAATTAAACTAGGTTTCCAAGTAATAAATTATTAAAGTCATTGAACTTCTAGACGTAATATTATTAAAATTCTATGGACAGTGTGTTTGTTTGTGTGGGGGTGCTATAATCATTTACATTTTATAATGAAGTAAATTAAAAAATATGGCTTCTACTTTTCATTATAAATTACTGCCTGTGTTAATTAGTATTTTCCTACAATAAAAGATGTTCAAAGTGAATTGTAAGAAACTCGTCATGTACCATTGTACTACATCACCATATTTCAAAAGCTTGGTGAAATTATTTTAGAAACTCAGTACTGCCACTTTTAAACAAATAATTTTCCTCTTCTCTTGACCTCACAAAATTCATTAGTTTTGATCATTCTGAAAGCTCATAAATACAATTTATCCAGCTTAAAATTAATATATTTGATCTGGAAGACAGTTCAATTCAGCAGTTTTTTAATATAAGGTGAGGTACATACTAAATTATTTACAAATATTTCCATTAGAAATATTAGAATAAAAAGATTAAAAAATAATTTAAGCAGTGTAATTTGGATGCTGAAATACCTTTTTCAGAGGTATGCATTGTTTGTATTTAAACAATTTTTTTAACTATAAATGGCTCAGGGAATAAAGGTGCTTGTCCCATGACAAATGACGTTTATTGGTAGGTTCATAGGGCATAAGTAAAATGTCAAACTAAGAAAAGATAATTCACAGTTCCTTACAATTAAAAGGAGTCAATAAACTTAAATGTAGAATATGTAGATTCTAGCACCAAACAAATTAAATCATACTATTTGAATTTTGCTAAGAAGTCTTTCATGATTAAAAGATAA